>JAMXBD010000137.1:1200000-1765883 GCA_024138025.1 Combretum micranthum
AGAGTTTGGAATGTGTTTTGGAGAATTGTGTTTAGAAAGTGTATGGGAAAGTTGTGTATCTGAATTATGATCAACAACATCTGAGGCAAAAGGAAAAGTATTTTCACAAAAAATAACATCACAACTGACAATGAGCCTTTTATTAGACAAATCATAAAGTCGATAACCCTTATGTCCAAACATATCCAAGAAAAACATATCAAAGACCTTTGGAATCAAATTTATCAAGATGAGGAGAAAGATTGACAGCAAAACAAAGACACCCCATTACACATAAATGATCATAAGATGGGACATAATGAAAAAGAAGCTCATAAGGAGACTTCCAATCTAACTTGGCCATAGGCATTATGTTAATGAGATACACGGCTGTGAGAATACATTCCCCCCAAAAAGATTTAGGTAGATGACCTTGTATTCTTAAAGATCTAGCTGTTTCGACAATATGACGGTGTTACGTTCAACACGATCATTTTGTTGAAGAGTGTAGGGACAAGATCTTTGATGTATGATTCCAAAAGCATCTAATAAAGATTAACAGGAGGAAGACAAAAACTCAGCTCCATTATCAGATTGCATGACCTTAGGAATGATTCTAAATTGATTCTTGATTAATTTGAAGAACTTACTAAGAAAAAGAACAACTTGAGACTTTGTACCCATGAGATAAACCCAAGTAGATGAACTATAATCATCTACAGTAGTAAGAAAATATCTCTCCCCTCCAATAGAAATAGTAGAATATGGTCCCCATATGTCAACATGAATCATGTCAAAAGCATTATCAGAACAAGAAAAAGAATGAGGAAAAGGCAATCTATGGATTTTAGACTCAACACAAACATTACAATCTAATTATGATAAATTGGAATTAGAATGCAAAAACAAGTGTTGCATCTTGGATAAGGATGCATGTCTAAGTCTTTTGTGAAACAAAAGCAAATAGATTTTAGATTTATTGGAAGCAACAAATGTGTTTAGAATAGTAGATGAAATAGAATCTTTATTGGTATTTGCATCAGTCTTGAGTAAGTATAACCCACTTGATTCCTTTGCATGAATCATGTCTACTAGCTTGGTCCTGAAAAATACATGATGTAAGATCAAGACGAACAGTTAGTTTACTATCTTTAACAAGTCGATGAATAGATAGCAAGTTAGATGAAAAATCTAGTACAAATGGAACATTGGATAAGATCAGTTGGGAGTGATATGAACTAAGCCACAAGGTTGAACCGATTTAGCGTTTCCATATGGTAGACATATGTTTAGTGGGTAAGGAAGAGAGTGTATATCAAAGAGAAGTGAATAAAAAGGTGTGATATGATCTATGGCTCTTGAGTCAATTATCCATGTACCAATCAAATTACTCATTCCACTAAAATAAGAAGGTATAGTGATATTACCTGTAAATCCAATCATGCTCATAGCTACTGAATCTCATGCTTGTTTTTCATTCATTATTTTCAAAACTTCATGACATAAGTTGTGAACTAGTTGAGAATCAACACTAGAAGTATTAGTTGAATGTGAATTCCCTACAATAGAAGAAGAAGAACCCTCCACAAAGTATGTGTCCAAAGGAGTTGACAAATGATTTGCAAAACTATATGCATCAGGCTTGATATCAACAACATTCATAGCTGATTTACTAACTTTTTGTCCAACAGTTCTAGTT
Organism: Combretum micranthum; assembly: GCA_024138025.1. Classification (NCBI taxonomy): domain Eukaryota; kingdom Viridiplantae; phylum Streptophyta; class Magnoliopsida; order Myrtales; family Combretaceae; genus Combretum; species Combretum micranthum. Next base: position 1,201,679 of record JAMXBD010000137.1, read on the forward strand.
TTTCTTCCTTTGTACCATTTAAGATACCTGACCAATTTGAAACAAGTTTTGATACTATGTCCTTTAGTACTATAGTACTTACAAAACAAGAATTTTCCTTTCTTCTTCTCAACAAAATTCTTTGAGTTTGACATCCCAGACCAATTAGAAGACCTATTCAATTGATATGTTGAAGCTCCTATGTGAGGTGAAACACTAGAAGTGATAAATCTTTGTCTTTCTATTTGTTGAGGCAAATAATATGCCTTATTCACAATTGGTAAGGGATCCATAGAAAGAATTTGATTTCTTACAATTTCAAAGTTTTCATTTAAACCCATGAGAAATTGTATCAATCTAGTTTTTGATTCAAACTCTTAAATCCTCTCTTTCATCCAACAATTGCAAGCATCGATTCTACCACATGTACATGAAGGATATGCATGCAAAACTTGTAATTGATCCCAATATTTTTTTAACATATTATAGTAAGTAGCAACCGATTGATTCAACTGCTTTAGATTACAAATTTCATACGGTATCTAAAAAATTAAAGGACCATTACTATGTCCATATTGTTCTTTGATTTCATTCCACAACTTAAAGGTAGACAAAGTAAAAACATAATTCTGTGCAATATCCTTTATCATTGAATTAAGAATCCACATCCGAACCATATAATATGCTCTTTCCCATCGAATCAAATTAGTGGATTGTAAATCAGGTTTAAGCAAACTACCATAAACAAAACCTAATTTCATTTTAGCACCCAATTCTATCTTAATCAAATGTGCTCAAGGCAAGTAATTCAATCCATCAAACAAAATGTTTCCAATTGCCATATTTGGTTGCTTAAGGAAAGTAATTCAATCCATCAAACAAAATGTTTCTAATCGCCATATTTAGATTATTGGATCCTGATAGATACAAAGGATCATTAAACACAGCTTCATTTGTAACACCACTATTTCTATTTACCGCATTATTTATATTTGCAAGAAACAGAGCAACATGCAATGAATAGAATTCAACACAATGAAAAACTGATCTTACCGAGCTCTGATACCACGTCAACATTTACGAACTAATTTCTACGATAGTTGATTCGTACCAGAATGAACAACAAAGAAAGTACGTGAAGAAAGTAGCTTTATTGAATGAACTTAAAACTTGATATTATACACTATCTTTCTTTTTATGAGGAAAAGAAGTAACAAACTAAAAGTAAGAACCAATCCTAAAGAAACACGTGTAAAATAAATACAACCGTATCCTGTATCCTGCTATATAATATATCGACATCCTCCATGAAAGCAAGGTCATTATCCCTAGAATCACATTAGCAGATCCACCACTAGGGTTTTTATGATGAGTACAATACATGTCTAACGTCCCTATATAAAATAATTACTAATATACCGTTTGGATGAAATTAATTACCAATTTCCAGTTGCAAAATCGAGTTTAAGAAATAGGATATGCAATTTTATACAAAAATCGCGTGAAAGAATCGCGATTTAATGTTTGAATACATTCGCAATATCGCGATTATTAATCGCATTATAAGTATTTTGTACGTATATCGTGATTAATAATCTCAATATTGCTCTCTATGTCAAATATATATCACATTTTATAGTCACGGTATGCACGTGTATATCGCGTTTTAAAGATGCGATATACATGTATTTACTGTTCACTCGTGTATCCCGTGATAAAAACGCGATTTTGGTGTGGTAAATTGATAATTATTTTCATTTTGACCTTATTTAAGGAATTAATTTCAATTAGTATCCTAAACAAGAAATTCATTCTTTTTATGATTATTTAAGGACATTACGTCTGTCCTTCTAGATGAACCAGAAAACTTCCATAACCTTAACCAAAATATGAAGTAACCCTTGAATCGTAATTCCTATCATAAATTCATATTACATGTGTATGTATATTTACATTACATATATGGAAAAACCATGCATATATATATATATACGTGTAAATGATAATGGTTGATAGATTCCTGGATAAGTAAGTAATTGAAAATGACAAATAGGACCTAAGAGGAGTCATGGTTCTCATGGAGTTGATCACCATTCAATTTATAATGCCAATACGTCAGTTATAACGGAAGGCTTTAATAAACAAACGTTAATGCATATATAGTAGATTACTTCTTTCTAAATTATGATGTACATATAGGTTTCTACTACATTATTTTCAGGTTTTACAATCACTGCTTATAGAGTATGAAAGCTCTGAAAGGTTCAAGACTCCAATACCATCAACATCACTTGATTTTAAAGGACTGTAGTGCCGAAACTTCACCCGACAAATGCATTATTTGCAAAAAAACTTTGGGCTATTTAAACCTTAGATGTGAACAATGTAAATTCTTCCTCCATTACGAATGCAGAGAATTAAAAACGAAGATTGAACATTCAACGCGCAGTCTTCATGTGGATGCAACTGATGTAGGCCCCTTCTTTCAATGCTGTGCTTGCAAAGAGATATGCCTCTGTTTTATCTATCAATGTGATTGTTGTAATTTTAACCTATGTGTGAGATGCGTGAGGTCGCTCCAGACAGCAACCATATTGGAATACCAAAACCACAGGCCTTTTCTTTTCAAATTTGATGATCGGGGAAACAAATGTGACTTCTATGGCAGCAGTAGAGCTTCTTCCCGTTTCATATGCATGGAACCTGGCTGTCCATATAACCAGCATTTCTGTTGTTGTCCTTTCTCATTTCCCGATGCTATAGAGCACAAGGATCATGAACATCCTCTTCACTTAATGGATGTTTCAAGATGGATTATTGAATGCTACATCTGTCGTGCATTCACAGATGCGGAAGATTGTCGTTTATACCATTGTGAAACATGTAAGAAATATGCGCATGCATCATGTGCGTTGTTCTTGATCTAAGATGAATATATAACACCCTTTTCTTTTTTTCAGGATTTACCTACACTAATTGCAAGATCTGAGAACCGCAGGAGTAGGCAAAAAGTTACAAGGTTGAGAGCAGAGCAATAAAAACTCAAGTTGAAGGACAAGGAACTGAAGGCTCAACTGATGGAAATTACAGCTCGGCTGAAGGAAAATTCAAAAGGTATTGAAGATAAGGAAATCGCCATTTTACAGTTGGAGGAATCACAGAATGCTTCGTCAGAATGAACAAAAGAACAAATGAATCATGGGATTTGTTGTCGCTGTTGGAAATGGAGCTTTCTAACTCCAATGGTGGTTGGACTACAATCCCATAAGTTTATTACCAAATTCTAAGAAGAATTAAGAGTCTGTTTGAGTACCCTTATAGATAAATTTAAGCATTTGTGAAAATTTATCGACAAAGTGAAAATTTATGGAACAATGTTTAATATAATTTTGGGAAGGCAGAGTCCTTTGAAAATCGTAAAAAGTCTCTATTGCGAATTTTTAAAGAATGACTATGGTTTTATAATCATTTTAAGTGTGGGAATTTTTTGGAACAGTGAGGATGATTTCCTTTGAATGGCTTTAGCTATGAATGTTCAAGTCAAATCATGTACAGATTAAAAAGAAAAGATTGGAAGTTATATTAAACGGATGATTTCCTTTGAGGCGCTTGTAATTTATATTATTTTCACGGTTGGACTAGACTTAGGCACAGATTGGGTCTGATTTGTGACTTAGCACTAACAAGCACCGACAGTCGTTGGCAGTTCAAGACTGCCGACCCATGTAAACCATCGGGTCAGGCGGGTTTTCTTTTTTTAATTTTTTAAAAAAAGATAATATACAAATCAACGCATTTGCACTGCCGGTAAATGCCAAATGCAAGTGGACTCCAATCCATGTGTCAGAGTTGGACTTTCACTTCACGTGAAAGTGAAAACTCGTTTCAGCTGATCCATGCTGTTTGTTGACCAAGAATTTGTGAGAGGGGGAAAGAGAGATTCACCCGTGAGGGAGAGAGAGAATTTAAAATATGGAGAATATTTTTTTGCGGAACTAAAAGTGAATTTCATGCATGACATGAGCTGGTCCAAATTCAAAAAAAAAAAAAAAATTGGTTTTATTTAATTATTATTGTATTTTTTTACATTAAATGAGGAAACGATAAATGCTTTTTTGGCGCGGAACCCGTTGAGCTTCAGAGGACGAAGTTTTCCAACTTATAATTTACATTCAGACCTTTTACCGGAATAGATGGGCTCGATGCAAAATCGAAATCCACATTTACATCCCCCTTCAAGAGAATAGGTAATTAAACATGACGGCGTTTTATTAAATTATATTAAAATTTAATGAAGTTCGCAGTTCTATTAAGTTATCTATATTAAAAAAAAAAATAAAAAACAAGGCATGGAATTTAAAAAATAAAATGGCCATAATGGATGGATTGTAGACACCCAATTTTTCACCTATTAGAGCATTCCCAGCCGCGCTCCTTAGCGCGAATCCATACAGGAAAAGCACCAAAATTTAGCTCTTTCAGGAATGGGAGAGGTTTCACAATTTTCTTCGGGTCCTCTGACAAGAACTGTATTTTTAACTTCTTCTTCTATATTTTATTTTATTTTTAGTCAAGACTTGCAGCTCCAGCTTGAATGTTGCTTTTATCTATTTCTATTTTTTTAATCATTTTCCCCATTAAAGCTCACTGTAATTGAAATATTGATTTGCCTTTCATTTCAATGTTGCCGTTCTGCAAAATAAACGACTCGTTCGCCTTTTTTTTTTTTTTATTTAATCTGTTCAATTAATCAATCTCATTCTGAATTTCAGAACGGTATATCCAATGGAAAATTTTTTTTCAATTATAAATATATAAAAATTTGCATTCATCATTCACCAAAAAATTACCAAAACCTATATTGTTTGAAGAAATTACTTCATAGTTGATGCTTGAGCTATATATGGATCCCAACAATCCTCAAAAATTGTCACATTTCAATCATCCACAAGACACACAAAATTTTCAAATACCCTCAAATTCACAAAATGCCTGTTATTTTCCATATGGTGTATTTTTTCAAGGTCCCTCGAATTTTCAAAATCTTCAAAATTTCCCAAATATGAGTCAAGGCCAATAACATTTCAATCAATCATTTAGTTTCATTCAAAACCTAAAAACCATGATGCCTACATATTTTCAATGTCCTCCTCAGTTTAGTCCCGAAAACATACCACAATTTAGTCCTACTGGAGTGCATCTTTCTCAACCTATAACTGATCCAACACCACAAACACCTAGCAACACAGCTTCACAATATCCAGAATTCTCTACACAGGAAAATCTTGAGAATGAGGAGGATAACGAAAATGAAGAGGATGATAGGTGAAGGAAAAAAATGGGAGCATATTGATGATAAACTTCTTATTCAAGGTGGATGAAAACCTCGAAGCATGTAATGAAATTTAGAGCTTGCTATGATCAAATAAAATGACGGGCTGAAAGCAGAAAAAATGAGAATGATTATATAAAAGATGCTCATGATTTGTTCAAATGAAAAAAAAAAAAAAAAACAATGTATGCTCGAGCATTGTTGGGTTATTTTGTGAAATGAGCCTAAATGGAGGTCTAAAATTGGAAATGTCATAGAGAGTCAAAGTAAACGAACCAAGATGAATCAATCTGGAGCATATAAGTTCATCCTCACAAAATAATGTACCTCAAGACAATGAGGTTGTTGAAGTTGTCATCCGACCACCTGGTAAAGCGAGAAGTAGGAGAAAAGCAAAAGAAAAATTTGAAAATAGTGGGGCAGTATCAGATTTGGCTATGAAGTTAGAAGGTTTAAGCAATACGGATCGCGAGAAAGTTGATGTGTTACGTAAATTTAATGAAGTTACTGAATAGAAGGAACGTCGGAAGCAACTTGAGTGGGAGAAATCATTAATATTTGCTGATACATCATTAATGGATGAAGTGCAAAGGCAATGGATTGAAGAGATGCGAAATGAAATAATCCAAAAAAAAAGCAACAATTAGTTCTACAAGTAGCCTTATATTATGTATTGAATTTCTTTAATGAAATTGTTTTTAATAAATTAGCCGTTGCAAAAGCATCTGTCAATTAAATTAATTTTAAAAAATTAGCCGTTGCAAAAGCCTTTGTCAATCAAATCAATATGAAAAACTAGCCATTATAAAAGCATCTGTCAATCAAATTGATTTAAAAAAACCATCCGTTGCAAATGCCTTTGTCAATCAAATTAATCTAAAAAAACTAGAAAAAACTAGCAGTTGTAAAAGCCTTTGTCAATCAAATTAATCTGAAAAAAACTAGCCATTGTAAATGCATCCATTAACCTTGTATATATATGGGCAAAGAAGCACATCTTCACTAAGCACTCTCACATTTCACATTTCCTTTTACATCAACTCTAATTCACCCTGTCACATAATCAGGCACATGTCTCACTTCATCAAGTGTTCTGATAACACCATCAAACATCTTAACCTTTATAGTTCTAATACCTACAACCTTCCAAGAGGCATTATTACCTATCAAAACAACACCTTTTGAAATGGTTTCATATGTTGAAAACCAGTCTCGATTGGGACACATTTGAAATGTAAACCAGAATCAAGAATCCATTCCTCACTTGGTAAAACATTGTTAGCAAAAGCAATAAGGATTTCACCATCACTACTAGCATCTGCTATATCAGCTTCACTAGATTTCTCTTATTTATCTTCCTTCTGATTCTTAGTAGCTTTCTAGTTCTTATTTTATAGTTTATAACACTTAAGACTTAATGTGCCCCTTTTTCTTGCAATACCTACAGGTCATATTCTTATTTGCAGATTTTGATTTGCCCCTATTATTACCACCAGAATTTCAATCTTGGGCACTTCCACGAACATTAAGACCCTCTGCTTAAGACTCAGATTCAACCACAAGTTGTTTCACCCTTTCATGAGAACTTTAAGCATCATAAACCTCATCAATGGTGAGGGTTTCATGAATATATAGAATTATGTCTCTAAAGATCGAGTAGGAGGGAGGCAAAAAACATAACAAAATCAACCCTAAATCCTCCTCCTCGTACTTGACTTCTAAGGTTTGCAAATCAGAAACAATTTCCTTAAAAGTAGTTGAGTGGTCTTCTAGAGACGGACCTTTGTAGAGTCGTTACTTCAGATGTAATTTACTGGTCATAATCTTAGCCATACAAAATTGTTCCAACTTTAACCATAATGCAGCAGTAGTCATCTCCTTCAATACATCCTATAAAATTCAACTTGATTGATGCAGGTGAATCTAAGATAGGCTTTACGATCCTTACATTGCTTCTCTTCAAGGGTCCATGACACAGGCATTTTATCAAATCTTAACAATGCATCATCAAATCCATATGTGCGAGAATCGCTCACATCTTAACCTACCATAACGTAAATATTGTGTTGTGATCCAATAGTGGAATATCGTATTTGACAATTGCCATTATAAAGAACCTTGCTCTGATACCGGTTTGTTATAAACAAATACAAAATAATAATAACAAGAAAAAAAAGATCATACAAGATTTTTACGTGGAAAACCCAAATCGCGAAAAACCATGAGCAGAGGAGGAGAAATCCACCATAATTGAAGTTGGAGTAAAAGTTCGACAGAATACAACACAAATCTAATCAAATCTCTCAAAATTTCTTAATACAATTTCATGTGTCACTCAAAACCCTAGAAAATAACATATATATATATGTATATATATACATTTCATAGGCTGGAGAGAAAGGCTAGCGGCTTAAATTTGCCAACCATTATTTTGCTTCAACATCGGCCAAAGGCTAGCTACGTAGAGGTAGAAGGCTGGCGGCTTTAAGCCAACTTTTACTGCAATGATGAAAAAATCCAAAATTGATTCGAATGATTCAAAAACCGATGGTACACATATAAGCTGGCAGCTTTCATGAATTTTGGGTCATACATTCAACAACACAATTAATTTTCACCAAGCATATTTTTAATTGCTTTAGAAATATGAAAAGCACATATATGAATTTAGTTGTGTATAATTTGCAATTATCCATTTTTGCTTTGAACTGTTTATTAAAATAATATTAGTGAGGACAACTGTTCAGGATTAATTTTTAATTAAAATAATTATCTGTACGGGGATTTATGTGGATGGAATGGAGGAGAGAAGCTCTATTTCCTTTATATAAGGACCACCAAGGAGACAAGAAGTTCCATATTCCATCATTGCAAAATCAAGTATAGGGAAAGTCCCACTCACTCCATACGTATACTTTTTATTAAGAAGTTAAATACTTGGACGAGAGAGAGAGAGAGAGAGAGAGAGAGAGAGAGAGAGAGAGGAAATGGAGATTAAACATTTTAGCCACCCCCATCCTTTATTGCCGGACTACCGTTTTGAAATAGGTTATGGAAGATGCACTTGCAGCGTATGTGAGTCAGATATTAGTCTTAAGGCGCCGAGCTACTGTTGTTGGAAATGCAGGTTTTACCTTCATGAGTACTGTGCTTGTTTACCGGAAACGATCCCACACCCTGACCATCTCGACCACCCGCTTGTCCTCACTTATAACCCATGTCATCGACAGAATGGAGCTGCGATACTTGCGGAATTAAGAGCAAAGGCTTCTCCTACTATTGTTTCATATGCCTTTTCGACCTGGACTTCGAATGCGCTCTCTGAAATCTCAATTCCACTACCGCTCCTAACATCACCTTTCAATACGAAAGCCATCAACTTGCTTTTTCCTATCTACCCACCACGGTTAAAAAGTGGCAGTGTTTCATGTGCAATAAAATCCCACATCTTCCAGTGTTTAGATGCATGGATCGTAATTGCATCTACATGATGCACTTCCACTGTGCACCTCCAGCGTTTCCTGATACCATCCAGCACAAGCATGTGCATACCCTGACGTTCTTCCATGAGAAATTCATGGAGGATGATTTTGGTGAATATTACTGTGATGCTTGTGAGGAGAGGAGACATCCGGACCACCCTGTATACAGCTGTGTTCCATGCATGTCACGACTCTAAATGGGGGCCTAACAGGATTTATCTAAAGCCATCATATCACGTGTGCACCCGTAACATGAGAGCCGTCTTATATGTCAGAGTATACAAGACTCTATTTATTTATAAAAATTTATCATACAAATGATATAATATATTACAGTATTTCAACTATGGAATCCGATTTTCCAATTTCCACCAAGATCGCAGAGAATCGGTATCCCCCACCAAATAGTGAAATTGGGTTTCCAAACTACAACATACAAAATTCAAAATTCATCTAATTTACATTCTAAGTTTCCATATCCTATATCTCTATCTTCAATAAAGCTTGTTGGAGAGGCTCTCTTCACACATTCTTAGCCCAATCCCTGCTAGTAATAATCCTGCATAAAAATTGTAGGAGGATGAGCGAACCACGGGCTCAGTAAATAACCAGACTTATCACAACAAGCAAGTTATTATCAATCATATGCAATGCATCAATCAAACACATGATCAATTACAAGCTTGGACAAACCGGAATCCAAACAGATGGAGATTTACGCCCTCTCATCGGGGTTGAAGGAACCGATACCTGAATCACCTACCCAGGAGAAACTAAGTACACAGGAATCCATAATCCTCACAATTATTATCTCTTTATGTTAATGATGTTTTAAACACTCAGTTCCTGTCTTGTACCTTAGAAACTCCACTAAGTGTTAGCCATTTCACAGCGATACCATGGGCGGCGTCCTTCGTTACCAGTTAGTTCCCATGGAACCGACAGAACCAGGTAAACTTGCGTAGAACTAATAGCCCATTGCCTAGAAAAACCAAGTATTACCAAGAACCGAAATTCTAACACGTAATAGGTGTTCGTCAAAACATAATGCAGTTTATGCAAATCGTGCAATGCATGTCCGTTTCATTTATAGTACCGACAGTTGTTAATCAAGTTTAAGGCGATCATACAATTTACAGACAATCATCAACATATTTCATACAATATTTATCATACAATAGGATTATTGCTTATATTATGATAATTTGCCATTCAATCATACACCACGCATCATGTTGTATCCCAATCCCGCATGCATATCAATTGAATATATATATATATATTATTCCAAATGCAACTATACTACAAGCAAAAACAATGTAACAAGTCTAAGTTACTCACCTGTGGTCCTCGCTAAGCTGTTGTGTAAGCTACCGGAAATCCGGGAATTGTTCTATTTTCCTATGAAAGGAAGTAACAGAGATTTATTATTGGATTATTTCTGTAAGAGAAGTCTTCCTATAATTAAAGGCGCTGATTCTAATTGCCGAATATTAGACTAAACCTGTTACTTTAATTATTGCATCGTTAAATAATTTAATTAAATCATTTTAGATACCTAAATATTTTGTATCGGTGTTTGATATAGTTTTTATTAATTGCTATCTATATTCTTATTCAAGGGGTTTGTCTTTTCTTAAGTTCTACTACTTTTAATAGAAGATTTTTATTTATTAATTCTTTGCCCGTCGACCTTATCTGTCTCTAAAATTGGTATTTTTTTTTATTTAAGGATATGTTTTAGTATCTATACCTTTCAAAAGTTATAAAAATCGTATGTAGATATATCAAATTTCTATTATACTTCAGTTTCATTCTTATTACAAAATAAGCTAAGTTTAATACTACAATATTATTAGTAATATTAGTTTTGAAACATTAATATTAAAATTAGTATTAAATTCAGGTATAATAATAATAATCATTTTCATACTATTAGTAATTAATAGTACTAATGACAAAAATAATAATAATAGTATAGATGATAATATGAATACAGTAGCGTTAACGTGAAAATAACAGTATTAATAATCATTCATAACTCTTAATGAAAATATCATCAACATTGAATAATATACTCAGTAGTAATATTAATAGCAATAATTATAATCATACTTATAGGGATAACAATAAAATTGATGTTGGTTTATTAAGAGTGTAAATTGAATGATTTTCTAGTTTATGATTTCTTATTCGTTTTAAATCTGATTTCGTTGTATAAACAGTCGATTTGATAGTACCTGAAGAGTACTTTCTAGTAGTGAAATTATTTTTCAAGAAAAGAGATTTGTACAATTTTTTAAATTTATGAAACTCATGTATAGATTTCAAGTGAATCCTAATAGTTGTAATCAACACGTGTTTTAATCATATCTAACTCATTTGTAATCCGTTTTTTTATGCATAAATAATTGTTTTTCATAGTATTTTCCGAGTACAATTCATTGATAAGGTCATTTTTGGTTTATAATAAATATATCAATACAGTTTATTTGACCTTTTGAATATTTTTTTCTTTATTTGATTTCTTTTGGTTCCTAGGTTCCTAAAGCTTAGAGTCCTAACTTTCAAGTTGATGCTTCTATAATCCTAAATAATTATGTATCATCCTTTGTTCAACCATATAACTTAAAACCATCATTTAATCATCTTATCTATTTCTTTAGCTCACTTATAATTTGGAATATATATATAATTTCTATGAATTGTTCATAACATTTTTCTTGTAATGTAAAGCTTTTAATCATAATTTTTAAAGCTTTTTTTATAGATTATTATGTTCATATAAGGTCTTAAAGCATTAGATATAAGTTTAGACTAGTTTAGATGAAATTTGAGTCTGGTTTTGCCTCCATTCCAAAATCCGAATTTACTATTACCATCTTTATAATATTTCTAAGTTGTTGTCTTTCCTTGCCAACAATATCTAAACATTTCTAACATATCAACCATCCATCCACTTGAATTTATCCATTGATTAGCAACTTCTTTCAACTACATAACCTTTCTTCAATACTAAACCATTCATCCTAAAGTCCATACATAAAAATAACGAAGATAGGTTGATAGTTTAGAACTTACCTTAGCTTGGAATGGAAAAAGGATTTTCAATTTCCTTTTTAAGCAAGAATCAAACCTATATCAAAGGTTAGATGATGAGTTCCTAACTAAATTATAAGAACTACACTATCTATAATGAATGTTTACTAATTTTAACAAGTAATCTTACCTTGTTAAGCTAAGCTTCCTCTCTTGAATCCTTAGGATAACTTAAGACTTTTGATTTGGTTTTGGATGTTGTTGGAGAGGGGAATTGATGTTGTTGATGTACTTAGTGTGTAAGTAGGATATGGGAGTAAGCTAGGGGTTTATGGTTGATTTTACAAAGGTTTTCTAAGCTTTGTAAATTGAAGGTTGCAATAGAAAAAGGAAAGGAAAAGGGCTGGGCGCACTTATGTTTGTAGCTGTGTTTTTAGGATGATTTTGTGAAAATTATGAGCTCAAATTGTGTTAACTTAAGCTTATATACATATACTAAGTATAGGCTAAGTTTTAGAGGCTAAGGAAATGGTTTTGGGTTTGAAAAATGTTCACAATTGCAGCTGGAATTTTCCATACGAATTTGTAAATTTGGATGACAATTTGGCTTGTGTTTTGACAGATTTTTGTGGCTATATTTGAGGGTCTTAATTGTGTTTGTTTGGTAGCTACTTAATGTCATTTATGTGTGTAAAATAGGGGCTCAAATTGCAAGAAAAATCGGGTCAAAATCGTGTTAGAATTTGTGTGAAAACAAAAGTAAATTTCCAATTTTCCTGTTGTAGTTTTTGTTTGTTGTTTTCCACCTTGATTTGCATGGATTTTTCTTCAGATTTCTTTTGTTGGTTTCTAGCTAATAAATGGTGTATGATGTGTACATTTGAAGGCTTATTATTGGTGTTTAATTAGTCAAAAATTTCAGCTCAAATGAGCCTAGGAATTTACAAAAATCGGAATTCAAATGCTGCTGTATTCTTGTTGGATTCTCCTCTGTTTCCAACTGCTGTTTGGTGAATTTTCAAAGCCAATTGGAGCTATTTTGGTTGTGTATTGAAGTTGAAATTCTTGACATTAAATGTGGTTCACATTTGGAGATTTTAGATTGGGTTGTGTGTTAATTTCAAGTCGATTAAGGAGCTAAAAAAAATCGGATCAACCTAGCATGAAGGTTGATTTTCTCCTCTGCTGCTTCCTTTGTACATGGATGCTCTATTTTAATCCGAGCGTTGCCATGTGTGTGTGTGTGGAGGATGGGCTGTGCTCGTATGTGGAAGGGAGCTACTGCTGTGCATGGAGAGAAGCTGCTCGTGGATTTCCTTTTTCACACCGTGATATCTGATTAACCAGCATCGTTGCTCGTGATGCTGCACGTGGAGAAGGAGCTGCAGCGTGTGGGAGAGTTTGCTCGGTCATCAGTTGCCGACGTGAAAAATTTTCCAGCGACTTCCTAATCGTGTAGACTCTGTTCAGTGATTCTAGCGCGTGAAGAATTGCAGCAGTCCTCTGCTGCCCACGTGAAGATTCTTCCAGCTGAAAATCTGAAGCCTTGACTTCGATTTTGCTGCTGGTCTATTGTTTCTAGCGTGGTAAATTCCAACACGAAGGAATTCTGTCTATGTCCAATTCCAGCAGCGGTCCGGCATTCTCTGCTCTGTGGAGAATTCATGTCCTTTGTTTGTAGGTGGACTTCTATATATTTTCTTTGTCTGTTTCCTCTGCTCGCAATGAAATTCCCATTTCCAGCGGTGGTTTTCATTTATCATATATATATATTTATTCGTTATTTATTTGATTATTATTTACTTAATAGTTATTTAAATTATATTAACCAATATTAATTTATAAACGTATGTTTACGTACAAGTTTTATCAAAACAGAGCTATCTAAGTTACTAAAACTCTAAGTTGTATTTCGTACAAATTTTTAGTTTAAAGTTCACATGATGAATTATTTTTTTTATTTTTTTATTTTTAGTATTTTAACTTGCGCGATTATATTTTCAAGTTCGATGAATTAAATTAGAAACCAAGTCTTAATAAATTCAGAATTCCCTAACAATTATAACAGTAGGTTTGAAATTTTGATTTTTGATCTAGATTAATAATTATTGTTCGATATGTGTTTATAATTCTATTAATTCATCTTTGAATTACTATTTTATACTGATAAGTTCTATTAATAAACTGTATCTTATCGGTTTTGTAATTTTGGAGCTACTTTGAATTATATCTTGAATTATTATTTCAAGATATGAAATTTTGTTTTTGGTATCTATTAGGGTCAACAAAATTTTTATTCGGGTTTTTCAAGATACGAATGAGTTTATTATAATTCATAGATCTATTATAAGATTTCTACTGAATCATATATTTGATATTAGTTTCATATTTGCTAATTTGCTCATCTTCCAGTTATGAAAATTATTAAAGGTTACTTTAACAATTCAAGATTTTAACTTTTATATCTCTAAGTCTTTTGATTGGAATATTAGTGTAATTTAAATATTTATTTAAAATCTAGATTCTTAGATATTAATTTATTTTACCAAACATTATATTTTACTATATAGAAGTTATTTATACTAACATATTTTTGTCTAATGCTACTTAATATTAATAGATTCATAATAGCTTGAACACTATTATTTCATTATTTAACAAGCGTAGGATTTATTGTCTAAGTATTGAGATTAAGGAAGAAAAATTCAGTAATTTATATTAACGATTGCTTTATCGTCGTTTTATATTATTTGATATCATAGAAGTTCAGTTTGTATTTCGAAATATTTTTATTGGTCGCGATTTTAATCTTTCTCATTATAATCAAATTCATTCATACTTTGACATTTTTAAATCGAGAAAAATTTGGAGTGATTTTTACTACTTGTTCCAATTATTCAATATAATCCTATATTACATTTTTAATATTTAGTAAAATTAGATACGTAAAATTTGGGGGATCACAATGCAACTCTGCTTCAGCACCTTACACTGCTCATATGACTTGTACATTGTCCCATCAGGTATCATCATCCTCTTTATTATTTATAGTTTAGAAATACAAACCCCGTGTTTTGTTGTTCGATCTGCTGAGATGGAAAAATTATAGAAAAAAAAAAGAAGAAGAAATAATTGTACTATTCATTTGATTTCAATGTATGACAATGGCATAAATACAAGTTATAGTACGTACAACTATATGCATTTTGAGATTTGACTATATTCATTTACTGTAATCAGTAAAATTCTATAAGTGAAAATTATGTTAATAATATACATATGTTTTTCAAAAAGGATTTAATTATAGGGATAATTAACTACTTCTACTTGCATTTTAAAAGTAATCAATTTAACACCTAATTAAAGTTTTCATGTTCATTCATACTATCATAGCTAACAAAGTTAACTTTGTTTGCCGACAGTGACACATAATTATTTTATGAAAGATGTTTGGTTAAACATTTATATTTTGATGGGATTGACGAACTTTGTGTCCATGGTGTAAATCTTCCAATTACATAGATTAAACAATGCACATCATGTGTTATAACTAGGGTAATTGTTAAATTTGATATCTAAATTTTATCTATTTGTGCAATTAACTAACTCAAATTTAAAAGTATCAATTTACTATTTATAAACATTTTAAGATCAGATATACTACCCAAATGAGGTTTTTAATTGCAAAAAGAAGTAAAGTTTAGGTAACAAATTGTAAAATTTGATAAAATTTAGGTAGTCGTTTATTAAAATGGACAAGTTTGGGTATGAAATTGGCCATTTTAATCTTTAGGACGCTAATTGTAAAAATAAGTAAAATTTGGGTATCAAATGTGACAATTAACCTTATGAATATAATATTAACAGTTTGTATTTTTCTTCTTTCTTCTTCTCTCTCTTTTTTTATTTTTTATTTTTTTTACCGGAAAAGATATCCTTTATTAATGTCGATTAGAAAACATCAAAGAAAAACCTCTTATGAAACTTGTCTATAATGGAAGTCTTTAAACGAGTAGTAATGCATAGTAGATCCAATCTTGCTATATTATGATAGGTTGTCAACTACATTATTTTCAAGTTTTACAGTCACTGGCTGCAGAGTATCTGAAAGGTTCAAGACTCTCCAATACCATGAACATGACTTGATTTTAAAGGACTATCCCTATGATGACGAACCTTCACCCGACGACAGTATTGTTTGCAAATCAACTTTATAACAAATCAACTACATTGTTTGCATTCTTCCTCCATTACGAATGCGGACAATTAGTAACAAAGATTGATGAATATCCAACTCACTCACAGCATTCTCTCAGTCTTCATGCGGATGCAACTGATGTAGGCACGTTCTTTCAATGCTATGCTTGTAAAGAGATATGCCATTGTTTTATCTATCGATGTGATTGTTGTAATTTTAACCTGTGTGTGAGATTCAAAACATTGCTTGAACTAGCGACCATGTTCGAATACCAAAACCACAAGCTTTTTCTTTTTAATTTCAATGATCAATCAGTTATTCGGTATTACAATTTGAGCCGTCTTTGCTCTTTATCCCCAAATTTTGAATTATTTATAGAATTTATCGATTTTGGATGCCATTTATCTAAGTATTCTTAGAATCAATAGGTAATTAAAGATTACTTTATAGCAATCATTTCTGATTCAACAATCTTAGAAGAGATCCTAAATCATTTGTTGCATCACTTACTTCATTTGTAATGCACTAAAATTAGTGATACTCACAACTTGCCATGTGTCATTATTAAATATGAGCATGCAAAAGCTCAGAACCTTTTATTAGTCATAACAAATGACAATTAATCACCTCCAAACACACATATGTAAAGTTAACATCAAATTAGTAAATACATTGATGCGGACGATGAATAGCGACGTATGCCACTAGCTTTGAACCATTAGCCCCCGGCCTTGGACATTACACCATCAGTATTGAAACCAGTCTTTATTGCTGACGGTTTCATCTTTTGAGTTCTGAAACTGCCTCTGCTGGAATTGAAAACTAGTCTTTATTACTGACGGTTTTGAAATCACCTACATTAATTAGAGGCCACCAGTTTTTTTTTTCGGATATCAATTGTCGGTTACACTATTTATTTATATTTATTATTTACCCTATTTAGATATTGTCTTTTAGAATTCCTCATGTAATAGTATATATAGGCCTTTAGGCTTATCTTTGTTAATCAGAACATTTGATATACTTTAAAACCCTAGTTGAGAACTTTTTCTTACAAAGTTTGTATTTTTATTGCAAATCTTATTTATCTATGCTTTACTCTGTGTCAGGTGGTATTAGAGCAGGATGGCTACTGTAGTGATAGCGGTGCTCTTTGTGACGATGTTCAGGGGAGTGGAGCCCCTCAAGGGGACGAGACATTGCAACGATTGGAGCAATGTTTAGAGTAGCGGATGTATCACATGTTCCAGCGTTTCGAGGAATGTTTTGAGGAGATTGTGGATCATCTGGATGCTAGTAGGATTGTTGCAAATAGGAGAAGGAATTATAATAGAAGGACAGGGGACGACGTAGCTCGTGGTGAACCCATTAACAAACCGATTCCTACACGAAGATAACATGTCTATGAAGAGGACTCTGAAGAAAGCGATGTGGAACCACCTTGGTTCGCTTGCAACCCACCCTATGGTAGGCGAAGAAGGAACGAATTTGATGATAAAGATGCCAGAAATTTTCACAATCAGCGATATGGTGGCTATAGGAGAGATGGGTATGATGACAAGGATGGTGGAAACTTTCGATTGAAGGTTGACATCCCATATTTCAATGGGAATCTGGGGATTGAAGAGTTTTTAGACTGGGTTGTGGATGTTGATCAATTCTTTGATTATGTGAAGACTCCTCTCGAAAGAAGAGTTAGATTAGTGGCATGTCGTTTGAAGGGGATAGCTTCTACATGGTGGGAGTGGATTCAACATAGGAGAGAGCGAGAAGGAAAGGGTCCGATTCATACTTGGTATCGAATGAAATATCTGATGAAAATGGAATTCCTATCGCCAAACTATGAGAAAATTCTTTTCCAGCGATACCAGAGGTGTCAGCAAGGCAGTAGATTTGTTCATGAATTTACTGTTGAGTTTTTGAGGCTAGCAGAAAGGAACAATCTTTTAGAGTCTGAAGGTCAGTAGGTGGCTCAATATTTGGAAGGTTGAAACTAGCCTTGTAAGACAGAATATGGGTATAGGTTATTTGCACTTTGAGCGAGGTAAAAAATCTACACTGAAGGCCGAATTGATTCGGCAAGAGCATGGGAATAGAAATTTTGGGGGATATAGATCCACTTCATGGTCAAAGGAGTAGGGTAAAGATGTAGAGGAATAATTGAATCGCGAATTCAATGCAAAGAGTAGAACTCCAGAAGATAAAACTGCAGGAAAGCATCCTATGAATGAGGGATAGGAGAAAGAGGGTAGGAAAGTAAATAATCCTTATGCGAAACCAATTGTTGGGAAGTGCTTTCAATGTGGTTAGCCAAGACATAGATCTAATGAATGTCCTAAGAGGAAAACCGTTAATATTGTAGAAAGAGAAGATGAAGATAAGGGCATCTGTTGTGAAGCTGATAGAGATGAAGAGGAGGAATATGATGAGGAAGAAGAAGGGGTGTATGTCGTTCGGAGGTTGATGTTGACACCGAAGACGAAAGATCATACTCAACGACACTAATTGTTAAGAACTAGATGCACTATTGATGGTAAGGTGTTTGGTGTAATTGTTGATAGCGGTAGTTCTGAAAACATAATAGGGAAGAAGACAGCGCAAAAATTAAAATTGCCCATGGAGAAACATCCAAATCCCTACACTTTGGGGTGGATTAAATTAGCTGCTTGAAAAATTGAAGTGAAGGAATGCTGCAAGGTTCCATTCTCCATAGGTAAGTATAATGATGTTGTGTATTTTGATGTGGTTAATATGGATGTGTGCCACCTTCTGCTTGGTAGGCCATCGCAATATGATGTAGATGCACAACACTCAGGAAAGAATAATGTGTATAAATTAGAAAGGGGAGGAGTGAAATATACTTTTATACCACTAAAAGACAAGTCTACTTTTCTAGATAAGAGTATGTTTTTGTCTGTAGTGAAGGATTTTGGGGCTGAGATGAAAGAAACTAGGCAAGTGCATGCCTTAATTGTAAAATAAGTCCTAATGAATGATGTTGAATTGCAGGTAGAGGAGCAACCAGAAATAGTACGCCCTTTGTTGCAGGAATTCAAAGAGTTGATGCCATATGACACTATAGCTAGGTTACCACCACTGAGGGACATCCAACACCAGATAGACCTTGTACCTGGGGCTAGTCTCTCTAATTTGCCTCATTACAGGATAAACCCAAAGGAGAGTGAGATTGTCAAGGCAAAGGTTGAGAAGCTATTGAGGAAGGGTTTGATATAGGAGAGTATGAGTCCATGTGCAGTTCCGGCTTTGCTAACGCCCAAGAAGGATGGAAGCAGAAGAATGTGTGCAGATAGAAGGGCTATAAATAGGATCACTGTAGGATACAAATTTCCAATGCCATGGTTGGATGACATGCTTGACAGGCTACATGGGGCTAAATGGTTTTCTAAGATCGATCTGAAGAGCAAATACCATCAAATCAAAATCAGGCCTAAGGATGAATGGAAGACTGCCTTCAAGACGAAATAGGTTTGTATGAGTGGTTAGTCATGCCATTTGGGCTATCCAATGCCCCAAGTACATTCATGCGGTTAATGCACTAGGTATTAAAACCTTTTATGGGTAAATTTGTAGTGGTTTACTTCGACAATATTTTGATCTATAGTTCTTGTGAGGATGAGCACTTGTTGCATTTGAAGAGTGTACCGACAGCCCTGTAGAAGAAGTCTAGCTTCATGACAAACGAATTACTCTTTTTAGTTTACATTTTTACGACTGATGATCTATGAGTCGATGAAGCAAAGGTGTAGGTAATTAAAGAGTCACCCACTCCTAAAAATATCTCTGAGTTATGAAGCTTTCATGGTTTAGCGACCTTCTATTGTAGATTTATGAGGAATTTTAGCACTATTACTGTACCCATGACAAAGTGTTTGAAGAAGGGATAGTTCCTGTAGACAAATGAGGCAGCCACTAGCTTTGTAGTCTTGAAGGAGAAATTGAGTACAACACCAGCGCTTACCTTCCTAAATATTGAGAAGTTATTTGAAGTGGATTGTGATGCCAATGGAGTGGGCATAGGAGTGGTTCTATCTCAGGAGAAGAGGCCTATAGCATTTTTCAGTGAGAAACTTAGTGATGCCAGACGAAAGTGGAGCACTTATGACAAGAAATTTTATTCTATAGTGCGTGCCTTAAGACCTGGAAACATTATCTGATCGGGCAGGAATTTGTGCTATTTTTAGATCATGAGGCCTTGAAGTATCTAAATAGTTAGAAGAGGATAAGCAACGACATGCATGCGAGATGGTGCAATTCCTACAGAAGTTTCCTTTCATATTACGACATAAATCAGGAGCCCAAAATAAAGTTGTAGATGCTTTGAGCAGATGAGCCTCTTTGTTGCTGACCTTGAATCAGGAGATTTTAAGGTTTGAACAGCTTAAGGATGAGTATGTACATGATGAGGATTTTTCTGAAATATGGCACTAGGTATCAAATAATCATTTCTGGTTATTTGATGCATGAGAATCAACTATGTCTGCCAACAACTTCATTGAGAGAGCAGGTGATTAGTGATCTCCATGGGGGAGGATTGTCTGGTCATTTAGGGCATAATAAGACATTAGCAGCAGTGAAGGAGAGCCTTTACTGGCTACAACTTAGGGGATATGTGAGTAGATTTGTCGAAAGGTGTTATGTCTGTCAAAGATCAAAGGGCCAATCCAAGAATACTGGACTATACATGCCTTTACCAGTACCTGAACATATTTAGGAGGATTTGTCCATGGACTTTGTGCTGGGATTGCTACGTACACAAAGAGGAGCTGATTCTGTTTTTGTGGTTGTTGACAGGTTCTACAAAATGTCACATTTTATTCCTTGTAGGAAAACTACTGATGCAGTTGGTGTGGCTAGGATATTTTCCAAGGAAGTCGTCTATTTACAAAGAGTTCCCAAAACCATCAGTTTTGATCGAGATAGCAAGTTCCTGAGTTACTTTTGTACAAATCCATACAAAAAAAGTATATTCTTGCTAATTCTTTATGGTTCATGGGGTGTAAAAAAAAAAAAAATCACATTTTCAAAGTTCATGAGGTCAATTTGTGTCGCCCCTAAAGTTTAGTGGGTGTTTTTGAAATTTTCCCTAAAAATTAACATTAATGTACATTACTATTGATACTTACATATCTATTTATAATCCAATTCCTTAACCTTTGCATTGTTCTTTTTATTCCTTGCATTTAGCATACATTTTCGTTAAGTTGAAAGTTGAAATAAATATTCTATTCAAACTTGTTTAGATTCCAATTCGAACTTGGTGCAATATTATTAAAGACTTTTGAGACCCATAAGAAAGGAGAATACCAATAAGCCGGTACAAATTTTATTTTGACTAGTGAGCTGGTCCACTTTTGAACTGGCAAGCCGATGCAACGATAGCCCAGATCGACGAGTTAGTCTATTTTTTGACCAGCTAGCCAATGCACTTTAAAATGATATCGGCAAGCCAGTCCCAAGAGGGATCTGCCCCATCCTTATGTATACATACTACAGATAATATGTTACATAATATATTTTATAAATAAATTTACATATTGTTATTATTATAAATATTATTGTGCATATACATATGTAATATTTAATATAATTTTAATTTATGCATCGCAGTTATGATTGTGCATAAATTTATACATATTAAAAATTTACATTAATGTGGTGTTTTTCTATTTCGTAAAAAAAATTGTGAATTCTTATTATACAAAATGTAATATTATAGAGGTATAAGGCGGAAAAATCTGAGATTATAATTTATTACTTTTATGATATCATTTTATATATTACTATTGTTTGTTAAGCATTAAACTTATAACTGATAAATAAATTGTTCTTATTTATTTTTTATCGTATATTATATTTTGAATGACATAATTATAATTATGTTATATGTAATATATATACTATGCATGTGTTTATATTATACTCGATGTGCACATATTGAATCCTATTGTAAATTCTAAACAAATGGTTGTTCATTATTAAATTTACACTTTATGATCAAATTGCGATTTTTGTGATAAATTATTGTTTTAAGTTGTTTGAAGTTGCATTATCATATTTATAATATATGCCTTCCTAGGAAATTTGTGATAAAAAAATATGTTATTAAATTGTTGGAGAATACAAGGTTAATCTAAGTATTAGTTATAAAAATGTTAAAAAAGAAAAAAAAAACTTAATGTACAAGTATATATAACATATATAGCATAGACATAGAGAATAGATGTGTATATATATGTCACATAAAATATATAACAAATATTTATAGAATATATATGTGAATATATATGATATACATATTAAGCAAGGTATATATATGTGTGTGTGTGTGTGTGTGTGAGGCAAAGATAATTCCATAAAATATAAAGAACTATAACATAATACATGTAAGAATAGATATTGTGCTAAATAATGTATAATTTGATATGGGATATATTGCTACACTTTAGATATAACTGCATAATATTTATTTTATATACATAAAATGTTGTATCACTATAGGATATACTCAACTAGGATTACACTTTTTATATTATTATAATATAAAGTTTTGCATCTACATAATTATCGTATGATATATAAATTTAACATGTGAAAAATATAGATATATATGTTTTGCTTTATTGTAACACTATATATATTAGAATATATATGTCATATACATATTGTGGTTAGTTCGTCGCATTATGGGAAGTGGTAAGCTTGTCATTGGTAAAGTCATCATATTATGGGAAGTGATAAGCTCGTTTCATTGTGGCAAGCTTGTCACAATGTAGTAAGTGGTAGCTTTATTAGATTGTAGTAAGTTTGTCATGTTTTGGTAAATAGTTTCTATGCTAACTTTACCGTAGTGGTATGTTTTTCACATTGTAGTAAGGTTGTTTGATTGTGGTAAGTAGGAGCTTTGTCAGATTGTAGTAAGTTTTTCGCATTATGGTAAGTGGTTTCTATACCAATTTTTCCATAATGATAAATTTACCCAACTGTGGTAAGTGGTAGATTTGTTAGATTATGTTAAGTACAGCTAATGTTGTAAGTGATTTCTATACTAACGTATTTTTTTCAGTGTAGTAAGTGATAGCTTTATTGGATTGTAGTAAGTTCGTCGTATTGTGCTAAGTTGTTTCTATACCAACTTTTCCATAGTAGTAAGTTCATCACATTATGATAAGTTTGTTCAACTATTATAAGTGATAGCTTTATCAGATTATAGGAAGTTTCAATACTAACTTTTCAATAGTAATAAGTTTGTCGCATTATGGTAAGTGGTAGCTTTATGAAATTATGGTAAATTCATCATATTATGGTAGGTTGTTTCTGTACTAACTTTTTCATAGTGGTAAGTTTGTTGATTGTGGTAAGTTTGTTCAATTATGATAAATGGTAGCCTTGTTTTATTGTGGTAAGTTTGTCGTATGGTGCTAAATGGTTTCAATACTAACTTTTCATAGTGTTAAGTTTATCACATTATGGTAAGTTCATTTGTTTGTGGTAGGTAGTAAGTTCGTCAAATTATAGTAAGTTTGTCGTGTTATGATAAGTTGTTTCTATACTAACTTTTCTATAGTGGTAAGTTTGTTCAATTGAGGTAAGTGGTAACTTTGTTAGATTGTCGTAAGTTCCTCGTATTGATGTAAATTGTTTCTATACTAACTTTTCCTTAGCGATAACTTCATCGTATTGTGGTAAGTTCATCTAATTGTGACTAGTAGTAGCTTTGTCGAATTATAGAAAGGTCATCATGTTGTTGTAAGTGATTTCTATAATAACTTTTGCATAGTGGTAAGTTTGTTACATTATGATAATTGCATCAGCTTGTGATAAGTGATTGGTTTATGGAATTGTGCTAACTGTGTCGTATTATGGTAAATCATTTTTACATAACTTTTCTATAGTGGTAATATCATCGATTGTGGTAGGTTTGTTCGATTATGGTAAGTGGTAGATCTGTTATATTGTGGTAAGTCCGTTATATTATAGTAAGTGGTTTCTACATCAACGTTTCCATAGTAGTATGTGTGTCATATTGTGGTAAGTTTGTTCAATTGTGGTAAGTGGTAGTTTGTCATATTGTGGTAAGTAGTTTTTCTGCAACTTTTCTTTTATGTTACATTCATAGGATTGAGGTAAGTGGTAGTTTTGTTATATTATGGTAAGTCCATCGCATTGTTGTAAGTTCATTGTATTGCATTAGTTTCATCATATTGTGGTATTTAGCAAGTTCCTCACAAAGTAAGTACATCCTATTTTGCTAAGTGGTTTCAAACCTTACTTTTTCCATTGTGGTAAGTTCGTCGCATTGTAATATATGGTAACTTTGTTAGATTATGGTAAGTATGCATCCAATTATGGGAACTGTATTTGTGATGATTGGTTTACCGAATCAACATGTAAGTTTAGGTTGCCGTCTGGCAAGTTACTCTAATAATTTCCCCTAAAATCCTCAACTAAGAATACAAGATTCAACATTTTAGCCACCATATGACTATCCTTAATCCCCAACTATTGTATTGAATACGATTATTGACGTAATGAAAGAAATGAGAAATTATCATGTCCCCTTGATTCGTGCAAGAATGTTGAAATGTAATCTTCTATTGGTTTCTTGCTTTTGTGAATACCTAGACAAGACATCCAAAATTTAAAAAACGATAAAGGAATTTGAAATTCTAGGAAAATTAAGCAAGAGACGACTCAAAAACAGTATCACTCATCAATTGATCTATTCTTTGCCCTAGGGTATATATTTATAAGCAAGCCAAAAGTGCCAAAAATAGAACACGAGAAACTGCCAAAAATAGAAAATTTCTAAAACTTACGGACATAGACAAAAAAAGTCAATAAATGCCACATGTGGTACAAAACAGAATTATCTATAAAAAGTTATAAAACATCCAAAAGTTTTTCGAAATAGAGAAAATGTTATTTTGAGGGTCTAAATGATGGATTTTTCCCAAAAACTGATGTCAATCACTACCAATAAAGGTGGTTACTTTTATTTGTTGGCTCATTTTGCATTGAGATAGGTACCTGGAATTATAAAACTGCCACTGATTAGTCTTTGCCCCATTTTTCTCATGTACCTGTTAGCTACTGCTTCCACCTTATCAATTATGGAGGACACACTTGCAACATATGTGAGTAAGATATTTGTCATAATGCGCCTAGCTATAGTTGTGCAAAATGTGTACTATGCTTATCCACACAAGAGATCCAAGGTCCTGACCAGCCACTTCTCCTGACCCTTAACCCATAAATCAGAAGGATTCGATTACGTTGGTTGCTCCAATAAGTGCGCAGACTTGATCTACCATTTTTTTGAGTGAAATTTCAACCTGAATGTGGAATGTCTTCTCCAAAATTACAATTCCACAACTTCTATCATCACCTTTCAATACCACGGCCATCAAATTGTTTTAACCCATCGACCCACATTTCAACAAATGAAGTTTTTTCATTTGCAATGAAATCCTATAGCTTCATGTATTTAAAAGCAATTTCTTTTGTATAATTTGAAGAAGAAAAATAATAAAAGTTTTGCATTGTTTTAATTATAATTTTTTTTTCAACTTTAATTTCTAAGATTTCATATACTTTAAAATATTAAGTCTCACACAAGAGTAAGACAAAGGTCGATATGTAATCACTACAAATACATACGGACGCTATGTCATCAAATAACACATAACATGCTACTAATACATCATACAGCCATTTATTTATTTTCCAATGCTCTCTAAGCATAGATGACCCTCAAGAAAAATCAAACAACTAAGCTCAACACTGAGTAGTCTTTTGGTGAGTTGATGATTTCAATCACCAATTGTAAAAACATATTCCTCTCCTATTAATGAGAAGTTACTCAATTTCCTGCTCTACTAGCAGATCTCAAGACCCTTCCCCATCATCCAACACACACCCCACACACACGCGCCCCGCCCCCACCACCCCCACCCACACCACCCCCCCACCCCAAAAAAAAAAAAAAACATTGGACTCAAATCACATTACAAGCTTCACATTGCCAAAAAGAGATGAAACCCAATGAAGCCCTTATTTCAAGTTCTCCACCGCCTTATAAAGCAAAAGGTATGATGGTTGCCCTTATTATATCTTCACGATGCTTTTAATTTGGAAAGCTCTAGGCCGCTGAATCCTATGTTTTCTTACTTCACCATTTTGTCACTGAAGACTCCTCCTTTCTCACTTAAAGAATCAACCCCATGTCCTTCATGAAAGTAAGGTCGATGGCCCTAAAATCACATCGGCAGATCCACCACTAGGGTTTTTATGATTATATAAGAGCATTACGTCTCTTCTTCTAGATGAACCAGGCAACTTCCACATCCTTAACCAAAATATGGAGTAACCCTTGAATCGTAATTCCTATCATGAATTCAGAATACATGTGTATGTATATACACATTACATATATGTAAAAGCCATGCATATATGCGTAAATGATAATGGTTGATAGATTCCTGGACAATTAATTGAAGATGACAAACAGCACCAAAGAGGAGTCATGGTTCTCTTGGATTGGATCACCATTCAATTTATATTGCTAATACGCCAGTTATAAAATTGAAATGAATAAGACAAAAGTAGATAAATAGTACATAATATTATTAGTATTCTTTTTAGCGTCAGATTCATTTATGCAATACATGGAAGATGAAAGCTTTTCATGTGAAGAAATGCCCCTTCCCCCCATCACCCCCACCCCCCCTTTTTTTTTTTTGGTTCTATTGCAGGATAATTATATATATACCTTTAAGATATACTAATAACAACTGCATAGATAACTTCTTAAACTTTCAAAATATAACCGTTTTTCTTCATTTCTTTCTATCAATTTCTACTTTGTATCATATTTCCAAACACAGTAGTGTTTGGGATGGTGGAAATCTAATGGAAGGGAATGAAAGTAGGAGAAATCAGATGAATTGTTGCGCTTGATATATTCACTTGAGTGGAAATTGGATAAAAAGATCAACCCCTCCACTTTTTGTCCAAAAGTGGGATGAAACTAGGAAAATAAGGAGAAATCAATTGAAATTACTAAAATAACTTTAAATTGAACATCTTGTTAGTTGAAAAAGATGATTAAGTCATTTTCTTTCTTTGTTCATTTTCTTTTCCACCAATTTTCTCTAATTTCCAGCTTTTATATCCAAACAAATATAAAAATTTCTTCTCACTTTATTTCATTTCCTTTTAATTCCTTCTCCTTTCCTTAGCTTTCCATTTCCTTAAAGATTGCTAAACATAGCATTAAAACCTATTAGGAACCATAATAAATACCATAAAGGTAACTCTTCGTCTTATTGTCATGCTTCGAACAAAGTCAAGGCGTGTTCAGTTCTGCCAAGTATAACACTTGAGCATTATGCGCTAAGGCTACCCTAAGCCATTTATTTATTATGATCATTTGCTGACCAATTTTAGATTTTGAAATCATATAATTAAGTTTTGAAAACATTCGATTTAGCAATGGAAAAAATAACAAAGTATCAAAAGTATGTGAAGATCAATACAATGTATATGATAAAAGATTTTACAGCCATAGGCATAAACCAAGCCCTTAAATGAGAATATAAGTTTGAAACGATAACTACCACTTTTATTTAAAAAGAACACATAATCCCACATTTCTAGCCACTCCTCTCATTAATAATCTCGTACCGATCTATCCTATACCCAAGACATGCATAAGCATCAAAGTTGAAATCTCTAACATCTAAAAAAGAAGGAATGAGCCAAAGCCCAGTACACAACAACGCAATCACCCGCGATATGGCATACGCACCTAAACTACATGCAATGCAACAAAAAACAGTTTAAGTTTATCATTTAAGGCGATTCAAACAACACAGAAGCACTCGCACTTTATATAACAAGCCATAGGAATTTGGGTATCATGAGTAGTAGTAACTGCTTAGAGGGATGATACAGATAGCTCGAATACCTATATCTCCTATATGATATACCCAAAAAAGAAAATAGCTTCCTCTAGAGTTCATAACCATTATGCATCTCTATTTAATTTAGTCCTTAGTTATATACAGCTCAATCAATGCCTATAGTCCTGAACTACGTATATTACTTCTCATCGAACCTAAATGGATGTTATCCCGATATTGTTTACCCCATCATCTATCTTCCAAGCCATCAATCACTACTAGAAAACTAGCCTTTAGAGACAGAAAATTTGCGATGGAAAATTTATGTCTCTAAAAAAATGAATCAGAGACAGATTTGCGACAGATCTGTGATGACATAAATCATGAATAATCTTCTAATTTTTATATGCTTTTGCGACGGAATTTGCGACGGATTACATATTGATTTGCGACGAAAATTTTTCCGTTGCAAATTTGTCTCTGATTTTAGAGGGAAATAAAATATTTTAGCGCAAATTTCTATTTTTTTAAATTCTGTTGCAAATTTGTCTCTAAATTAAATTATTACATATATGTATATATAAATAATTATGTTTAAAATTTAGTTTTAATTATACATATTTAATATAATACATATAAATGTGCATTATATAATAAGGACATATATTATATTTGTAAATTAATTTTATTATATAATAACTATAATATGTATAATCATATGTTATTTAAAACTAATTATATATATTTTATTTATACTATATTTATTATTACATTACATATTATATATTATAAAGCATAACTTAAAAATAGTACTTAAAATATAAATATTATATTTATATCTTATTATATATTCTTTTGCATAATAACTTATATAAAAAATCAAATTATACAACTTAATAAAATAGTGTATAACAATAATATAATATGTTATATACAAGTAATATCATAAAATACTACTTAAAAATAAAGTATATTTCAATAATAAAATATGTAAAATAAAATAATTAATATAAAATGTAAACTTAGTATATTTAAACATATACAAATATATAAATAATATATTATATTTTAATAATATATTAATAAAAAATATATATTCATATTATTTATATTTTTTATTATATATTTATTATGACTATTCATATGTTTTTTAATATAAAAAAATTTATTATATATATCTTACATAATTTATATTTACAGACTATATTTTATTTAAAATATAATAACATATTTGGGGAAAAAAATAATATACTATGTAAAAATATAGTATATTTAAGTAATAAAATATATAATATATAATAATTAGTTAAATATATCTAAATTGGTATTATATATTATTTTATTAATATATTAATGAAAATATATTTTTATATATTTTTATATTATATTATAATTTATTAAGTGTAACAAAAATGAAATAAAAAATAAACACATTAATTAAAAATATGCAATTTATTAAGTTAATATAAATTATTAAATAAGTAACGTAAAAAGTATAATTATAATATATATCATTAAATATATATAAATTTATATGTATAACATTATTTATATTTACATAATATATAATATTTTTAAATAATAATATCATATTTGGAAAAAAATTATAATATACTATTGAAAATGTTATATTTATAATAAACATATAATTTAAAATAATTATTATAAAATGTAAATATTGTATATATTAATATTATATATTATTTTAATAAAATATTAATGAAAAATCCTTAATAAATAGGTGAAGTGAAATTATAAAATAAAAATAAATTATAAAAGATATGTAAAATGTTTTATAGTTATAATATTGTAAATTGTAATATCTCTTAAATAAATAGTAGTGGAACTTTACTCATGAAGATACGAATTGGTTTATCGGTTTAGTGCTTGTGAAAACTTCAATGTTAAGTGTGCTTAGTATGTAGCATTCTATGATGGGTGACCTCCTAGGAAGGATAAATAAGAGGCAAATGTGTATTTTTTTAATAATTTGTCTTAGAATCAGAGACAGATTTGCGACGGAATAATTTTATTTAATATTTACTAATTGGATATTTAAAAATATCTAATTATAAAACAGGACAAATTTGCGACAGAAATTCCGTAGCAAATTTGCAACGGAAAATAAATCTGTCTCTAAAAGAATTAGCGACGATGATTTTTTAAACAGAAATTTGCGATGGAAAATCTGTCTCTGAAAGTCTTTAGAGACAGATTTTCCACTTTCAGAGACAGAATTTTTTGTCTCTAAAGCCAAAATTTCTTGTAGTGAATGATGGCCTAAGCACCTAACTACCATGCTTACACTGCCTATCAAGGTTGTCACTCCTCGGACCGAATTAAATGATGAAGGTACACTCAAATAATTAATTAGGTCATCTTTAAATATTAGGTCATTTTAGGATGCCTACAATACCAAGTAACACACAAGTTATTGTGTCCTTGATATCAAAATAATACATGATAAAGGATCACAAGTAAAACAATAGGTTGACTGAATATCTATCAAGAAAGGTTAATTTGTATAAGTATTGAGTATACAAACTAAGAATTCAAGTCATATTGATCAATTAATTAATCTAAGGTCTTATGTAGTATAAAGCTATTGGTTTATAATTGAGTTAGATCAAATTAGGATAGTTAGACTTAGATAATTTTGACTAAGCTAATAGAATTTGGAAATCAAATTTATTATTTCGATGTATTGGGCTTTGAAGGATCCTAGATTAGGCCCAATAAGGATGTAATCCCCCTAATTTCACATAACTAAATTATAACAAATACCAAAAATATAATATAGAATTATAAAGAACATTGGGAATAAGTAGTAAAAATCACTCCCAATTTTGACTAATAAACCAGTTTGATTATAGTTAGGAAAAAATTACAATCTTTACTAATAAAAATTTCGAAATGCAAACTATAATTCCTATAACCTTAAATAATTTATGAACAATGATAAACCAATCATTATTGTAAATTCCTAAATCTTTTTTCTTTAAGTTCAATACTTAAAAAAAACAAATTCTACACTTGCTAAATAATAATACAATGGTGTTTAAACTTTCTTTAATATTTTAACACTATAAAGTAGCATTAGACAAAAATATGTTGTTACTAACAAGTTACTATAAATAATTCCTATACAGTAAAACATAATATTTTGTAATAATGATCAGCAACTCGACAAGAAATCATAGTTAACCTTAAATTTAAATTACAATAAAAGTCGATTAAATCTTTATAACTTATTGGTTATAAAAATATAGACTAAAGATAAATCACTAGAATTACAAAATACATGATAAGATAAAAAATAAATCAATATCTAAGAATTTAGATCTTATATAAATAATTAAATTACACTAATATTCTAATTATAAGGTTTTGAGATTTTAGAAATTAAAATCCTAAAATGTCATTATAATCCTCAATAATTTTCAAAACTAATAAATGAACGAAGTAGCAATTGTGAAATAAATATCAAACTTATAATTCGACAAAAATTTTAAAATAAATATATGAGTAGTAATAAGCTTATTTATAACTTAAAAACTCGAATAAAATTTTTTTTTTGACCTTAACAAATATCAAAGACAAGATTTCGTATCCTGAGCCAATAACTCAAGATATAATTAGAAGTAACTCCAAATTCAAACCCGATAAATGACAACCCCTTTATAGAATCTATCAGTTATAAAACAACGACTAAAAGATGGACTATTAGGATTATAAATACTAAATACATAATGAAAACAGATCCATAACTACAATACTAGACCTCAAACAAAAATTTGGATTACACCATAATTTTAGTTAGAAAATTAGGAGTACATAAACACTAAAACCCCATTTTAGCCTATCGGACCCTGAAACTCTAATCGCATAGGATAAGAATCTAAAAATATTTATTCGCATAAACTTTAAACTTAAAATCTAAACTCATAAATAATCTAGAGATTTTATAGAAACTTTAGGTAAAATTTTAGAAAAAAATCGTATATAACCAATATACAAATACACGTATGATGTAGTATTTGATAATTTAACTTAGAATTCCTAGTCAAATAAGTAATAAACTGAGAAAAATATATAACCTATGGTGGGAATAAAAGATGAAATATGGTTATTTATTCTTGGAAAAATTTTCCCATGCCAATTACTTTACAATTTGAACCAACTTGTCTACAAAAGTCAACATGAAAGAAAAAAAGAATAAACTAAATTGCGGTGGAAGAAAGAAGAACATGGTTGTAGCAACTTGGAAATGCGACTGCATGAATCATGTCCAACACACTTCCAATTACACCAAATTTTTGTCAAGAAAAGTCAAGATGAAAAAAGACCATGAAGCCAATAAAAAATCTCCACATAAGCAAGCATTAAAAGGAAGAAAAAACAAGCTCTAAACAACTTGTCAAATTGCTCAAATTCGTCCCAAAAATTTCCATGGAAAGCAGCAGCGGGGGGAAAAAAAATCAAACACAAAACAACATCAAATACACAAACATACATGCACCGAACTTAGCTTAGATTACAAGCCTACCAAGAGTTGAAAATTTTAACTTTTGAACACCAATTAGAAGCTTTCAAATGGACACTTAAGTCACCAAAAAAAAGTAGAAAATTACAATAAGTAATCTGTTAAAAAAAAAAACAAACCATGCAAACTAACTTGGAAGAGCTCCAAAACAGTAGTAGTGGATGTGATTTTAGAGCCTCCATTTTTCCACTAGAATTCTCATCAACTTGTATACCAAATACACACAAATAACACCTATAAATAAGCCTTAATTAACTAGCAAATAAACACATTTAATCCTTCCTTGACTTATATGAAATTCTGCAGAAAAATCATCGTCCAAACAGCCCCTTGAAATCCATATATCACAGTAATAAACACACACCATTCTAAGTCCAAAAACACCATAACTTATACCTTAACTTCAACCTATTCTTAATATATATATATATATATATAGGAGTAATTTAGTTACAAAACCAAGTCAAATTTCCCACAAACTTAATCTTAAAATTAGCCTAAAATAGTAAGAACGAATAGCTTTATTCTTCTATTATTCTCATTCACCATGACAACTTTTGGAAAAATCAAAACAGAGCACCAACCCTTGTTTTACACCTTCTTCAATCATCTAAACCTCATTCCTTAATAATACAACAAGAACTCCACTTTATCTCCTTCAAACAATAGCAAGAAACAAGCAAAACAACCTCTAATTTCCCTTTAATCCCAACTGTGAATCAAGCAAAAACTATAAGACTTTAAGGTAAGAATGGTTGGTTTAGCTAGTTTATTCTTTAATTTCCAATTAATTATCCTTTGTCTTCCTCTACAGATCACGGTTTACATCAAAGAGGAGGAGCTAAATTGTAAACCCCGGAAATTTTCACAGTAGTAGAATAGAAAACGTAAATTAGTCAGTAAATTTAGAAACCGATAGAAGTCCTAGAATAGACCTATGAGTTGTGATAAACTCATTCCTAGTTGGAAAAACTTGAATAAAAATTTTCTCGACTTTAATAGAAACAAAAAACGAGATTTCGTGTCTTGAACCGATAATTCAAGATATAACTAGAATAGATTTAAAATTTCAAAACCGATAAGATACAGTTTATTTATAGAGCTTATCGGTATAAAACAATAGATTATAAATACAAACAAACACTAATACTGAATAATAATTATCAACTTAGAATTAAAAAGAAAATTTCGAACCCGCTGTTTTAATTGTTAAGAAATTCCAAATTTATTAGGACTTGATTCCTAATTTAATCCATCGAACTTGAAAATTTAACCACGTAAGTTAAAAATACTAAAAAAATAATAATAATAATTAACCGTGTGAAGTTTTAACTAAAAATTCGAAAATACAAATAATTTAAAGTATTGTAGTAATTCAGATAATATTATTTCGATAAAACGTAAAATTAACAAGTATAGGTATACGCGAATAATTTATTTTCTTAATAAAAATATTTTTGTTAATAACTATTAAATATAAATATATTTATAAAAAAAAAAAAAAGAAGAATGAATTGGATTTCAAATGCCGCTGGAAGAACGTGAACAGTAGAGGGAGATATCCCTTCCGCGCGTGCAAGAAGTCAAGCTCCACCGAGCATTTGGAAATCCATGCGCCAGCAGCAGTTTCCACTTTCCCGCACACAGCAGCTCCAACACGCACGGCAAACAGCAGCATCTCCATCACACGCAAGCAGGCAATAGCAGCAACCGAACAGCAGCAGCAGCAGCTCTAACGCACATGGCAGGCCCATTCTAGCGCACACGGCAGCAGCTACCGAGCCTCAGCTTCCACACACGCACACAAGCAGTGGAAACAGAGCACCTGGAGGTAGAGCATCTGGAATCTCGGTTGCAGCAACAGATTTTCACCCAAACTTGATCCGATTTTTACAACAATTTTCAACCGAAAAGACACCCAACCAACCCAAAAGCTACACCTATAACTCACAATTAATTTGCAAGAATCACAGCCAAATGGAAGAGGAAACAGCTGCAAATTAAGCTAGAAATTCATCCTACAGCAGCAAAAGACCTGCTGCAGAGACCGATTTTGTTGACTATCTTAGACCAATTTTGAGCTTCTAAATTCAAACCAAATTGACCCAAAAGCCAATCAAAACACTCCACATGTGAATAACATTAAATGAGGAGAATTTCAGCTTAGAAAAACAACCATAACCGTTCCAAATTGTTGGCCAAAAATCAAATATTACAGCTGCAGCAGAGGAGAAATTCCACAATATACAGCAGCACACATCTCCAAATCCAACTAACTCCGATTTTTGCAACATTCCTAGGATTAAATGAGCTGAAATTTTGACCAATTAAACACCAATAAGGAGCCTTCAAATGGACACTTCATATACCAAAAATTAATAAGAAAATCGGATCCAAATTCGTCCAAAAATCAAGGTGAAATTGTTCCAGAAATTCCAGTTTTCACACTTCAAACTTCAACAAGTTTTGACCCGATTTTTACACTAGTTGATCTCTTATTTTTCACACATAAATAGCATTAATTAGCTACCAAACAAAGATAATTAAAGCCCTCAAAGATAGCCACCAAAAATCTGTCAAAACCAAGTCAAATTTTGCATCCAACTTTGCAAATTCGTGTAGAAAATTCCAGCTGCATTTACAAGCATTTTTCAAGTCCAAAACCAATCCAAAGCCTCTAAAACTTAGTCTAATCCTAGTATAAGTATATAAGCCTAAGTTAGACACACTTTGAGCTCATAAACCCCCAAAAACACTCTCAAATTCCAGCTGCAAACCAAGTGCGTCCAGCACTTTTCCATTTCCTTTTTCCATTTCCACCATCAACATAGAAGCTTAGGAACATTGTGTGAACCACCATAAACCCTAGCCTACTTCCATACCTTATATACACACACTAAGCTCATCAATAACAACCAAAACCGAATCAAAAATCCTAAGTTATCCTAGAGGTCAAGAGGAGGAAATTAGCTTGACAAGGTGAGAATTTGATTTCATTAATAAACTCTCATTTAGTTAATGTGTTTAGTTAGAAACTCATCATCTAATCTTTGGTTTAGGTTTAATTCTTGCTTTAAGAGGAAGTTGAGCAACCTCCTTCCATCCCAATCCAAGGTAAGCTCCAAATTACAACCTATCCTTGTTAAATTTATGAATAGACCTAGGATGGATTATTGAGCATTTAAGAAAGTTTTGTGGTTGATAAAGTTGCAAATCTATTGTGAATTCAAGAGGAAGATGGTTGATGTGTTGAGAATGCTAGATATTGTTGGAAGAGAAAAACAACAACTTAGAAGTCTTATAATTGTAATAGTAAATTCGGATTTGAGGATGAAGTGAACAAAACAAGACTCAAACTTCATCCAATTAGTCTAAATGCATGTTTAAAGCTTCTAAGACCTTATATGAACATAAAGCTTGATAAAACAAACTTTACAAGCATGATTAGAAGTCCTTTAGTACAAGAAAAGTGTTATGAACAATTTATAGAAATTGTACATGCCAAGACTTCTATAAATTATAACGGAATTTAAGATGTAAATGGAAGTTAAATAAATCCTCCATAATATATATATACTCAAAAGAAACTTGGAAGAATTAATCAATAAAAATTTATTTACTTTAATGAATCGCTATAAACCATAGGAATAATACCAAATACCGATCTAGGACACTTAGCACTCATAGGAATTTAATTTCCTATTTATAAATATTATTGATGAATATTTCATCTTAATAGGTAATTTCGACTCCGTCGAGGATTTCCCGGTCGATTACTACGACTGATCAGTATGAGCAGGTGAGTACTTAGACTTGTTACATTGTTTGTGCTTGTAGTATAGTTGCATTTGAAATAATATGTATATATTCAATGATATGCATGCGGGATTGGGATACAACGTGATGCGTGTGTATGATTGCATGGCAAATTATCATAATATAAGCGATAATCCTATTGTATGATAAATATTGTATGAAATATGTTGATGATTGTCTGTAAATTGTATGATCGCCTTAAACTTGATTAACAACTGTCGGTACTATAAATGAAACGACATGCATTGCACGATTTGCATAAACTGCATTATGTTTTTACGAACACCTATCACGTGTTAGAATTTCGGTTCTTGGTAATACTTGGTTTTTCTAGGCAATGGGCTATTAGTTCTACGCAAGTTTACCTTGTTCTGTCGGTTCCATGGGAACTAACTGGTAACGAAGGACGCCGCCCATGGTATCGCTGTGAAATGGCTAACACTTAGTGGAGTTTCTAAGGTACAAGACAGGAACTGAGTGTTAAAACTCATTAACATAAAGAGATAATAATTGTGAGGATTATGGATTCCTGTGTACTTAGTTTCTCCTGGGTAGGTGATTCAGGTATCGGTTCCTTCAACCCCGATGAGAGGGCGTAAATCTCCTTCCTGTTTGGATTCCGGTTTGTCCAAGCTTGTAATTGTTCATGTGTTTGATTGATGCATTGCATATGATTGATAATAACTTGCTTGTTGTGATAAGTCTGGTTATTCACTGAGCCCGTGGTTATGCTCACACTCCTACAGTCCTTACAGGATGACGCTTAAGCCTTGGTTGGTGGCTTCTAGGAGCTTAGAGCCGGTATGATTCTAAAGCTTGAAGAGTTTTGGAAACAGGGAAAATAGTTTCTTTATTTATATGTATTAATTGATGTTAGTGCATCAATTTTATTATCTGAGAACTTAGATAGTTTTATGGTTTGTAATAGTTATTATTCAGACTGTAGTACTTAATTATGGTATTATGATTTTATTTACTTTCATCGTTTCTTATCACGCAACTAAAAAGATCCTATTTTGTTAAATGTACGTCACTTTCCAAAGTAGTTCTAGTTTGAATATGTGTATTTGATATCGTCTGGATTATCAGGCTATATCATAATATATATATTACTACTAGGGTACTATTGGGGTGTGACATAAATATAATCTAACATCTAACCAAGGTAAAGATTATACTAGCGTTAAATTTATCTTATAGTAAATAATAGAAACTAGGAAAGTAATGAGTTAAAATGCAATGGAAGTTGCTGCTATGTTTGAGATGGATAGATGATGGTTTGAAGTTGAATAATTGAGTTGTTATTATGTTAAGGATACATGGCTGTCAAAGAATATGAAAACATCAATGTGAGAACTTAGAATTCTAAGTTTTGATAAATTTGGATCAGAAAGTGAAGAAAATCAAAACAAGTTCATTAAGTGCATTATGGAAACACGTTGAAAAAAATGATTAAACTATATTGGAATGTTTATCCTAAGCCAAAAAAGACCCCATCAATGGAAAGAACATGAAAAATCCTATGAAATCAACTATTCATTTGTTAAAAACGAATAAGAAATGAATTAGATATTGTAAAAAAAAAAAAAATTCTTAAGTTGTTGTTAAAATTTCATGAGTTGTAGGGCTTTCCTTGTGTTTTTCATCACCTTAGAAATCTTGTTTAGTGAAAAAAAAATCACCAACAGATTGTACTCGAAAAATCCTATGAAAACGACTATTTATTCATAAAAAATGGACTATAAATGAATTAGATATCACAAAAACAAATTATAATTAGAGTTGTCATGTTTTCACTCAAAAATTGCATACTTAAATTATAAATTTTAAAATCTTACAAATTTTATTTCTTCAAAACAACACCATAAATAGAAAGTATTCGGAGATTACTATCAAATCGACTATTAATACATCGAAATCGGATTAAAAACGAGTGAGATATTGCAAGAACAAAAAACTCAATTAAAACTACATTCACACACATAAGGAGCACTCTAGTGCTCGCTCCTTGAGTGCTAAATGTTCGCTCCTTGGGCACTCTGTGTGCGCTCAATGAGCGCTCTATAGTCGCCCTAGAGCCACCTCATGCCCGCTCTAGGGGCACCCCCATTCTAGCCCCCGAACACTCGATTTGTAATCTTAGTTTTCTTAATATATTTGATCATATATACACCTATTATATATATGTGTGTATATATATCATTACGAACAAAGTATATGTATAAAACTAAATTTACTTCATTCCTTTATCTATTTTATTAATTTTTCATGACATCATACATGTTATGAACATAAAAATAAAAATTTAAGTTTAGTGAATAATTGATATATATCTAAATCCTATAAACCTAAAAATATGTTAGAAAAATAAACTAGTAATTAAATGATAAAATATAACCTTATAAATAATGGAAATATTGACTTAAAAAGACAGATAAGAATGACAACCGAAGAAGAAATAGATAAAAATCTACTGCCAAAGACTATCGGACTTAATTAAAGGAAAAGAAAAACACCATAGATAAAAATATAAATATTAATTAAGATTAAGACAAGCAAAACGAAAATAAATAATAAATATTTAATACCAATTACCTTAAGGTAGACATATTAAAAGGACTACATAAATAATAAAAGCTTACTAATAAGATTATTAAGCGAAACAAGACTTAAAATATTCTGTAACAATTATCGGTACTCATAGAATAAATAAAATATACAGATCAATAAAATTAAGTTAATTATCATACAACTAAAATAGCTTAACTCACATGCATAATTAAATTTAATATATATATATAGGTTGATTTAATCAAATCATGAATTTTGTTAAGTGTTTAGTTGAATAGAATTTAATGAGTTAGTGTGATTTAATATTAGTAGTGAATTCTATGATTTGTGTGTTAGTAGTGTGTTCTATGATTTATGTGTGAATGTGATTTTTATGATTAATATTGTTAAAAATTACTTTTATTATATATAAACACTATAAGAAAACAGGCCTTTAGAGATAGAAATTCTGCGACGAAAATTAGAAAACATAGTTATAATTTTACAAATAAAATCTGCGACGATGGTTTTTGCAATAGAAGTTTACGTTTAGAGACATAATTTTTGTCTCTAAAGCCCAGTTTTCTTGTAGTGAAATATGGTCAATAAGTTATATGTGATAAAAATAAATATAATGTGTTAGTGTGATTGATATTAATGTTTATTGTGGTTTCAATTCATGTCAAACTTTAGTTTTCAATATCAAACTCAACCCAAAACCAAACAAAACTTAGCAGAACTTTGACTCATTTCAAGCCCAAAACCAAGCTAAAAAACAAGCCTAAAGCCCACTCAAATTCCACTTTAAAATCTGTCCCAAAAGTCAATAAGTTAAGGATAAATATAACTCTCATTTTTGCAAAAACCATAAAGCAAAATAGACAAAAAATAGACCAAAAACAAACCAAAATTCATGGGAAAATTCAAGCTTATTTTCCTAACCTTTTTAAACAAGTTTCCTTACTCAAATCGCAAAGAATTTACTTCCACTCATCATCTACAAGTTTAAGGTAAGTTTACATGTCTTTTGCGACGATTTATAGCCTTTTGTTTCATGAATTTTCTATCAAAAATTAGCTTCTTGGTAGACAAGTAGTGTTAATATGTTGAGTTATTTAAGAATGCTTTTGGATACTTGAAGTGGTAATAGATAGGTTGTTGTAAGCCGTAATATTGTTTTGAGCTGAAGTGTTGGAGTTTAATGAGTTATGATGAGTGTTGAAGTTGTTTTGTGTATGTTGAGTTGGTGAGTCTAGAGATGAAGGAGTTGATTGGTGTTGAGAGTTGTTTGATTTGGGAATGTGAAGTTCATGTTTGTTTTGAGTGGTTAAATGCATGTGGTATAGTGTTTGATGTTTGTATAAGGCTTAAAGTAGGTTTGGAGAAGTGAAAAGTGTAAAAATCAAGTTTGAAACAAGGGAAATTCAAAAAAATTCAAACACCCTGTCAAACATCATGTTTGGGAAGGTGTATGAACCATGTAGTTTAGATACAGCATGTACGGGAGGTGTTTCACCCACTAATGCATCATACAACGTTCAAAACACCATGTATGACAAGGTGCTTCATTTTTTTATCATGTATTTGCTTTTCCCCTAGGTTGAAACAGCTTGCCATACACCATGTATGGCATCATGTTTCATTTTCTGATCTTGTATTTGCTTTTCCTCTGGGTTGAAATAGCTTTCCATACATCATATATGGTATCATGTTTCATTTTCTGATATTGCATGTGTTTTTCCTTGGGTTCAAACATCATCCGATTCACCTTGAATGGTACCTTGTTTCATTTTTTGACCTTTTGCAAATTTGTATAAGACCTCCCTACCTGTCGGCATTGACCTCTAACGCCGTCAGTGTACCCTAAAAAAAATCTTTATTAAATTTATTTGTTGTAATTTTATTTCTTTATATTTGCTCCTTATTTATTGTTTAGTTTTATAATTAATTAAAAAGCTTGTATGAATTTATTTTATAAATGAATATTAAGTTATGCTTTATATGAGTTTCATTTAGGTTTGATGAATGTTAGCAAATAATTGTGATTAATTACAAGTTTTAATGAATCTATGATATGTATAAATGCTATATTATGCTATTATATGAGTTTTATTTAAAAGTTAGTGAATGTTAAGTACTTAATAACTATATGTGATTAATATTTAAGTGAGAATTAGTAATATTGATATAAAGCGAATTTGTTGTAATAGCTTCATATCCTCTTTTGAGTGCGCATATTGATCCTTTACGTGATAAATCAAATACTATAAGTATGTTGTAACTTGCTTGTGATTGATAGTTTGGGCATATTTTAATGAACTTAACTAAAGATAGATTGAAGATTGTTTGAAATTGATTGTGTTTGAGTTGTTGAATCTAATATAGGGAGTGGCAACCTTGTCCGAGCAGATATGGTAGTTAGGTGCTTAGGCCACTTATGTCATGATGCAATGACTTTATACCATGATGTAATGGTGATTCTTAAATGACTAGACGGGTAATTGATAGGATGGATAGTATCAGGGTAACATTTGCTTATTCTTAAGAAGAAATAATATGATGTAGTTCACGTTTATGGAATCGATTGAACTAGATGATATTATGGATTAATTCAAGTAAAGTTGAGTAATGGTTATTAACTTTAGATGAGATTACTATTCTTTTCAGTTAGATATAGGGGATATAGGTATCCGAACTGCCTATATCAACCCCTTGAGCAGTTGCTATTACTCAAGACCTCAAGATCCTAAGTTTGAAATCAGAGTTTGAATACTCCATTGATTATTGGTTTACTAAATCAAAGATAATTAAATTGATAATTGTTACATTTGCATTTAGTTTAAGTGTGTCTACCATTTGCTTTTGCTTGTGTTATTACGTACTAAGCCCTTGGCTCATGTTGCTACTTTGCAGGTGATGTTGACGATGAGTACTATGATGATATGGGTCATAGGATTGATTGGGAAGCCTTCATAAATGAATGGGATGGATATGAATCCCCTTTGATGATCAAGAATGTTTTCTTAAGTTGTCTAAAAGATTTTTTAGTTGTAAATTTTGTATAGTTAATGGCTTGTTGGTTATGCCATGTTTTATAATATAAGTTATAAGTTTGTTTCTTATACATTTATTTGCAAGTAAGTTAGTAAGGTTTTGAAGTATTATATATTGGCACTAATGTAATGCTATTATATAAATATGTGGGTTTTGTAACAAGTTTAAACAAACAGTTTATACAAACTTTTTCTTTTTAGAATACCTTACATATAATACTTAGGTATTTTATAATACTTAGGTATTATATGTGGTTAGGGACTTAGCATGCTTTACAGAGTGATATCAAAGCAATGTTTGTATGGCTGTCTGTTTAAAAGTGATAATTAAGAGTGAGTTGACCTTAGATGTGGTGAGATTAGTTTGGAATAAGGTTAAGTAGCATGAATGGTGTGCTTGTTTGATTCTTTGCTTGATTATTAATTAAATTGAATTTAATTTGGATTGCATAGTTTAACATATGTCATGCATATATATTGTATGTTGTATAAAGATGCATAGTCTCGAAGATAAACTAGACAACAGACAGAAAGAGAAGATATGCCATCACTTCCTCTACAGTCAGCTGCCCTAATATCCACTTCATCATCTATTCCGGCATCTACTACTATTCCATCTCCTGCTTCAGCGTCTACAGCTCCAGTACCACAATCGCCTCAAATGCCCCAAATGCCACCTTTCCCTCCAGTGCCTCAAATTCCAATGGGAGACCCAAATGCTATGTGCATGGTGTTTAGAAACATGTTTGCTATCATGTATCAGTATCAACAAATGATGTACCAGCCATAGCAGCAATTTATGCAATAATATACTCCTCAGGCAATGTGACAAGGAGGAAATGTACAAATAAATGAGCGGAATGATCAAGTGAAATTACATGATTTTGTCATAATAGTGCCAGAATTTGATGGAATGGTTTAAGATCCTACTACTGTTGAGCATTAAATTGAGGAGTTAGAGAAAGCCTTCATAGCTAGTGAAATTCTCAAGAATAAGAAAGTTAACTTAGCAGTATATATGCTCAAGAAAGATGCTTACATTTGGTGAAGATTAACCAGCCAAGATATGGTAAGACTAATTACATGGGTTAGGTTTAAGGAAGTCTTCTTTTCACAATATTTTCCAACAACGGTTAGAGAACATATGATTTCAAACTAGTTGAGTGTAAAGCAAGGAAATAAAACAATCGAAGAATATTATGCTGAGTTTTGTAAGTTACTCAGATTTGCTGGAGAAGTATATAATAATGAGAGGATGAAAGTCCAGAAGTTTCAAGATGGTCTCAATATGGAAATTAAAGGAGAAGTTAAAATGTTCCAACTTCTTATTTTAGTAGATGTTATGACTAAAGCAAAGCTAGTAGAACAAGTTTTGAATGAGAACAAGACTCAAGGAGATAGGAAAGTTGCTTTTCTGGGCAAGAGACCAGCACTGTCTACTTCCTATAGAAACATGACAATTATGGCAAAGGGAAAAGACCAGTTTTTGGAAAGAAATCATGTTTGGGATCTTCAATTAGAGCTTCTATGCTTTCCACCAATTTTGAAAGGAAATGTTCTAGATGCTTTGGACCACATGAGTTAATCCTAAAGCATGTTTTACTTGTGGGTAGGAAGGACACAAAGCTTTAGAATGCAAGGATCCAATGCTACAACCCATTTTCTGCGCATACTGTAAGCAAAGGGGACATTGTGGCGAATTGTAAAGATAAACCTAAGAATGATGATCTTAGCTCCAGTGCATCTGTAGATGCCCTAGCAGGTACTATATTGATTGCAAATCGTCACACATATGCATTGATAGAAACTGGTGCAACACATACATGTTTGGCTGAAAAATTTGTGAAAGAGTGTGGTTTGAATTTTGAAGTGCTATCTGATAGAATAATGAGTATTAGCACTCCTTTGGGCGTTAAATCTAAGGAGCCTTGTGTGTGTAGGAATGTGGATGCATTAATTGATAATGTGAACATGCCTATTGATATGATAATTTTGCCTATGAGTGGTTTTGATGCAATTTTAGGAATGAATTGCTTAATATGTATCAAGTTGTTATAGATTGTATTAAGGCAGAGTTAAGTTTTAAAACTGAAAATGGGATGTTTACTTATACTTTGGAATGACAATGACCTAAAAGCATGTTTACTATGGAATTATGGGAGAAAGGAGAAGTGACAACAATTGAAACTGAAGAATTAGATATCAAGGTGGTACCAGTAGGACACAAGTTTATAAAAGTGTTTCCAAAAGATTTATCGGGTTTAACACCAGATCGGGAAATAGAATTTAGGATTGATGTTATGCCATGAATAGTTCCTATTTCCAAAGCTCCTTACAGGATAGCATCGACTTAATTGAAAGAGTTGAAGCAACAATTATAGGATTTACAAGAACTTGGTTTCATTAAGCCAAGTATTTCCCTGGGTGCACCTATGCTATTTGTGAAGAAGAAGGATGGGAACTTATGTAAGTGTATTGATTATAGGGAACTAAATCAAGTTACAATAAAGAAAAAGTATAATTAGACACGAATCAATGACTTATTTGATCAGCTAAAAGGAGTGACGGTATTTTCGTAGATTGACTTGAGATCCAAGTACTATTAGCTTATAATTAAACCAAGTGACATACCGAAGACGGCTTTTCGGACTAGAGATAGGCATTTCGAATTTCTGGTCATGCCATTCGGATTGAGGAATGCTCTGGCCGCATTTATGGATCTCATGAATAGGTTGTTCAAAGATTATTTAGATTTATTTGTAACCGTGTTCATCGACAACATTTTGGTGTATTCGTAGAATAAGAAAGATCATGAAGAGCATTTGAAGCTGGTGTTACAAAGACTTAGAGAGAAGAAATTATATGCCAAATTTAGTAAATGTAAATTT
The DNA here is from genome assembly GCA_024138025.1 of Combretum micranthum. NCBI lineage: Eukaryota > Viridiplantae > Streptophyta > Magnoliopsida > Myrtales > Combretaceae > Combretum > Combretum micranthum. The sequence goes on from JAMXBD010000137.1 coordinate 1,246,480, forward strand.
TGGCTTGAGGAAATAGTTTTCTTAGTACATGTGATATCAAAAGATAGAGTTTCAGTTGATCCTGAGAAAGTCAAAGCTATTATAGAGTGGCAAAGACCAACAAATGTTACTAAAGTGAGAAGTTTCATTGGATTAACAGGTTATTACGGAAGATTTGTTGAAGGATTTTCAAAAATTGCATCCCTATTAACAAAGTTGAGACAAAAGCATATCATATTCATATGGGATGATAAATGTGAAATGAGTTTTCAAGAATTGAAGAAACGATTAGTCTCAACTCTAGTGTTAGCATTACCAGTGAGTGAGAAGGAATTTGTGATATATAGTGATGCTTCAATTCAAGGTTTAAGGTACGTTCCCATGCAAGAAGGTGGAGTTATAGCTTATGCTTCGAGACAATTGAAGCTGCGTGAGAAGAATTACCCTATACATGATCTTAAATTGGCAACAATAATTTTGGCCTTGAAGTTATGGAGACACTATTCTTTCGAGGAGAAATGCAAGATTTATATGGATCACAAGAGTTTAAAAAACAGTTTCACTCAAAAGGAACTCAATATGAGGCAGAGACGGTGGTTAGAATTGATAAAGGATTATGATGTTAAGATCCTATATCACCTAGGAAAAGCAAATGTTGTAGCTGATGCCCTGAGTAGAAAGAAAGAAATAAATGTGGCGATTTTGATTACAGATCAAAAAGAAATACAAGAGGAATTAATGGAAATAGGTATCGAAGTGACTTTGAAGAAAGTAGACGTTATGCTTGCCAGCTTGACTTTGCAACCTATGATTTAAATAAAGTCAGAAAGAAGATCCAAAAAGCGGAAAGTTGATGATTGATATAAGGAACGGGAAGAGAAAAGAGTTAAGGCTCAATGATGAAGGTGTTGTGAGACATAAGAATAGAATTTTTGTGCCAAAAATTTATAACTTGAGAAAGGAAGTGATGCAAGAAGCTCATGCTTCAACCTACTCCATTCATCCTGGAAGCACTAAGATGTACAAAGACTTGAAGAAAGTCTTTTGGTGGGATAATATGAAACGAGATGTAGCTGATCATGTGTCTAAGTGCTAAACTTGTCAATATATTAGAATTGAACACCAGAGACCCAGAGGAGAACTTCAACCCTTGTTAATACCTGAATGGAAGTGGGAAGACATAACAATGGATTTTGTATCTACTCTATCGAAAACTTTAGCTAAGCATGAAGTAGTGTGGGTAAATGTGGATAGATTAACAAACTCTGCACATTTCATTCCATTGAGAATTAGATGCTCATTGGAGAAGATGGCCCAAATCTGCATAAGGGAGATAATGAGGTTACATGGGATTCCAAAGCCAATTGTGTCAGATAGAGACTTACGATTTGTTAGTCGATTTTCGAAAATTTTACATGAATATCTGGGTATTCCTCTTTAGTTTAGTACTGCATTCCATCCTCAAACAGACAGGCAATCTGAGAGAACAATTCAAATATTAGAAGACATGTTCAGAGCTTGTGCATTAGACTTTGGAGCGAGATGGGATGACCATTTGCCTTTGGTTGAATTTGCTTATAATAATAGTTTCCACTCAACCATACAAATGGCTCCATATGAAGCTCTATATAGAAGGAAGTGTAGATCTCCTCTACACTGGGATGAAGTAGGAGAAAGAGCTCTGATCGGCCTAGGTTTGGTACAATAGGCTATTGATAAGATCTAAGTTGTTAAATAGAGAATGAAAAATACTCAAGATAAATACAAAAGTTGCACGAATACAAGGTGAAGACCTCTTGAATTTGAAGTGGGTGATGACGTATTCCTCTGAATATCACCAGCAAAAGGAGTGTTTAGATTCAGAGTTAAAGAAAAGTTGAATCCGAGATATATTGGTCCGTTTGAGATATTAGAGAAAATTGGACCCTTGGCTTGTTGATTAGCTTACCCCCAAATTCATCTGAAGTGCACAACGTTCTTCATGTGTCTTAGTTATGGAAGCGAGTATCAGATCCTGATTTTATCATCGACACGAATCAGCCAGAAATTCAGCCAGATTTGACTACGGTTGAAAAGCCTATCAAAATCCTAGGTAAAATGACAAAACATTAGGGAAAAAAAAATTCCCATGGTTAAGGTACAATGGAGTGGCCAAAGTGAATGGGAAGCTATATGGGAAGTTGAAAGTACCATGAGACAAAAATATCCAAAGCTATTTAATCAATGATTAAGGTAAGTTTCGGGGATAAAACTTCTTAAAGGAAGAAAGAATGAAATAGCTTAGCTCACATGCATAATTAAATTTAATATATATATATAGGTTGATTTAATCAAATCATGAATTTTGTTAAGTGTTTAGTTGAATAGAATTTAATGAGTTATTGTGATTTAATATTAGTAGTGAATTCTATGATTTGTGTGTTAGTTGTGTATTATATGATTTATGTGTGAATGTGATTTCTATGATTGATATTGTTAAAAATTACTTTTATTATATATAAATATGGTCGATAAGTTATATGTGATAAAAATAAATGTAATGTGTTAGTGTGATTGATAGTAGTGTTTATTGTGGTTTCAATTAATGTTAAACTTGAGTTTTCAAAATCAAACTCAACCCAAAACCAAACAAAACTTAGCATAACTTTGACTCATTTCAAGCCCAAAACCAAGATAAAAACAAGCCCAAAGCCCACATAAATTCCACTTTAAACTCTGCCCCAAAAGTCAATAAGTTAAGGATAAATATAACTCTCATTTTTGCAAAAATCGTAAAGCAAAACAGACAAAAAATAGACCAAAAACAAACCAAAATTCGTAGGAAAATTCAAGCTTATTTTCCCAACCTTTTTAAGCAAGTTTCCTTGCTCAAATCACTAAGAATTTACTCCTACTCATTATCTACAAGTTTAAGGTAATTTTACATGTCTTTTGTGATGATTTATGGCCTTTTGTTTCATGAATTTTCTATCATAAATTAGCTTCTTGGTAGATTACAAGTAGTGTTAATATGTTGAGTTATTTAAGAATGCTTTTGGATACTTGTAGTGGTAGTAGATAGGTTGTTGTAAGCCCTAATGTTGTTTTGAGTTGAAGTGTTGGAGTTTAATGAGTTATGATGAGTGTTGAAGTTGTTTTGTGTATGTTAAGTTGGTGAGTTTAGAGATGAAGGAGTTGATTGGTGTTGAATGATGTTGAGAGTTGTTTGCTTTAGGAATGTGAAGTTCATGTGTGTTTTGAGTGGTTAAATGCATGTGGTATAGTGTATGATGTTTGTATAAGGCTTAGAGTAGGTTTGGAGAAGTGAAAAGTGTGTAGAAATCAAGTTTGAAACAAGGGAAATTCAGAAAAATTCGAACACCCTGTCAAACACCATGTTTTGGAAGGTGTATGAAGCATGTAGTTTTGATATAGCAAGGTGTTTCACCCACTGATGCATCATACACATTTCAAAACACCATGTATGACAAGATGTTTCATTTTCTGATCTTATATTTGCTTTTCCCCTAGGTTGAAACAGCTTGCCATACACCATGTATGGCATCATGTTTCATTTTCTAATCTTGCATTTGCTTTTCCCTTGGGTTGAAACAGCTTGCCATACACCATGTATATCATCATGTTTCATTTTTTGATATTACATGTCTTTTTCCTTAGGATGAAACATCATCCGATACACCTTGTATGGTACCCTGTTTCATTTTCTGATCTTTCACAAACTTATATCAAACCTCCCTATGCCGCCGACCTTGCCCCCTACACTGTTGGCATTGACCTCCAACTTCACTGGTGTACCCTTAAAAAGAAAATCTTTATTAAATTTTTTTGTTGTAATTTTATTTATTTATATTTGTTCCTTATTTATTGTTTAGTTTTATAATTAATTAAAAAGCTTGTATGAAATTATTTTATATATGAATATTAAGTTATGCTTTATATGAGTTTCATTTAGGTTTAATGAATGTTAGCAAATAATTGTGATTAATTACAAGTCTTAATGAACCTATGATATGTATAAATGCCAAGTTATTCTATTATATGAGTTTTATTTAAAATTTAGTGAAAGTTAAGTACTTAATAACTATATGTGATGAATATTTAAGTGTGAATTAGTAATATTGATATAAAATGAATTTGTTGTAACAGCTTCATATCCTCTTTTGAGTGTGCCTACTAATCATTTACGTGATAAATCAAATACTACAAGTACGGAGTAACTTGCTTGTGATTCTTAGATTAGGTATATTTTAATGAACTCAGCTAAAGATAAATTGAAGATTGTTTGAAATTGGTTATGTCTAAGTTGTTGAATCTAGTTTGGGGAGCGACAACCTTATCCGAGTAAACACGGTAGTTAGGCACTTAGGCCACTTATGTCATGATGCAATGGTGATTCTTAAATGGCTCGGCGAGTAATTGATAGGGTGGATAATATCGAGGTAACATTTGGTTATTCTTAAGAGGAAATAATATGATTTAATTCACATTTATGAGATCGATTGAACTAGATGATATTATAGATTAAGTTAAATAAAGTTGAGTAACGGTTATTAACCCTAGATGAGGTTACTATTCTTTTTAGTTAGATATAGGGGATATAGGTATCCAAACTACCTATATCAATCTCTTAAGCAACCGTTGTTACTCAAGACCCCTAGATCCCTAAGTTTGTAATCGGAGTGTGAATACTCCATTCTTATTGGTTTACTAAATCAAGGATAATTAAATTGATAATTGTTGCATTAGCATTTAGTTTAAGTGTGCCTACCATTTGTTTTTGCTTGTGTTTTGTGTACTGGGCCTGTAGCTCATATTACTGCTTTACAGGTGATGTTAACGATGAGTACTATGATGATATGGGTTATAGGACTGATTGGGAAGCCTTCATGGATAAATGGGATGGATAGGAATCCCTTTTGATGATTGAGAATGTTTTCTTAAGTTGTCTAAAAAACTTTTGAGTTGTAAATTTGTGTAGTTAATGGCTTATTGGTTAAGCCATGGTTTGTAATATAAATTTGTTTCTTGTACATTTACTAGCAAGTAAGTTAGTAAGGTTTTGAAGTATTATCTATTGGCACTAATGTAATGCTATTACATAAATATGTGGGTTTTGTAATAGGTTTAAACAAACAGTTCATACAAACTTTATCTTTTCAGGCAACCTTACAAGTATTATATGTGGTTAGGGACTTAGTATGCTTAATCATAAGGGGGTTAAGTAGGTCGAGTCTTTACAACAACACTCAAAATAAGTTATTTAAATGTTTGATCATACGTTAAAGTGGAGTTAAAATGAAAATAATTGACCAAGTCTAAAATTATATAATTAAAGTTAGTACCTATAATTTTTTGGAAGACTTCTCTTACAGAAAATGTGTTTGGACCGATTTTTTGATAAAGTGAAAAAGTACTAACCCTTACAAAATTTGAAACTCCTAACTTGGAAAAATAAGATGAATTAAAAAGAGTAAAACTTAAATTTAGGATACACAAAATATAACCGAAAGCATTATAAATAATAGTGAAATGATAAATATCTATTATCTCTTTTTATAGGAAAAATAGGTCAATTCTTGGATTTTCAATAGCATATTACGATAATTTAGCAAGGACAACAGGTGAGTAACTTTGACTTTATCACATTGTTTATGCTTGTAGTATAGCTACACATATAAATATATATTCAATTGATATGCATGATGGATTGGGTATATTGCATGATATTTGGTGTATGCTCGATTCTCAAAATTATCTTATTACAAGTGATAATTTTATTGTATGATAATTATTGTATGAAGCATGTTGATAATGTTTGTAAATTATACGATCACCTTAAAATTTACTAAAAACTAATGGTACTATAAATGAAATAGACATGCATTGCATGATTTACATAAACTGCATTTGAGTAAGTGGCAGTCTACTACGTGTTAGTGTTTCGAATCTCTGGTAATGCTTGGTTTGTCTAGGCGAAGAGGCTATTAGTTCTACACAAGATTACCTTTTGTCACAACTCTAATATGGGGGCCTAACAGGATTTATCTAAAGCCATCATATCACGTGTGCACCCGTAACATGAGAGCCGTCTTGTATGTCAGAGTATACAAGACTCTATTTATTTATAAATGTTTATCATACAAATGATAGAATATATTACAGTATTTCAACCATGGAATCCAGTTTTCCAATTTCCACCAAGATTGCAGAGAATCGGTATCCCCCACCAAATAGTGAAATTGGGTTTCCAAACTACAACATACAGAATTTAAAATTCATCTAATTTACATTCTAAGTTCACCATATCCTATATCTCTATCTTCAATAGAGTTTGTTGGAGAAGCTCTCTTCACACATTCCTAGCCCCAGTTAGTAATAATCCTGCACAAAAACTGTAGGGGGATGAGCGAACCACGGGCTCAGTGAATAACCAGACTTACCATAACAAGCAAGTTATTATCAATCATATGAAATGCATCAATCAAACACATGAACAATTATAAGCTTGGACAAACCGGAATCCAAACAGGATGGAGATTTATGCCCTCTCATCGGGGTTGAAGGAACCGATACCTGAATCAACTACCCAGGAGAAACGAAGTACATAGGAATCCATAATCCTCACAATTATTATCTCTTTATGTTAATGATGTTTTAAACACTCAGTTCCTGTCTTGTACCTTAGAAACTCCACTAAATGTTAGCCATTTCACAGCGATACCATGGGCAGCGTCCTTCGTTACCAGTTAGTTCTCATGGAACCGACAGAACAAGGTAAACTTGCGTAGAACTAATAGCCCATTGCCTAGAAAAACCAAGTATTACCAAGAACCGAAATTCTAACACGTAATAGGTGTTCGTAAAACATAATGCAGTATGTGCAAATCATGCTATGCATGCACCATTTTGCTTATGAGTTTGATAAGTTTTAGTCAGGTTATAAGTGTTCAAACTTTAATCAGACATTCAACATGCTTCCCATAGAATAATTTCACAAATCATTCATTATCACTTTTGATTAGTAATATTTATCAAACAAGTAAATACAAACAGCAAGCAAATCCCATAATCCCATACACACGAGAGTTCATTATTATTATCTTGTATTTTAGTGCAACTATACTACAATCACAAACAATGTAACAAGTCTAAGTTACTCACCTGTGGTCCTTGCTAAGTTGTTGTATAAGCTACCGGAAATCCGGGAATTGATCTATTTTCCTATGAAAGGAAATAACAGAGATTTATTATTGAATTATTTCTGTAAGAGAAGTCTTCCTATAATTAAAGGCACTGATTCTAATAGCCGAATATTAGACTAAACCCGTTACTTTAATTATTGCATCGTTAAATAATTTAATTAAATCATTTTAGATACCTAAATATTCCGTATCGGTGTTTGATATGATTTTTATTAATTGCTATTTATATTTTTATTCAAGGGGTTTGTCCTTTCTTAAGTTCTACTGCTTTTAATAGGAGATTTTTATTTATTAATTCTTTGCCCGTCAACCTTATCTGTCTCTCAAATTGGTATTTTTATTTATTTAAGGGTATATTCTAGTATTTATATCTTTCAAGAATTATAAAAATCGTATTTAGATATAACAAATTTCTATTATATTTCAGTTTCGTTCTTATTGTAAAACAAACTAATTTTAATGCTGCAATATTATTAGTAATATTAGTTTTGAAACGTTAATATCAATATTAGTAATAATATAAGTATAATAATAGCAATTATCTTCATACTATTAGTAAATAATAACAGTAGTGATAAAAATAATAATAGAATTATTGTTAATATAAATATAATGACTTTAATGTAAAATAACGGTATTGATAATTCTAATGAAAATATCAATAAAAAAATACTATAAACAGTAGTAATAATAATGATAATTATCATAACTATATTAATAGAAATAACAATAGCATTTATGTTGGTTGAAAAATGAATAAACTTCTAGTTGTGATTTCTTATTTGTTTTAAATCCGATTTCGTTGTATAAATAGTCGATTTGGTAGTACTCGAAGAGTACTTTGTAGTAGTGAAATTATTTTTAAGGAAAGACATTTGTACAAATTTTAAATTTATGCAATACATGCATAGACTTCAAGTAAATTTTAACAATTGTAGCCAAAACTTGTTTTGATCATATATAACTCATTTCTAATCCGTTTTTGACGAATAAATAATCATTTTCATAGTATTTTCCGAGTACAATCCATTAGTGGTGTTATTTTTATCAAACAAAGTCATTAAGGACACGAAAAAGGCAAGAACAATCCGCTCTGTTCGCACAAGTTTGGCAGCAGAAATCTAAATTTTGTTTTTGCAATATCTAATTCGTTTATTATCCGTTTTTAACAAATGAGTAGTCGATTTCATAGGATTTTTCGTGTTCTTTCCATTGGTGAGGTCGTTTTTGGCTTTAAACAAACATATCAATACAGTTTATTCATTCTTTCCAACGGTCTACATGAGTTATTTCAAGTTCAATTTAGTTTGTTGTAATTGAAGTATGGTTTCGGTTTTTCCTTTCTAAGACTTGAATTTCTACACTTAAAAATCTTCAAGTTGTTGTATTTATATACTAAATAGTCTAAATATCATCAATATACTATTAGCTTAATTTTGATAATGTTTAAGACAAATTTCTAAAGAGCAAACATAATGAATATTTGAAATTGATATAATTCTTACCTTGTTTGGATCATAGATGGGGTTTGACTCCTCCTTCTTGATAAAATAATGATCTAAAGAGGAAGTTAAGAAGATGAGTAACTAAGGAAAAATTAATCTAGTTAACTAGCATGTCTATTCATTCTATTTTCTTACCTTGTTGAACTTAAATTCCAACTTTGGATCTATGGTAAACCAAGGCTATTTAACTTGGTCTTTGATGTTGTTTGAAAGAGGGGATTGATGTTTTTGGATGTGGTTGATGTTTGGATAGGATATATGAAGTAGGGTAAGGTTTATATTTGCTTTAGAACTCTTCAAAGGTTGTGTAGATGGATGAATATGTAAGGTGAAGATGGCTGGTCGCAACTCCTTTTCTACCCACAATTTCAACTTGTTTTTGGAGAGGTTTTGAGCTACTGTTGTGTCTAACTTAAGGCTATATATATGTACTAAGGTTAGGCTAAGTTTAGGAGGATAAAGAGTGTGTTTTGGGCTTGAAAAACTTGCAAATTGCAGCTGGGATTTTTAGATACGATTTTGGCTGTTTTGGATGATGATTTTTGAATTTATTTTGACAGATTTGTGGTTGATTTTTGAGGGCATTAATTGTATTTGTTTGGTAGTTAATTAAGGTTGTTTATATGTGTAAAAAAAGGGGCTTAAGTTGCACAAAAATCGGGTCAAAAATCGTGTAAAAACAGAGGCCAAAAATCAAATTTTTCTGCTGCAGTTTTTCTTGACCTTTTTCGACAGATTTCTTCACTTGGTTTCTAATTAATATTTGGTGCTTGAAGTATCCATATAAAGGCTTTTAATTGGTTCTTATTTAGTAAAAAAAAAACAACTCAAGCAAGGCCTATAATTTTGTCAAAATCGGATCTGAAGTGGTGTGTGCTGCTGCTGTTTTGTGTAATTTCTCCTCCCTGCAGCTTGCTGTCATCGGAAATTTCAAGGCCATTTAGAGTTGTTTCTTCACTTGTTTGAGCTGGATCTCATGGCATTTAATATTATTCACATGTGGAGTGTTTTGGTTGGAGTTTATGTCATTTTCATGTTGAATATAGGTGTTGAAATTGGAGCAAATGTGCTAGATGTGCAGTGTGTTTGCTGTCCAAAATCCTTCCCCTGCTGCATGAAGAACTCTGTTCCAGCAGAATTCATTCTTGCTGTAGCCGGCTCCTTCATTTCTTGCGTGGAAAATGCTGTACGTGATTCTTCATCCAAGAGCAGCTACAACAGAAATTTCTGCTTGTACCGTAGAGGATTTCCCCAATCACGTGATTTTCCCAATGTGAAGACTATTTGTGTCTTCAAATTCTGCTCCTCCGGTTTCTTTCTTTTATTATTATTATTATTATTATTATTTAACTAAAATAATTTAACCAACATTAATTTATAAACATATACTTATAACGGTAAGATAAGAGTTTTATTGGAGTAAAATTATCTAAGTTCCAAAATAATTTCTAGATTGTTTGTATAAACAAATATTTAGTTTACACGATTAATTATTTTTGTATTTTAACTTGCTTGATTAAATTTTTCAAGTTCAATAAATTAATTTAGAAACCAAGTCTTAATGAATTCATAATTTCTTTACAAATATAACAACGGGTTTTGAAATTTTATTTTACATCTAGATTAATATTTATTGATCGGTATTGGTATCTATTATGTATTTATAATCTTTGTAATTCATCTTTGGATTATCGTTTTATGCCAATAAGGTTTATTAATAGACTATATTTTATCGAGTTTGGAATTTACGACTACTTCTAATTATATCTTGAATTATCAGTTCAATATACAAAATCTCATTTTTGGTATCTATTAAGATCAAGGAAATTTGTATTTGGGTCTTTCAAGCTACAAATGAGTTTATTACAATTCATAGATCTATTCTAAGATTTTTGTTGAATCATATATTTTGGTATTAGTTTCACATTTTCCAATTTGTTCATTTGCTAGTTATGAAAATTACTAAATGTTACATTGGCAACTCAAGATTTTAATTTCTAAATCTCTAAGTCTTTTAATTGGAATATTAGTATAATTTAAATATTTATTTAAGATCTAGATCCTTAGATATCAATCTGTTTGTGATCTTATCATATCTTTTTGTAATTCTAGTGATTTGTTTTTAGTCTATATTTTTATATCTTGTAGATTCTAAAACTAACCGTCTATTATTGTAATCTAAATTTAAGGTTAACTATGATTTCTTGTTGAATTGTTGATCATTTTTCAAAATATTATATTCTACTGTATAGGAGTTATTCCTACTAATTTATTAGTAACAACATATTCTATCTAGGCTACTTAGTATTGTTAACATATTAGAAATAGTTTGAACACTATTGTTTCATTATTTAACAAGCGTATGATTTATTTTTTAGGTATTGAGCTTAAGGAAAAAGAATTCAGTAATTTATATTATCGATTGATTTATCGTCGTTTTATATTATTTGATATCATAGAAGTTACAATTTTGTATTTCAAAATATTTTATTGGTAACGGTTTTAATCTTTGTAGTTGTAATCAATTTCATTCACACTCTAATATTTTTAACCTAAGAAAAATTTGGAGTGATTTTTACTACTTGTTCCAATTATTCAGTATGATTCCATATAATTCTATATTACAATTTTAGTATTTACTAAAATTAGACTATGTAAAATTAGGGGGATTACACCTTTGTTTTATCGGCACCATAGGAACTAAATGATAAATGAAGGACGTCCCTTATGGTATTGTTTGAAATGACTAACGCTTAGTAAAGTTTCTAAGGCTAAAAACGGGAAATTACTGTTAAGATATGGTAAACTTAAAGTGATAATTAAAGTGAGTATTGTTGTTTTCCTATATGCATAGTCTCTCATGGGTAGGTGGGCCATAGTATTTTGTTCCTTCCAAACCCCGATGAGAGGGTATAAATCTTCATCCTGTTTGGATTTCAAATCTCCAAACTTGAACTTGTACATATGATTGATTGTTGCATGGCATATGTATGATAATTAAACTTGTTTGTTATTGCTTGATGTGTGGTCTGGTTAGGTTATCTCACTGAGCCCATGGTTCCCTTATCCTCCAATAGTTTTTGGGCAGGATTAATACTAGGTAAGATTAGGTTAAGAATGTATGAAGAGAACTTCTCCAACATACTTTATTGAAGATAAAAATATAGGTTATGATAAACTCAGAATGTAAATTAGATAAATTGTATAATAATTGGAATTTGTATGTTGAAAGTTTGAAACCCCATTTTCACTATTTGGTAAGGGATACCGATTCTCTACGATATTGGTAGATAGTGGAAAAATCAGATTCCATAGTTAAAATCCAGTAATACCATTATATGTAAATAAATTGTAAAGACCCGATCCTCTAAATCCCGAGATTTAGAGTACCGAATCCCCAACCACATATAACGTTTTCACATTATATGTAAGGTTGTCCTAAAACTAACAGTTTATGAAAATTGTTTGATCAAATCACTATACTTTGAAAAAAACTTTTTAAATAAAACAAGATTGCTAACAAAAGCAATCTATACATATATTTACATCAAATAAACATCGTTTAGTGTCAATACATGACACTACAAAAATTACATGTTTTCTCAAAACATGAAAATTCTAAAGGACCTTAAGGTCATTACAAAAAGAAATTGGCTTAACTAACAAGCCTTCTATACATAGCTTGTCCTTAGCAAAAAGTCTTCTAAAAGTCCCGGGTAATCGGATCCTATTCATCCCACTCATCCAGAAATCTTTCGAAATCGGACCCATAGCCCAAGTCATCGTAATACTCGTCTCCAATACCTGCAAAGCAGCAAAAGTGAGCCAGAGGCCCAGTACACAATAACCAATGCATAACAAGTCATCCAATTGATGTAATGCATCATAGAACAAGTGGTTATCTTTATTATATTTTCTTTCACAAATCAACAAGAGGGTATTCAAACCCCGGTCACACTTCGAGAATCCAGGGATCCTGAGTAACAGCAGCTGCTCAGGGGGTTGATATAAGTAGTCCGAATACTTATATCTCCTATATCTACTTCATGAAGATAATAGCTTCATTTAGGGTTTAAAAGCCGTTGCCCGACTCTACTTAAACTCAGTCATAACATGAGCCTAGTTCACAAGTTCCCATAAACCTTGAACTAAATCATGGTATTTCCCCCTAAGTTTAAGCAAACGTTACACAGATACAATTCCCCCCTATCGGCTATCCACTTAACCAAAAGAATCGCTATTGCATCATAGCGTACCATTGCATCATGGTAAAGTCATTGCATCATGACTTGGTTAAGCGCCTAGCTAACATGTCATTGCATCATGACAGGTTTGCTGCTCCTCGGACCAGATTAAACAGCGTAATAGACATCCAATTCATTCAATTGTTAAGCCGAATCAATTTAGGTCAAATTAGAAATGTCTGGTCCTAGCAAACATCAAACAAGTTATTGCGTACCTGAATCCGTTAGTATAGAACTAGGATCTCTCGGTGATGAGCTAACCGAAGAATCCTTAACTGTAATAGAAATGTCACAATAATCAATAAATCAACAAGTTTAGATCTCATTATCACAAATATATACATATTATATCCATATATCACAATTAATTAAAGAAATCCAATTAATTGAATATACAATCACGAATAAGCATTTAAACATCCTATTATAACCTAAATCGCTTAATAAATACTTAATTGCTCAAATAACAACTTTGGAAACTTTTTAGAAAAAGCTCTTAAAATTCAAAAACACAGGGGATACGCCGGTACTCAACGCCGGCGGCGTTGAGCTGGTGTTCAATGTTCTGAAAAAGCACACTGCCAACGCTGGCAGCGTTCAAGGGTACGCCGTCAGCCTTTGTATCCTATACCGGCGGCCTTGAGCCGGCGTAGAATCCATAACCAAAGTCTTCAAAATGACCAGAGAGGTATAAGCCGGCCGCTATAATAGCCCAAATTTTACGTAGTCTAATTTTAGCAAATACTAAAAATGTAATATATAATTATATGGAATCATACTGAATAATTAGAACAAGTAATAAAAATCACTCTAAAATTTTTTCAATTTAAAAATGTTAAAGTGTAAAGGAATTTGATTATAATTAGAAAGATTAAAATGTTACCAATAAAAATTTTGAAAATACAAAACTGTAACTTCTATGATCTCAAGTAGTTTAAAAACAATGATAAATTAATCGTTAATATAAATTACTGAATTCTTTTTCCTTAAGTTCAATGCTTAGAAAATAAATCATACGCTTGTTAAATAATGAAATAAGAGCATTCAAGCTATCTATTAATAATAGTGAGTAGCCCTAGATAAAAATATATTGCTAATAACAAATTAGTATGAATAACTCCTATACAGTAAAACATGATATTTGGAAAATGATTAACAGACCAACAAGAAATCATAATTTTAAAAGACGGTTAGAACCAACAAGCTATAGAAATAGGGACTAAAGATAAATTATTAAGAATTACGAAAGACATGATAAAATCACAAATAGATTGATATCTAAGAATCTAGATTTTAAATAAATATTTAAATTACACTAATATTCCAATCAAAAGATTTAGAAATTTAGAAATTAAAAACTTGAATTGTCAAAGTAACCTTTAATAATTTTCATAATTAGAAACGAACAAATTGGCAAAAGTGAAACTAATATCAAACATATGATTCAACAAAAATCTTAAAATAGATCTATGAATTGTAATAAACTCATTCGTAGCTTGAAAGACCCAAATACAAATTTCCTTGACCTTAATAGATACCAAAAACAAGATTTCGTATCTTGAATTGATAATTCAAGATATAAATCGAAGTAGCTCTAAATTTCAAAACCGATAATATATGGTCTAATAACAAAACTTATTGGTACAAAACAATAACCAAAGATGGATTACTAGGATTATAATTACATGATGGATACTAATACCAATCAATAAATATTAATCTAGATTTGAAATGAAAATTTCAAACCCGCTGTTATACTTGTTAAGAAATTCTGAATTCATTAAGACTCGGTTCTAAATCCGATTTATTGAACTTGAAAAATCTAATCGTGTAAGTTAAAAATGCTCAAAATATTTAATCGTGTAAATTTCAAACTAAAAATGTGAAGATAAAAATAATTTAGAATTTCTGTAGTAACTTAGATAATTTTATTTGTACGTAATGAAAATAAACATACATCTATAAATTAATATTGGTTAAATTAATGTAATTAATCATTAATTAGATGATGATGATAATAATAATAATAATATAATAATAAAGACCGAAAGAGCAGAATTTGATGACAAACAGAGTCCTCACTTTGAGAATTCACGCAAATCACAGAAGCAGCCAATTCCTTCACGCACGAAATTACGCGGAAAACAAAAGTCATTTTATTCTTCACGCGCAAGGAAAAGTTGGAAGCAGCTGACGTCCACGCGCATCATCCACAAGCTGAATCTTCTCGGCTGCAATCTGCTTCTTCACGCTTGGAAATGGGAAATCGTGGAAGCAGCTCCTTCTCCACGCACCCAGCAGCACTTCACGTGCACAATCTCCTCACACACGCGCAGCAGCATCCACGCTGGAAAGGGCAGCAGCAGCAGCAGCAGCACCGGACGAGCAGGAGACCTCCACGCGCAGCACAGCAAGTCCTTCACGTGTAGCTGCAGCAGCAGCAAAACAAAGGATGGCCACCGCTGGAAATCGAGCACGAACCAAAGGATTCCACGCACAGCATCACTAACAGCGGCAGGAGAGATGACCGAGCAAGGCAGCACCGCACGTTCTCCACACACACCTTCCACACGCATGCAAAACAGAGCAGCACCAGAACAGAGCACCCATAGCTGACTTTTTACCTAACTTTGCTCTGAATTTAAGCACACAAATTCAACTTGAAAATGACTTGAAATCCAACTAAAATACTCCACATGTAATCAACATTAAATACTAAGAATATCAGCTCAAGAAAACAACCAAAACAGTTCCAAATTTGCCCTCAAATACCTAATAAAAACAAGCTACAGCAGGGAAATTCAAACAAAATCTGCAGCAGCAAACTTGAAATTTGGCCTCTATATCACACCATTTTGACCCGATTTTTCTTGCAACTTGAGCCCCAATTTTACACACATAAACAACCTTAATTAACTACCAAACAAACACAATTAAAGCCCCTTGAAATCAGCCACAAATCTCACATAAATTCATCCAAAATTCGTCCAAAAATCAAGGTGAAATTGTTCCAGAAATTTCAGTTTTCACACTTCCAAACTTCAACAGATTTAACCCGATTTTTATCCAATTTGAGCCCTTATTTTTACACACATAAATAGAATTAATTAGCTACCAAACAAATATAATTAAGACTCCCAAAGATAGCCACAAAAATTTGTCAAAAACAAGTCAAAATTTGAATCCAACTTTGCAAAATCGTATGGGAATGTACAGCTGCCTTTGTGGACATTTTTCAAGTCCAAAACCCATTCCATAGCCTCTAAAACTTAGTTTAGTCCTAGTATAAGTATATAAGCCTAAGTTAGACACACTTTGAGCTCATAAACCCCACAAAAACACTCTAAAATCTCAGCTGCAACCACAAGTGCGTCCAGTACTTTTTACATTCCTTTTTTTCCCTTACTACCTTCAACATAGAAGTTTAGAAATCTTGTATGAACAACCATAAACCCTAGCCTACCTTACAAACACGCTAAGCTCATCAATAACAACCAAAACCAAATCAAAAATCCCAAGTTACCTTAAGGATCAAGAGGAGGAGACTAGCTTGTCAAGGTGAGAAAATTAGATTACCTTAGTAAACTTTTATTATAGTTAATGTTGTTTAGTTAGAAACTCATCCTCTAATCTTTGATCTAGGTTTAATTCTTGCTTTAAGAGGAAATTGAACCTCCTTCTTCCATTCCATTCCAAGGTAAGTTCCAACTAAACCTATCCTTGTTATACTTGTGTATAGACTTTAAGATAAATTGTTGAACATTAAAAGAAAGTTATGTAGTTGGAAGAAGTTGTTAAATCATTGATGAATTCAAGTAGATGGATTGTTGATGTATGAGGAATGTTTAGATATTGTCAAACTAAGGAAGACAATAACTTAAAAATATTATAGATATGGTAATAGTAAATTCGGATTTTGGAATAAAGTAGACAAAACAAGACCCGAATTTCATCTAATCTAGTCTAAATTTATGTCTAATGCTTCTAAGACCTTACATGAACATAAAACTTGACAAATCAAGCTTTAAAGGCATGATTAAGAGTTCTACATCATAAGAAAAGTATTATGAACAAATTCATAGAAATTACACATAATAATACCTCTATAAATCATGAATGAACTTAGGATATGAATGAAGGCTTCAATGAGATCCTCTAAAATAATATACAATCAAAAGAAAATTAAAATAATTAAACAATAAAAAAATTCCTTTACTGTAAGAATCAATACTTAAGAAATCACAAACTAGAAAATCATTCAGTTTACAGTCTTAATAAACCAACATCAACTTTACTGTTATTCCTATAAGTATGATTATAAGTATTGCTATTAATATTACTACTGAGTATAGTATTCAGTATTGATGATGTTTTCATCACGAGTCATGAACGATTATTAAAACTGTTATCTTCACGTAAACGCTACTATATTTATATATTGATACTATTATTTTGTCACTAATAGTATAAAAAATGATTATTATTATACCTATAGTTATTACTAATATTGATATTAACGTTTCAAAACTAATATTACTAATAATATTGTAGTATTAAACTTAATTTATTTTGCAATAAGAATGAAACTGAAGTATAATAAAAATTTGATATATCTAAATACGGTTTTATAACTTTTGGAAAGGTATAGATACTAGAACATATCCTTAAATAAATAAAAATACCAATTTGAGAGACAGATAAAGTTGATGGGCAAAGATTTAATAAATAAAAACCTTTTATCAAAAGCAGTAGAACTTAAGAAAAGACAAACTCCTTGAACAAAAATATAGTTAACAATTAATAAAAACTATATCAAACACCGATACGGAATATTTGGGTATCTAAAATGATTTAATTAAATTATTTAACGATGCAATAATTAAAGTAACGGGTTTAGTCTAATATTCGGCGATTAGAATCAGCGCCTTTAATTATAGGAAGGCTTCTCTTACAGAAATAATCCAATAATAAATCTATGATATTTTCTTTCATAGGAAAATAGATCAATTCTTGAATTTCCAGTAGCTTATACAACAACTTAACGAGGACCACAGGTGAGTAACTTAGACTTGTTACATTGTTTGTGCTTGTAGTATAGTTGCATTTGGAATAATATATATATATATATATTCAATTGATATGCATGCGGGATTGGGATACAGCATGATGCGTAGTGTATGATTGAATGGCAAATTATCATAATATAAGCGATAATCCTATTGTATGATAAATATTGTATGAAATATGTTGATGATTGTCTGTAAATTGTATGATCACCTTAAACTTGATTAACAAATGTCGGTACAATAAATGAAACGGACATGCATTGCACGATTTGCATAAACTGCATTATGTTTTTACGAACACCTATCACGTGTTAGAATTTCGGTTCTTGGTAATACTTGGTTTTTCTAGGCAATGGGCTATTAGTTCTACGCAAGTTTACCTTGTTCTGTCGGTTCCATGGGAACTAACTGGTAACGAAGGACGCCGCCCATGGTATCGCTGTGAAATGGCTAACACTTAGTGGAGTTTCTAAGGTACAAGACAGGAACTGAGTGTTTAAAACATCATTAACATAAAGAGATAATAATTGTGAGGATTATGGATTCCTGTGTACTTAGTTTCTCCTGGGTAGGTGATTCAGGTATCGGTTCCTTCAACCCCGATGAGAGGGCGTAAATCTCCATCCTGTTTGGATTCCGGTTTGTCCAAGCTTGTAATTGTTCATATGTTTGATTGATGCATTACATGTGATTGATAATAACTTGCTTGTTGTGATAAGTCTGGTTATTCACTGAGCCCGTGGTTCGCTCACCCCCCAACAGTTTTTGTGTAGGATTATTACTAGCTGGGATTGGGCTAGGAATGTGTGAAGAGAGCTTCTCCAACAAACTCTATTGCAGATAGAAACGTAGGATATGGTAAACTTAGAATGTAAATTAGATGAATGTTGAATTTTGTATGTTGTAGTTTGGAAACCCAATTTCACTATTTGGTGGGGGATACCGATTCTCTGCGATCTTGGTGGAAATTGGAAAACTGGATTCCATAGTTGAAATACTGTAATATATTATATCATTTGTATGATAAACATTTATAAATAAATAGAGTCTTGTATACTTTGACATACAAGACGGCTCTCATGTTACGGGTGCACACGTGATATGATGGCTTTAGATAAATCCTGTTAGGCCCCCATATTAGAGTCGTGACAGAAGTGGTATCAGAGCTCTAGGTTTGTCAGAGATAGGAGCAACCTACCAAATGTGAGATTGGGTAGAACCTGGGTAGATAAACTAAGTTGATAAATTAAAAGTCGTAGACATTTAGATTATATATATTTATATATTATAAGTATCATATGGGCATATATTGTCTACAAAGATGTAAATGACAAACTCTTACATCTTATTCTAATGTCGAAAGACGTTACGACTTTGAACTAGAAGCCAAACCACAAGCTTCTAGGCTCGTTAAATCTACGTTAGCTAGATCAAGAAATATATCTCTTCCCCTCCTCATAAGAACTGGAATTGATGAAGAAACTCAATAGATATAGGTAAGTGAACATGATACTTCAGAAGGAATATCAGTTATATTTCGAAATATACTATAGTGTTACAAGAACGCCTTTGGCATTATACTAGAAAGTTGATTAACCAATTAAGGAGATTGAACGAAAGATATGATTTTGTGATTATAGTATTATTGGTTAAAAAAAAAAAAGATAATTTTTGATCTCAGTATAGTTGGAGGAGTTATAAGAAGAAATAGAAGATTGGAACTTTGTAAAACCATATCCATAATGTTGGATCAATTATTATGACTATGAAGAATAGAATCATACTTTTGATGACAAGAAGATATATTAAGAAAATGAGAATGAGCAGTATAGATTGAATGAAGTTTAAATAGTACCAATAATTAGTGATGAATAAGAAATAGTTGTTGTAAATATTATCTGTAGAGATTAGTACTCAATTACGTGGAGATAATATGAAGAATATATAACGGATTTGATGAATTAAATCTCGAGTATTAATGATTAGGAATAAAATCCAATAGGAGGAATAGTAGTACAGAAGGATAGAAATAACAATAATAATAATACTACTAAACCACACGAGTGAATGTGGTATTTGGACTAATATGAATTTGGACAAAAGTATGAAGAATATGTGAGACAAAACGAACATGGAGATATCAAATTTACTACCAGATGTATTTTAAGTTGATATTGGAATATGAATATACTTGGAGAATTATTACAACATATGAGGTGATAAGAGTAGAACGAATTACTAGTTGATGATTCAATAAGACAAAAGATCTTACCAGAGGTATTACAGTAATCACACTAGTAAAGGATCCTAAGACAATTGCAGAAGAATAAAATAGAATAAGTGATGATATTCTTCCCTACCGTGATGATTTTATAAAACAATGGTATCAGAGAAATAGATCAATTAAAGAGAGGAATCTTAGAAATTCAAGTAACAAATATATCCACAGTCAATGAATTCATAAGTAATTATGAAGTTTATGTTCTTCATCCTTAGAAGTACTATACTACTGATATCGTAGAAAATAAGGCATTTACAAGAGATATAAGAAGGAAACTTTGTTGATGTTATTACCATTACTTCAAAAGATAGGGAACGTTTTATTGGTTTGACTGTTTTAGAAATATAAGACTATAGATACGAGATAAATGTCTATAGTAGAATAAGTTCCAAATATGAAATTCTCTTGAAATTTAGACAAACCCCTACAAGTTTCGAGGACGAAACTTTTCTTAAGGGGGGGAGGATGTAATCCCCCAAATTTTACGTAGTCTAATTTTAGCAAATACTAAAAATGTAATATAGAATTATATGGAATCATACTGAATAATTAGAACAAGTAATAAAAATCACTCTAAAATTTTTTCAATTTAAAAATGTTAAAGTGTAAAGGAATTTGATTATAATTAGAAAGATTAAAATGTTACCAATAAAAATTTTGAAAATACAAAACTGTAACTTCTATGATCTCAAGTAGTTTAAAAACAATGATAAATTAATCGTTAATATAAATTACTGAATTCTTTTTCCCTAAGTTCAATGCTTAGAAAATAAATCATACGCTTGTTAATAATGAAATAAGAGCATTCAAGCTATCTATTAATAATAGTGAGTAGCCCTAGATAAAAATATATTGCTAATAACAAATTAGTATGAATAACTCCTATACAGTAAAACATGATATTTGGAAAATGATTAACAGACCAACAAGAAATCATAATTTTAAAAGACGGTTAGAACCAACAAGCTATAGAAATAGGGACTAAAGATAAATTATTAAGAATTACGAAAGACATGATAAAATCACAAATAGATTGATATCTAAGAATCTAGATTTTAAATAAATATTTAAATTACACTAATATTCCAATCAAAAGATTTAGAAATTTAGAAATTAAAAACTTGAATTGTCAAAGTAACCTTTAATAATTTTCATAATTAGAAACGAACAAATTGGCAAAAGTGAAACTAATATCAAACATATGATTCAACAAAAATCTTAAAATAGATCTATGAATTGTAATAAACTCATTCGTAGCTTGAAAGACCCAAATACAAATTTCCTTGACCTTAATAGATACCAAAAACAAGATTTCGTATCTTGAATTGATAATTCAAGATATAAATCGAAGTAGCTCTAAATTTCAAAACCGATAATATATGGTCTAATAACAAAATTATTGGTACAAAACAATAACCAAAGATGGATTACTAGGATTATAATTACATGATGGATATAATACCAATCAATAAATATTAATCTAGATTTGAAATGAAAATTTCAAACCCGCTGTTATACTTGTTAAGAAATTCTGAATTCATTAAGACTCGGTTCTAAATCCGATTTATTGAACTTGAAAAATCTAATCGTGTAAGTTAAAAATGCTCAAATATTTAATCGTGTAAATTTCAAACTAAAAATGTGAAGATAAAAATAATTTAGAATTTCTGTAGTAACTTAGATAATTTTATTTGTACGTAATGAAAATAAACATACATCTATAAATTAATATTGGTTAAATTAATGTAATTAATCATTAATTAGATGATGATGATAATAATAATAATAATAATAATAATAAAGACCGAAAGAGCAGAATTTGATGACAAACAGTCCTCACTTTGAGAATTCACGCAAATCACAGAAGCAGCCAATTCCTTCACGCACGAAATTACGCGGAAAACAAAAGTCATTTTATTCTTCACGCGCAAGGAAAAGTTGGAAGTAGCTGACGTCCACGCGCATCATCCACAAGCAGAATCTTCTCGGCTGCAATCTGCTTCTTCACGCTTGGAAATGGGAAATCGTGGAAGCAGCTCCTTCTCCACGCACCCAGCAGCACTTCACGTGCACAATCTCCTCACACACGCGCAGCAGCATCCACGCTGGAAAGGGCAGCAGCAGCAGCAGCAGCACCGGACGAGCAGGAGACCTCCACGCGCAGCACAGCAAGTCCTTCACGTGTAGCAGCAGCAGCAGCAAAACAAAGGATGGCCACCGCTGGAAATCGAGCACGGACCAAAGAATTCCACGCACAGCATCACTAACAGCGGCAGGAGAGATGACCGAGCAAGGCAGCACCGTACATTCTCCACACACACCTTCCACACGCATGCAAAACAGAGCAGCACCAGAAACAGAGCACCCATAGCTGACTTTTTACCTAACTTTGCTCCGATTTAAGCACACAAATTCAACTTGAAAATGACTTGAAATCAATAAAATACTCCACATGTAATCAACATTAAATACAAGAATATCAGCTCAAGAAAACAACCAAAACAGTTCCAAATTTGCCCTCAAATACCTAATAAAAACAAGCTACAGCAGGGAAATTCAAATAAAATCTGCAGCAGCAAACTTGAAATTTGGCTCTGTTTCCACATTTTGACCCGATTTTTCTTGCAACTTGAGCCCCAATATACACAATAAACAACCTTAATAACCTACACAAACACAATTAAAGCCCCTTGAAATCAGCCACAAATCTCATAAATTCATCCAAAATTCGTCCAAAAATCAAGGTGAAATTGTTCCAGAAATTTCAGTTTTCACACTTCCAAACTTCAACAGATTTAACCCGATTTTTATCCAATTTGAGCCCTTATTTTTACACACATAAATAGAATTAATTAGCTACCAAACAAATATAATTAAGACTCCCAAAGATAGCCACAAAAATTTGTCAAAAACAAGTCAAAATTTGAATCCAACTTTGCAAAATCGTATGGGAATGTACAGCTGCCTTTGTGGACATTTTTCAAGTCCAAAACCCATTCCATAGCCTCTAAAACTTAGTTTAGTCCTAGTATAAGTATATAAGCCTAAGTTAGACACACTTTGAGCTCATAAACCCCACAAAAACACTCTAAAATCTCAGCTGCAACCACAAGTGCGTCCAGTATTTTACATTCCTTTTTTTCCCTTACTACCTTCAACATAGAAGTTTAGAAATCTTGTATGAACAACCATAAACCCTAGCCTACCTTACAAACACGCTAAGCTCATCAATAACAACCAAAACCAAATCAAAAATCCCAAGTTACCTTAAGGATCAAGAGGAGGAGACTAGCTTGTCAAGGTGAGAAAATTAGATTACCTTAGTAAACTTTTATTATAGTTAATGTTGTTTAGTTAGAAACTCATCCTCTAATCTTTGATCTAGGTTTAATTCTTGCTTTAAGAGGAAATTGAACCTCCTTCTTCCATTCCATTCCAAGGTAAGTTCCAACTAAACCTATCCTTGTTATACTTGTGTATAGACTTTAAGATAAATTGTTGAACATTAAAAGAAAGTTATGTAGTTGGAAGAAGTTGTTAAATCATTGATGAATTCAAGTAGATGGATTGTTGATGTATGAGGAATGTTTAGATATTGTCAAACTAAGGAAGACAATAACTTAAAAATATTATAGATATGGTAATAGTAAATTCGGATTTTGGAATAAAGTAGACAAAACAAGACCCGAATTTCATCTAATCTAGTCTAAATTTATGTCTAATGCTTCTAAGACCTTACATGAACATAAAACTTGACAAATCAAGCTTTAAAGGCATGATTAAGAGTTCTACATCATAAGAAAAGTATTATGAAAAATTCATAGAAATTACATAATAATACCTCTATAAATCATGAATGAACTTAGGATATGAATGAAGGCTTCAATGAGATCCTCTAAAATAATATACAATCAAAAGAAAATTAAAAGAATTAAACAATAAAAAAATTCCTTTACTGTAAGAATCAATACTTAAGAAATCACAAACTAGAAAATCATTCAGTTTACAGTCTTAATAAACCAACATCAACTTTACTGTTATTCCTATAAGTATGATTATAAGTATTGCTATTAATATTACTACTGAGTATAGTATTCAGTATTGATGATGTTTTCATCACGAGTCATGAACGATTATTAAAACTGTTATCTTCACGTAAACGCTACTATATTTATATATTGATACTATTATTTTGTCACTAATAGTATAAAAAATGATTATTATTATACCTATAGTTATTACTAATATTGATATTAACGTTTCAAAACTAATTACTAATAATATTGTAGTATTAAACTTAATTTATTTTGCAATAAGAATGAAACTGAAGTATAATAAAAATTTGATATATCTAAATACGGTTTTATAACTTTTGGAAAGGTATAGATACTAGAACATATCCTTAAATAAATAAAAATACCAATTTGAGAGACAGATAAAGTTGATGGGCAAAGATTTAATAAATAAAAACCTTTTATCAAAAGCAGTAGAACTTAAGAAAAGACAAACTCCTTGAACAAAAATATAGTTAGCAATTAATAAAAACTATATCAAACACCGATACGGAATATTTGGGTATCTAAAATGATTTAATTAAATTATTTAACGATGCAATAATTAAAGTAACGGGTTTAGTCTAATATTCGGCGATTAGAATCAGCGCCTTTAATTATAGGAAGACTTCTCTTACAGAAATAATCCAATAATAAATCTCTGATATTTTCTTTCATAGGAAAATAGATCAATTCCTGAATTTCCAGTAGCTTATACAACAGCTTAACGAGGACCACAGGTGAGTAACTTAGACTTGTTATATTGTTTGTGCTTGTAGTATAGTTGCATTTGGAATAATATATATATATAATATATTCAATTGATATGCATGCGGGATTGGGATACAGCATGATGCGTAGTGTATGATTGAATGGCAAATTATCATAATATAAGCGATAATCCTATTGTATGATAAATATTGTATGAAATATGTTGATGATTGTCTGTAAATTGTATGATCACCTTAAACTTGATTAACAAATGTCGGTACGATAAATGAAACAGACATGCATTGCACGATTTGCATAAACTGCATTATGTTTTTACGAACACCTATCACGTGTTAGAATTTTGGTTCTTGGTAATACTTGGTTTTTCTAGGCAATGGGCTATTAGTTCTACGCAAGTTTACCTTGTTCTGTCGGTTCCATGGGAACTAACTGGTAACGAAGGACGCCGCCCATGGTATCGCTGTGAAATGGCTAACACTTAGTGGAGTTTCTAAGGTACAAGACAGGAACTGAGTGTTTAAAACATCATTAACATAAAGAGATAATAATTGTGAGGATTATGGATTCCTATGTACTTAGTTTCTCCTGGGTAGGTGATTCAAGTATCGGTTCCTTCAACCCCGATGAGAGGGCGTAAATCTCCATCCTATTTGGATTCCGGTTTGTCCAAGCTTGTAATTGTTCATATGTTTGATTGATGCATTACATGTGATTGATAATAACTTGCTTGTTGTGATAAGTCTGGTTATTCACTAAGCCCGTGGTTCACTTACCCCCCAACAGTTTTTGTGCAGGATTATTACTAGCTGGGATTGGGCTAGGAATGTGTGAAGAGAGCTTCTCCAACAAACTCTATTGCAGATAGAAACGTAGGATATGGTAAACTTAGAATGTAAATTAGATGAATGTTGAATTTTGTATGTTGTAGTTTGGAAACCCAATTTCACTATTTGGTGGGGGATACCGATTCTCTGCGATCTTGGTGGAAATTGGAAAACTGGATTCCATAGTTGAAATACTGTAATATATTATATCATTTGTATGATAAATTTATAAATAAATAGAGTCTTGTATACTTTGACATACAAGACGGCTCTCATGTTACGGGTGCACACGTGATATGATGGCTTAGATAAATCCTGTTAGGCCCCCATATTAGAGTCGTGACAGAAGTGGTATCAGAGCTCTAGGTTTGTCAGAGATAGGAGCAACCTACCAAATGTGAGATTGGGTAGAACCTGGGTAGATAAACTAAGTTGATAAATTAAAAGTCGTAGACATTTAGATTATATATATATTTATTATAAGTATCATATGGGCATATATTGTCTACAAAGATGTAAATGACAAACTCTTACATCTTATTCTAATGTCGAAAGACGTTACGACTTTGAACTAGAAGCCAAACCACAAGCTTCTAGGCTCGTTAAATCTACGTTAGCTAGATCAAGAAATATATCTCTTCCCTCCTCATAAGAACTGGAATTGATGAAGAAACTCAATAGCTATAGGTAAGTGAACATGATACTTCAGAAGGAATATCAGTTATATTTCGAAATATACTATAGTGTTACAAGAACGCCTTTGGCATTATACTAGAAAGTTTATTAACCAATTAAGGAGATTGAACGAAAGATATGATTTGTGATTATAGTATTATTGGTTAAAAAAAAAAAAAGATAATTTTTGATTCAGTATAGTTGGAGGAGTTATAAGAAGAAATAGAAGATTGGAACTTTGTAAAACCATATCCATAATGTTGGATCAATTATTATGACTATGAAGAATAGAAGCATACTTTTGATGACAAGAAGATATTAAGAAAATGAGAATGAGCAGTATAGATTGAATGAAGTTTAAATAGTACCAATAATTAGTGATGAATAAGAAATAGTTGTTGTAAATATTATCTGTAGAGATTAGTACTCAATTACGTGGAGATAATATGAAGAATATATAACGGATTTGATGAATTAAATCTCGAGTATTAATGATTAGGAATAAAATCCAATAGGAGGAATAGTAGTACAGAAGGATAGAAATAACAATAATAATAATACAACTAACCACACGAGTGAATGTGGTATTTGGACTAATATGAATTTGGACAAAAGTATGAAGAATTGTGAGCAAAACGAACATGGAGATATCAAATTTACTACCAGATGTTTTTAAGTGATATTGGAATATGAATATACTTGGAGAATTATTACACATATGAGGTGATAAGTGTAGAACGAATTACTTAGTTGATGATTCAATAAGACAAAGATCTTACCAGAGGTATTACAGTAATCACACTAGTAAAGGATCCTAAGACAATTGCAGAAGAATAAAATAGAATAAGTGATGATATCTTCCTACCGTGATGATTTTATAAAACAATGGTATCAGAGAAAATAGATCAATTAAAGAGAGGAATCTTAGAAATTCAAGTAACAAATATATCCACAGTCAATGAATTCATAAGTAATATGAAGTTTATGTTCTTCATCCTTAGAAGTACTATACTACTGATATCGTAGAAAATAAGGCATTTACAAGAGATAAAGAAGGAAACTTTGTTGATGTTATTACCATTACTTCAAAAGAATAGGGAACGTTTTATTGGTTTGACTGTTTTAGAAATATAAGATACGATACGAGATAAATGTCTATAGTAGAATAAGTTCCAAATATGAAATTCTCTTGAAATTTAGACAAACCCCTACAAGTTTCGAGGACGAAACTTTTCTTAAGGGGGGGAGGATGTAATCCCCCAAATTTACGTAGTCTAATTTTAGCAAATACTAAAAATGTAATATAGAATTATATGGAATCATACTGAATAATTAGAACAAGTAATAAAAATCACTCTAAATTTTTTCAATTTAAAAATGTTAAAGTGTAAAGGAATTTGATTATAATTAGAAAGATTAAAATGTTACCAATAAAAATTTTGAAAATACAAAACTGTAACTTCTATGATCTCAAGTAGTTTAAAAACAATGATAAATTAATCGTTAATATAAATTACTGAATTCTTTTTCCCTAAGTTCAATGCTTAGAAAATAAATCATACGCTTGTTAAATAATGAAATAAGAGCATTCAAGCTATCTATTAATAATAGTGAGTAGCCCTAGATAAAAATATATTGCTAATAACAAATTAGTATGAATAACTCCTATACAGTAAAACATGATATTTGGAAAATGATTAACAGACCAACAAGAAATCATTTTTAAAAGACGGTTAGAACCAACAAGCTATAGAAATAGGGACTAAAGATAAATTATTAAGAATTACGAAAGACATGATAAAATCACAAATAGATTGATATCTAAGAATCTAGATTTTAAATAAATATTTAAATTACACTAATATTCCAATCAAAAGATTTAGAAATTTAGAAATTAAAAACTTGAATTGTCAAAGTAACCTTTAATAATTTTCATAATTAGAAACGAAACAAATTGGCAAAAGTGAAACTAATATCAAACATATGATTCAACAAAAATCTTAAAATAGATCTATGAATTGTAATAAACTCATTCGTAGCTTGAAAGACCCAAATACAAATTTCCTTGACCTTAAATAGATACCAAAAACAAGATTTCGTATCTTGAATTGATAATTCAAGATATAAATCGAAGTAGCTCTAAATTTCAAAACCGATAAATATGGTCTAATAACAAAACTTATTGGTACAAAACAATAACCAAAGATGGATTACTAGGATTATAATTACATGATGGATACTAATACCAATCAATAAATATTAATCTAGATTTGAAATGAAAATTTCAAACCCGCTGTTATACTTGTTAAGAAATTCTGAATTCATTAAGACTCGGTTCTAAATCCGATTTATTGAACTTGAAAAATCTAATCGTGTAAGTTAAAAATGCTCAAAATATTAATCGTGTAAATTTCAAACTAAAAATGTGAAGATAAAAATAATTTAGAATTTCTGTAGTAACTTAGATAATTTTATTTGTACGTAATGAAAATAAACATACATCTATAAATTAATATTGGTTAAATTAATGTAATTAATCATTAATTAGATGATGTGATAATAATAATAATAATAATAATTAAAGACCGAAAGAGCAGAATTTGATGACAAACAGAATCCTCACTTTGAGAATTCACGCAAATCACAGAAGCAGCCAATTCCTTCACGCACGAAATTACGCGGAAAACAAAAGTCATTTTATTCTTCACGCGCAAGGAAAAGTTGGAAGTAGCTGACGTCCACGCGCATCTCCACAAGCAGAATCTTCTCGGCTGCAATCTGCTTCTTCACGCTTGGAAATGGGAAATCGTGGAAGCAGCTCCTTCTCCACGCACCCAGCAGCACTTCACGTGCACAATCTCCTCACACACACGCGCAGCAGCATCCCGCTGGAAAGGGCAGCAGCAGCAGCAGCAGCACCGGACGAGCAGAGACCTCCACGCGCAGCACAGCAAGTCCTTCACGTGTAGCAGCAGCAGCAGCAAAACAAAGGATGGCCCCGCTGGAAATCGAGCACGGACCAAAGAATTCCACGCACAGCATCACTAACAGCGGCAGGAGAGATGACCGAGCAAGGCAGCACCGCACATTCTCCACACACACCTTCCACACGCATGCAAAACAGAGCAGCACCAGAACAGAGCACCCATAGCTGACTTTTTACCTAACTTTGCTGAATTTAAGCACACAAATTCAACTTGAAAATGACTTGAAATCAATAAAATACTCCACATGTAATCAACATTAAATACAAGAATATCAGCTCAAGAAAACAACAAAACAGTTCCAAATTTGCCCTCAAATACCTAATAAAAACAAGCTACAGCAGGGAAATTCAATAAAATCTGCAGCAGCAAACTTGAAATTTGGCCTCTGTATTCACATTTTGACCCGATTTTTCTTGCAACTTGAGCCCCAATTTTACACACATAAACAACCTTAATTAACTACCAAACAAACACAATTAAAGCCCCTTGAAATCAGCCACAAATCTCACATAAATTCATCCAAAATTCGTCCAAAAATCAAGGTGAAATTTGTTCCAGAAATTTCCAGTTTTCACACTTCCAAACTTCAACAGATTTAACCCGATTTTTATCCAATTTGAGCCCTTATTTTTACACACATAAATAGAATTAATTAGCTACCAAACAATATAATTAAGACTCCCAAAGATAGCCACAAAAATTTGTCAAAAACAAGTCAAAATTTGAATCCAACTTTGCAAAATCGTATGGGAATGTACAGCTGCCTTTGTGGACATTTTTCAAGTCCAAAACCCATTCCATAGCCTCTAAAACTTAGTTTAGTCCTAGTATAAGTATATAAGCCTAAGTTAGACACACTTGAGCTCATAAACCCCACAAAAAACACTCTAAAATCTCAGCTGCAACACAAGTGCGTCCAGTACTTTTTACATTCCTTTTTTTCCCTTACTACCTTCAACATAGAAGTTTAGAAATCTTGTATGAACAACCATAACCCTAGACTACCTTACAAACACGCTAAGCTCATCAATAACAACCAAA
The DNA here is from genome assembly GCA_024138025.1 of Combretum micranthum. Classification (NCBI taxonomy): domain Eukaryota; kingdom Viridiplantae; phylum Streptophyta; class Magnoliopsida; order Myrtales; family Combretaceae; genus Combretum; species Combretum micranthum. Next base: position 1,277,068 of record JAMXBD010000137.1, read on the forward strand.
ACCAAATCAAAAAATCCCAAGTTACCTTAAGGATCAAGAGGAGGAGACTAGCTTGTCAAGGTGAGAAAATTAGATTACCTTAGTAACTTTTATTATAGTTAATGTTGTTTAGTTAGAAACTCATCCTCTAATCTTTGATCTAGGTTTAATTCTTGCTAAGAGGAAATTGAACCTCCTTCTTCCATTCCATTCCAAGGTAAGTTCCAACTAAAACCTATCCTTGTTATACTTGTGTATAGACTTTAAGATAAAATTGTTGAACATTTAAAGAAGTTATGTAGTTGGAAGAAGTTGTTAAATCATTGATGAATTCAAGTAGATGGATTGTTGATGTATGAGGAATGTTTAGATATTGTCAAACTAAGGAAGACAATAACTTAAAAATATTATAGATATGGTAATAGTAAATTGGATTTTGGAATAAAGTAGACAAAACAAGACCCGAATTTCATCTAATTTGTCTAAATTTATGTCTAATGCTTCTAAGACCTTACATGAACATAAAACTTGACAAATCAAGCTTTAAAGGCATGATTAAGAGTTCTACATCATAAGAAAAGTATTATGAACAAATTCATAGAAATTACACATAATAATACCTCTATAAATCATGAATGAACTTATGATATGAATGAAGGCTTCAATGAGATCTCTAAATAATATACAATCAAAAGAAAATTAAAAGAATTAAACAATAAAAAAATTCCTTTACTGTAAGAATCAATACTTAAGAAATCACAAACTAGAAATCATTCAGTTTACAGTCTTAATAAACCAACATCAACTTTACTGTTATTCCTATAAGTATGATTATAAGTATTGCTATTAATATTACTACTGAGTATAGTATTCAGTATGATGATGTTTTCATCACGAGTCATGAACGATTATTAAAACTGTTATCTTCACGTAACGCTACTATATTTATATTGATACTATTATTTTGTCACTAATAGTATAAAAATGATTATTATTATACTATAGTTATTACTAATATTGATATTAACGTTTCAAAACTAATATTACTAATAATATTGTAGTATTAAACTTAATTTATTTGCAATAAGAATGAAACTGAAGTATAATAAAAATTTGATATATCTAAATACGGTTTTATAACTTTTGGAAAGTATAGATACTAGAACTATCCTTAAATAAATAAAAATACCAATTTGAGAGACAGATAAAGTTGATGGCAAAGATTTAATAAATAAAAACCTTTTATCAAAAGCAGTAGAACTTAAGAAAAGACAAATCCTTGAACAAAAATATAGTTAACAATTAATAAAAACTATATCAAACACCGATACGGAATATTTGGGTATCTAAAATGATTTAATTAAATTATTTAACGATGCAATAATTAAAGTAACGGGTTTAGTCTAATATTCGGCGATTAGAATCAGCGCCTTTAATTATAGGAAGGCTTCTCTTACAGAAATAATCCAATAATAAATCTATGATATTTTCTTTCATAGGAAAATAGATCAATTCTTGAATTTCCAGTAGCTTATACAAAACTTAACGAGGACCACAGGTGAGTAACTTAGACTTGTTACATTGTGTTTGTGCTTGTAGATAGTTGCATTTGGAATAATATAATATATATTATATTATATTCAATTGATATGCATGCGGGATTGGATACAGCATGATGCGTAGTGTATGATTGAATGGCAAATTATCATAATATAAGCGATAATCCTATTGTATGATAAATATTGTATGAAATATGTTGATGATTGTCTGTAAATTGTATGATCCTTAAACTTGATTAACAATGTCGGTACGATAAATGAAACGGACATGCATTGCACGATTTGCATAAACTGCATTATGTTTTTACGAAACCTATCAGTGTTAGAATTTCGGTTCTTGGTAATACTTGGTTTTTCTAGGCAATGGGCTATTAGTTCTACGCAAGTTTACCTTGTTCTGTCGGTTCCATGGGAACTAATTGGTAACGAAGGACGCCGCCCATGGTATCGCTGTGAAATGGCTAACACTTAGTGGAGTTTCTAAGGTACAAGACAGGAACTGAGTGTTTAAAACATCATTAAATAAAGAGATAATAATTGTGAGGATTATGGATTCCTGTGTACTTAGTTTCTCCTGGGTAGGTGATTCAGGTATCGGTTCCTTCAACCCCGATGAGAGGGCGTAAATCTCCATCCTGTTTGGATTCCGGTTTGTCCAAGCTTGTAATTGTTCATATGTTTGATTGATGCATTACATGTGATTGATAATAACTTGCTTGTTGTGATAAGTCTGGTTATTCACTGAGCCGGTTCGCTCACCCCCAACAGTTTTTGTGCAGGATTATTACTAGCTGGGATTGGGCTAGGAATGTGTGAAGAGAGCTTCTCCAACAAACTCTATTGCAGATAGAAACGTAGGATATGGTAAACTTAGAATGTAAATTAGATGAATGTTGAATTTTGTATGTTGTAGTTTGGAAACCCAATTTCACTATTTGGTGGGGGATACCGATTCTCTGCAATATTGGTGGAAATTGGAAAACTGGACTCCATAGTTGAAATACTGTAATATATTATATCATTTGTATGATAAACATTTATAAATAAATAGAGTCTTGTATAGTTTGACATACAAGACGGCTCTCATGTTACTGGTACGCACGTGATATGATGGCTGTAGATAAATCCTGTTAGGCCCCCATATTAGAGTCGTGACAGCCGCTTACATAAGTACACGGGCAGCCTTCACATGTATGCCGGCGGCCTTGATTCCCAGAAGCCAGCATACAATATGGAAGAAGAACGCCGGCTGACTTCCTAGCGAAAGCCGGCGGCGTTCAGTCGGCTTTAAGAAATTTGGTTCTGTGGACTATCAACACCGCCTCTACGCCGGCGGCGTAGAAACTCAATTTGCCGGCGTACATTCTGAAGAACAGACGCTGGCAAATCTTCAGTATAAAAGCCGGCGGCATTGCAAACGGCGTTAGAATCCCCAGATGCCGGCGTACGTTTTAAAAACAAGCTTAAACGAGAGAATTCAAATCCCCTGTTTTCAACTTTGAAAAATTCTATCTTAATACATTCTAACCTTCCTCCAATACATTTCTAACATCATATACTCACTCTTATCTATACTACTCCATTCTAGCAATTCAAAGCATGAATTCAACATCATTAAACACTTCAAAAACCTACTTCCATCAATTCTAAATTCTCCTACACAAATCCTCTTAACAACTTCCCAACACTTCATATTACCTCAACCACACATACACAACCTCACACACTCACAAGCTCATCCCAAACATGAACAAACCATTTAGATCATCTTAAACTCAATTCATCCAATAATCCTTACAACTACTTCAAGAAAGGAAAATAAAACAACACAACAACCTTAACTAAATTAATTCAAGTACTTATATATTTACCTTATCTTGAGAATAATTTTGATTTTCAAACTTGATATAAACCTTGTCTTGAGCTTGGAATGGAATTGAAAGAAGAAGAAGAAAGGAAAGAAAGAAGAAGCAAAAATTCGTATAAAATATTAGGGCTGAAAAAAAGAAGCTCAAACAAGCTTAATTATGCATAAAACATATTCCAAATTTACCCCTTAATGCATACTTTAACTTAGGTTGCATTTGGCTTTAATTTGAACTTCATTTGGCTTATATTTGGGCATAAATGCTACCTTAATTACAAGAAACTCAATCAACTAACTTAAGTGAAATTATAGTTGATTTATAAATCTATCTTAACTTAACCTTTTTAATGTATAAAAGACAACATTAATAATTTTACTACACACACATTAATACATATAAAACAAAATATTATTGTCAACCTATACATATGAAAAATCATATATCTTAGACTACTAACAACATAACCATACTCATTCAATTCAACACTTTAAAATAAATAATTAAACACATGAAATTGAATAAAATGTACATCTAGGTCATTTCATAAATCATTTAAATGATAAACAATAATAAATAGATAGAGTCTTATACACTCTAACTTACAAGAAGATTCTCATATTACCGGTGCATATGTGGTATGATAGCTTTAGATTAATCCTTCTAGGCTCCTTTTTGAGGCATGACAAAGAAATTCTCTAAGTGTTTAACTTTTTAGGGTAATGGGCTTTAGAGTTTAGAAATTAAGTCTATTAAGGAATATAAATGTTAAATTAAATAGAATTGGGCTTTATTTTGAATTTAGGTCCAATTAGATTAATATTGGTTAATGAGCCTAAGAATTATGTTCAAGCCCAATTGGAATTTAATTTAGACCTTAATTATGATATTGAGCCTTCTAATACCCTTTGTAAGCCCACTAATGATATCTTAAGGCTTTTGGGCCCATAGAAATAATTTGAACTCAATTAGGTATTTCAATAGCTATAATCGATAATGGACTTAAATATTTCGGAAATAGGCCCAATTAGAATATGTACGGGTATTGGGCCCGTATTATGGAATTTAAGCCCATAAAGCATAAAATTAGGTATTGTCTATATTTTGAAGGTTTAGGTCTTAAATGATTGGGGAAAACTTATTAGGATTTAGTTTTAGACCTATTTAGTGTAGATAAGCCTAATTCACTAAAAATTATATTATTGAGCCTAGGGTTGTGTTTATTTGTCAAATTGGATTCGATTTTAGAATTTAAGCCCATAACCAATTATTAAAGCCCAAAACTATTAATATTAGCTAAGTTGGACATAAATTCATTTTTAAGTCCATTTTAGGTTATTTAGGTCAAATTAGATATATTTGTACTATATTGGCCCATTTTAGGTTATTTATGTCATATTAGCTATATTTTTACTAATGAAGTCCATTTAGGTCATTTTAGCCCATTTAATCCAAGAATATTTATTAATTCAATTTTATGGCCCATAATGCTTATCAAATCCATTTAATCATCAATTATCTATTTTAAGCCCAATTAGTTAATAAAAAACGTATTATAACTCGGTTTGGTATATTTAGTCCAATTAAGCCCATACAATTTGATTTGGGCCCTAAACTATAATCTAAGTCCAATTTAGCTACTAAAGCCCAAAATCATTTAGTTGTATGAACTTAGACTCATACCATATTCAATTACCCAATTTGTAATTAAAAGTCCTTTTATACATAGTTAACCTAATTTAGCCCATAGACCTATATATATCCAATTTTAATTTAATAAAAAGTCTAATAAATCAAAATATGGCTAATTTTACTAATTATAACTAATTATATGTTAACCAAGTCATCTTTGCAATTATTAAATTTAGTAAAATTCGAATTACACATTTTTCAAATAAAACAGGATTGGAAAAACAAGGAGCCCGATGCATGGTCTAAATATCAAATCGGTTCACCTTGATTTTTGTGCCTTTTCGTCAAGTTCAGTTTTTATATAAAATCTTGACATATAAGCTATTAAATAGTTGTGGTCTCTTTGAAAAAGAAGATATAAAACTGACAGGTTCAGCCTACGCAAGAAGTTCGGTTCACACATAACGTTTTGCACAGTACATCCCAAAAAGAAAAATCTTGAAAAATATTAAATGACATTGAAACTAAAAACTTCCAGATCATATAAACCCTTCATGAACATTACTTACTAAAAATTTCGTGCAAAAATAAGTACGTTTGATATTTTATTTATTTTTCTCAAAAAATAGAATTATTAGGCCTTTAAAGCTAGTAAATAAATATGAAAAATTATGAAACATTCCAATTTATATCCTAAGAAAATATACTATCGTTTCTATAAATTTTACATGAAAATAAATTCTTTTAATATCCTAACTAACATTACTTATCATAGCAAATAATATTTATATTTTATGTTCAGCAACATATTATTGTTTTTATACAATTTAATCATGAAAAATCATATAAAACACATCAAAACAGATTACATATCATGCTAATTTATTTTTACCATATTTATTTCATAAATCAACTAAATAATACATAAACGATGCCAATACCAACATATTTTCACCAAACCAAGTAGCACATTGATATTTCACATAAATCATACATTCCATATTCTATATTTTTAGTATTACAACATATTAATTAGTGACACATTTCACTAATCACACTATTTAATTAAATCACTCACTTGTAGTAGCAAAACAAGCTTAAAACCTTCATTAACTTACTCCTAGGAATTAGGTGAAGCTCCATTTGCCTCTAATTCAAGATTTCTCTTGATAAACACCTAATTTAAAAAGGAAAAATAAAGATTAATAGAAGTTTTAGATAGCTTAATTAAGATATAAAACATAGAAGACCTAGTATCTACTAGGGTTTTGATAGAGAAAATGAGTTTATGGTGTTTTTGGGTTTGTTTGGAGAGAAAAATGAGATGAAATTTTCTACTAGGTGGGGAGTGAAGGTAGTGGCTACTTTAGATGCATTAGGGTTTCTTTTTGCAAAGAGTATAGGATAAAAATAAAAGACATTAGTTGGCAATATTGGGAAGGTTCTAGAGCTCTATGACTTGGCAAATTAACATTATTCGAATAAAAATTCTGCTAAAAATAATTTAGGATAAGGATAGTGATGTTTTAGGTTCTAAAAGATTTTTAGGTGGGTTTAAAGTTAAGACGGCTAGTAGGATGGGTTGATAATTTGATTAGGGTCCTAAGATGTAATTAGAAGATAAATGGGCTCAGAAAAATAGCTAGATTAATTTAGGAATTTAATTAGGTGATTGAAATAGACATTTGGTTATAATTAGGTTGTTTAAAAATTTAGGTATTGAATTTAGAGGAATTTGTCGATTTTGGGAAAAAATGAAAAAAAATGGAAATTATAATTTAGGTAGATAACTAAATTGATAGTGGGGTCTGGTTTAATTTATTTGGTAGGATTTTCATTTGAAATCAATTACTAGCTTAAAATTGTTAATTCACCTAATTTTACTATATAAGTTACCTATTTTACTTAGTAAAATTATCTAGCTCAAAATTTCTAATTTAGGTTTCAATTTGATTCAAATTTTCCTATATTTTATACAATATAATGTACATCTTTTTGATTAACCTGGTGAAATTTGGGTATATTTCACTTCTTATGACATTATTATCATAAATTCTTTTTTCTTTATTTATTAATTCACTTTGTTCGGTACACGGAAGATGCCATCTTCTTTGTGAAGCGAATTTTTCATTTTTTTTCGTTTTCTTTTTATTTTGGATGATTTTATATATACACAAAGTTTATTGCAACTTGACTTTATATATACACAAAGTTTATTGCAACTTGACTTTATATATACACAAAGTTTATTGCAACTTGACTCTTAAATTTTTTAAACTTGACTTTAACTCTTCATAACTTTAAATAAAACAAAAATATAAATCATATTTGAAATTTCAAAAGAATTTTTTTTTACTCTTCAAAAGTATTGTTAAGAAAAAAGCACTTTTAATGATACTTTTAAGGTGAATTAGCATATTTTTAATAATTGTGAAAAGTTAAATCTGTGCTTTATAAATTTAAGAAATCTATCCACCACTAATAAATAGTTACTAGCTGTTTATACAATTAACATTTAATCACTTTCCAACAAAGCATTTTTGAATTTCTTCACAAACATGAAAAGCATATTTATAAATTTAAAAGTGAACGATTTGCAATCATACATTTTGTTTTCGACCGTTTGTTTAAGGAAAATATCAGTGAGGGCACTGTTGGCTCTTAGTTTTTGACCATCAAGGAAGGAAGGAGACAAGATAAGGAGTTTGACATATTCCATTATTGCAAAATCAGAGTCAGAAAAAAAATCCACACACTCCTTGTATGTTTTTATTATTATTTTTTTTTAAGAAGTTAAATACATCAACTAGAAAGAAAGGAAAAAGAGGAGGGAGGAAATGCAGATTCAACATTTTAGCAACCACCATCCTTTAATCCCCAACGACTATAAAAGAGAACACACTTGCAACATATGTGAGTCACTTATTAGTCTTGATGCGCCGAGTTACGGTTGTGCGGAATGTGAGTTTAATCTTCATGAGTACTGTGCTCGTCTACGGCGGGAGATCCAACACCCTGACCATCCAGTTTTCCTTACCCATTCCCCGTACCCAGACATATTAAAAGGATTTGAATGAAGTGACTGCAGAATTATTGCAAAGGCTTCTCCTACCATTGTTTCAAGTGCCAATTCGATATGGATATGGAATGTGCTCTATGTCTAGAATCACATACAAACTTCTTTATTCATAAAGATCTATCTTATCAATAGATCTTTTGATCTAATTAACAAGAATCATACATTGATAAAATTCTATTCGCATATTAATTCAAAGAACGTTAATAAAACATGAATAGAATCAAGAACATAAACTTCCATTAATGAAATAATCAAGTTTCTATATTAAGGTTAGAGTTTCTCAAGATCTAGGTTATAGAAATCTGTTTTTCCGTATTTAGAGATATACAAAGATAGTTTATTAAAAAATAGAAAGAAAACATGGTGAAAACACTTTGAACTGATGTCTTGCAATATTGGATGAGCTCCTACATTTCTCTGCTCCGAAGTGTCTATTTTTTTCTCTCTAGGATTCTTAGGAATGAAGATAATATCCTAAAGAACAAATAAAGACAACTATTTATAGATAAGGAGTGAAATTGCCCTGCACAACCATCCTACTAGGTTCGTGCACGAGGCCATATAGGATTGAAAACTATGAAATTCGCCAAAATCATGTTTGCATGACCTCGAGCATGGCTTGTGCAGGGAGCTTGTGTCTCCAATTTGCTTTTGGTCTTTTTTTTACTTCTACAATAGCATTCTACACAGCCTGTGCAGCTCCTTGTGCACACTTTGTGGTCAAAATCAGCTTCCTACACCAATGTTCTACATAACTTGTGTAGAAGGTCATGCATGTAGAAATCTTCAACTTGTCCAATTTTCCATCGAAGTTTCCTTCAATTCATCAAAATGTCTTCATTAGGCTCATTATCTTCTTTTATTCCTAAAATTAACATTTTCACTTAATAACCATATTTTTTTCTTTTATAAACGCATATAATCCATATAATATAGTATTGAATCTTTACAAATAATAAGGATCCTATGACACTTATCATAGACTATTAAAGAGCTTATCAATCTAAGCCAAAGCAGGATGAAGAGAATAAAGAGTACCTATGCCCTCTTTATATTATGAAAAGGGCATATGTGGCATCAAGGCCCTCTTTAGTTTGGTAAAAAATACCTTTATCAATAAATATAGATGACAAATATAGAGAGGATAAAAATATAATTAAAGTATAATGTATTAATATAGAGTGAAATAAAATTGCCATTCAGCCTTTGAAATCCTCCTTAAAGCAAGAATTGTGGGCTTCTAAGAATTTTTTCAAAAAAGGAAAAAGAAATGGAACTTGGAATTACGCTTCCATTCCAATCCAATCAATTTTTGCATACCAAATGCGCCATAAAAGTTCTTTAGTATAAGATGTGATAAAGAGCTCCTATTCTTTTGAAGTAGGGTTTGGAGTTCTATTCCAATTTTAATTTTGTTTGCGTTGGTTAATATAATATAATATAATTAATTGATGATATAAGTGATAATCAGTATGTTGCAGAGTAATTATTAAGTTGTGTGTGGAGTGGCATATGCATGATATGTGGTTTTATGGTAATTGAAGCTCTTTGGGCATTACCTATCCCTTTTAGGGAACTTTTTTTAAGGTAACTGACAAAATGCATTTCAGCATTGGGCAAGCATAGAAGGCAAGCCTGGCGTGTCCTATAGGGATATATGGTGGGTTGTGCACCTTTTTGGGTTCAAGGCGTTACAATTGGGCATGTTAACTAGTGGTCCAAGGATACACTTTATCTGTACCTTTACAAAATGTTTTAAGTTAGTATCACAACTAACTGATCTAAAAACTTAAACTTGTAGAGGTGATGTGGATTATTATATTTATTATAGAACACTTCACATTGGTGCATTGAAATTTTGATTAAGATCAATTAAGTGGGCAATTTAATTAAATGGAGTTGAAATAAGCATATAGCTATTCACTCAAAATCAACCATCTTATGTAAAAGTTTAAATTTATAGACATACTATACATTAATATATTTATTATATAACATAAAATAATAGAGTAAATGAAAGAATATGCACAAGTTCCCATTATGCATCAACATCTTCCATTATTATTTCTTAAGTTTATACAACTAATAATTTGATTAGGCAAAGTTGTGTAGTTGAAGGTATTGAGGAGAAGCCATCTAAATAGCTCATAAAATAATTTAAGGGTGTTCATGATTCGGTTTGGCTCAGTTTAGAGGTAGAATCAAACCAAACTGCATTTGAAACGATTTGATTCGAACCCTTAATGAACCAAACCACTTTTAACGCTTCAGGGTTTTGAATCGAACCGCAATTGAAGAGATTTGGTTTTGTTTAGCTCAATACGAACCACTTTTAAAAACTTTAGTTTTAATAAATAATATTCATAATTATTTAAGTTCCTAAGAAAAAAGATGTTTAGATCGAGGAATATTGTGCAAGAATTAAAGTCACTTATCAATATTTGAAATCATACAATTAAAAATTTCACATATACATATTATCCCATCCTAAAAATATTTTTCAATATAAACTTAAAGTAACATATATTTTTAATAAATATATAACATGAACTAAGAAAATTATTCTTTTACATTAATTCCATATTTATTATAATATTCTCAACTATTAATATATTTAAATTTTCATTGTACTGATTGGTTTAAATTACTTTTTAATTTTTTTTTTTTCGACATGTTGTTTATATTGAATATAAAAATAAGGTAATTTTTTATATTACATGAAATAAATAGGAAAACATATAGTAAAGATTTTAAAATTAATAATAAATGACATCATGATTTATGGAAATTTGTTATATTATTTTAGGAAAAGATTTATTGAAAATGCAATTAGTGTGTGAAAGAGATGTCTAAACTACAAAGTATTGAAAACTTATCTTTTATGTTGAGGAACTAAAAGCCTATTCTATATTTTTTTAGATGAGTAAAAGATTACTTGTTTAATATTAATAGTTATATAATGCATTTAACTGTGTATTATGTAAAATATATAATACAATATATATATATACAACGTTTATATTTTTAAATAACATTAACCTATTTAAAATGTAATTTATATTCCTTAAATTGGAATGGAATCACAATTTTTCATAACAAATCTACAAATTAAAATCTTACTCAATCTCCATTCAAAGATGCATCTAAACGTAAGTATGGTATTAGAATTCATAAATGTGATTCCATTTCAAGTCAACATACTACATACATATATGATATTGGATTGAAATGTCACACGATCCTAATATCTAATATTTAAGAGTTATAAATAAATAAAATGGCTTCTCTTATTTTGTTTTAATGTGAAGTGGTTCAGTTGGGTTCCGGTTCAAATAGTTTGTTTCAATTCAACCCCTCAAACTGAGCCATAACCATTTAGTCTTTTCTTGAACCAAACCGTAAACTGAACCAATATATATATATATATATTATAAACGCATTTTATGGTTTGTTTTGGTTCAATTTGATTCAATGAACAACCTTCTAAAGTATAGACAGTGAATATCCAATTGGGGCAGGTTTGGTTTTAAAATTAAACTCAGACTGGGATTGACAACTACCTTATAACATACAAAAGGAAGGAGACGGCAAAGGTACATGAAATTTCAAAATGGCTTTAGAGTTATGGAATAGCATGTGGATGATGACATAATGATGTGGTTTACTTCAAGTAGCATGGAAGTTAAACAATGTGCCGTTTTCAAGGATTTTTATTTTGGTTTTCGTATGTTTTCACTTCTTATGAAGTGAGCAAGTGTCTGAAAAAGTAAGAACTAATGAATGCTTATCCATAGACATTTTTTTTTCGATTTAGCGGGAATGGGATTTTAACGTTTTGGACGGCTAGAGAATTCTATCCTTGCAATTTTACTTTAATTATGGGGATTCTACTTCCTTAAAATTGCTACTCAATTAAAAAAAAAGAAAAATTTCTCTCTCCATCATCATCTTCGCTACCCCCCGCTAAGCTGTAATCACTATCACCATCGCCACCACCAAACCAGCACCATCTCAGAAATACTGTTGCTACCATCTATGTTTACATCATCCTGATGGTTCATTAGAAATTTTTTAAATAATGAGCTGTTTATAAGTAACTAGATTTCAAAAATTCAATTTTAAGAATTTAGAATAATGGACGATAATAAGAAGCTATTCAATTTACTTCTAAGCTAACAGATCTCGGGACAAAAAAAAAAGGAAAAAGAAAAAGAAAGAACAAATATTCAAGGACTCAAATCACATGACAAGCTTCATATTGACAAAAGGAGCCAAGGCCCATTGAAGCCCTTTCTTCAAGTTCTTTATTACATTATAAAGCAAAAGGCATGATGCCCCAGCTTATTATATGTTCAAAGTCCTTTTAATTCGAAACACAAACAAAACAAAGAGGACAGAGCTCTAGGCTGTCGAATCCTACTTTTATCTTTCTTGACCTTTTTTTGTCATTGAAGACTCCTCCTATCCCACTCAAAGAATCAGACCCATGTCCTCCATGAAAGCAAGGTCGCTATCCCCAAAATCACATCCGCAGATCCACCACTAGGCTTTTTATGGTTAGAAGGGCATTACGTCTCTCCTTCTAGTGAAGGTGATTTCCACAACCTTAACCAAAATATGAAGTAACCATTGAATCGTAATTCCTATTATAAATTCATAATACATGTGTACTATACATCATATTTATGTAAAATGCATGTGAAAATGATAATGCTTGATAGATACCTGGACAAGTAAGTAATTGAGGATGACAAGTAGCACCAAAGAGAAGTCATGATTCTCATGGATTGGATCACCATTCAACTTATAATGCCAATACTTCAGTCATAAAATGAAAATGAATAAGATAAATTGATGTAAATAAAATAGTACATTGTGTCTGATTGATAAAAGAGTCTAGAACAAATGACATTATTATTATTAGTATTGTTTATTTTTTTAATGTCAGTTGCATTTATGGAAGATGAAAACTTTCCATGTGAAGAAATGCCCCTTCCCCCCTCGCCCCCTTTTTCTTTTTCTTCGTTCTATTGCAGGATAATTGTATATATACCCTTAAGCTATACTAATAACATCTACAAAGATAAATCCTTTAACTTTCAAAACATAACCCTTTTTCTTCGTTTCTTTCTATCAATTTCTACTTTTTATCATATTTCCAAACACAATAGTGTTTAGGATGATGAAAATCTAATGCAAAGCGGAATCTTAATTAAAGTCAACCTTTATTGCTGATGGTTTCAACTTTTGAGTTTTGAAACTCCTAATATTAATTATAGGCCAGTAGCTTTTATTTTCAACATTAATTGTTCCTTACACTATTTATTTGTATTTATTATACTTTTTTTATTTGCCTTTTTAGATCTTATCTTTTAGAATTCCTCATATAATAATATAAATATACCTTTAGACTGTTCTTTGTATTGACAAATGACATTTTGACATTGAATTGAGAAGGTTTTCTCTAAATTTGCAATTAGTTGATTAAGCTCACATTTTGAAATCAATCGTCGAATTGGTTTCTATTATTTAATGCTTCCGCTTTGCATAGGATTAGTATCAGAGTAAGGTGAGTTTCTACAAAGATGTCAGGAGATAGTAGTTCAGGAGGCCGTCATGTCCTTGACGGTGCTCGGGATGTGGAAGTCCTACGAACCAAGCCACATGTTCTAAGGGCGGTATTGGCTAGCATGGATCAGAGACTCCGGCATTATAGGCAGCACTTTGATGATCTAATCGAGCGATCTAATACCAATAGGAACAGGAACAGTAATTGGAGACGACCAAGGGCAGAGTACGCTCGCGGTGATCCTGTTGTCAAACCTGTTGCTGCGAGTCATAGAGGTCAATATAGAGGTAAGTGTTGTAATTTTGATGATTATTACGAATATGATTTTGATGAGGAAGATAAATTGATGGAGGAAGAGGAACAGCCACGAAGACAGGGCGATGGTGGTAAATTTGAAAAAGGTAAGACCTATGGATGATGTAATTTTGATAATCATTACAGATGTAGGAATGGATATGGAATGAATGATTTCAAGTTAAATGTAGAAATTCCATATTTTAAAGGAGAATTAGGGATTAAGGAGTTTGTTGATTGGATTGTTGAGATTTAGTGAATATTTGATTATATGGAGGTGCCGGAGGAGAAAAGGGTAAGGTTAGTAGCATGCACTCTCAAAGGCTATGCGTCTGTATGGTGGGAGAGATTATAGAAAAGAAGAAGTTAGGAAGGAAAAGCACTATTAGGACGTGGTTTAGGATGAAGCAATTATTAGAAGATCAATTTCACCTCTTGGTTATGAAGAAATCCTATTTCAACAAGACCAAAGACGTCATAAAGAAAAGGAATTGGTGCTTGTTACCCAAGAAAATTTTGATGAAACCAAAATTGTAGAGGAATGTGAAACTAAAGACTGTGTTAAAAAAAAAAAGAGAGTGATTGTTAATTGGTGATGAACATGATGATCAAATTGAGAAGGGGGATGAAAATAGTGTAGATAAATTAGACTTTATTGAGAATGAGTGCTTGGATAGGAGAGAAGCAAATATAGAGGAAGGAGATGAGAAGAATGAGATTTATTGTGAACCTAATGGAGATGATGACTATGAAGAAGATGATGAAAACTATGAGCAGGCTCAGGTGATCAGAACATTGATATCGATACCGAAGGAGGCAGAATAAAAAAATGAGCAATTATAGTTTCAGGATTCATTACATGAGGATAATGTTATACGTCTATGTATGTCTAAAGAAACTCATAGCTTTTAGTTTAAGAGGCCACAACATGATGTGATAGTTGATGTAGACAATGAGGTGGAGTTACAAGGATTAAATGCTCATCAATGCATTCATGAGAGTTTGATTTATTGCAATTTTAAGATACTTGGAGATTATTAATCTGGAGGAGATTTGCAAATGATCCAAGGAGCTCGAGAATGGATATACTTCAAATTCCCAATATAGTTGATATATTTTACTTTATACTTTTTAAAATTCATTTTTGCATATTCATATTTGATCCTAAAAGATACTTATTTTATCTTTATCATCTGGTGGTATTCAGAAGAGAACTCGAGGTTGAGTTCTTTGCAGGCAGGATAGAATAATGTAGTAGCGGAATCTTAATTAAAGTTAGCCTTTATTGTTGATAGTTTCAACTTTTGAGTTTTGAAACTGCTAATATTAATTATAGGCTGATAGCTTCTATTCCCAACATTAATTGTCCATTACACTATTTATTTGTATTTATTATATCTTTTATTTGCCTTTTTAGATCTTGTCTTTTAGAATTCCTCATGTAATAATATAAATAGGCCTTTAGACTTGTTTTTGTATAGACAACTGATATTTTAACATCTTTGACATTGAATTGAGAAGGTTTTCTTTGAATTTGCAATTGTTTAGCAATTGTGTGATTAAGTTCACGTTTTGAAATCAATCGTTGAATTGATTTCTATTATTTAACGCTTTCGCTTTGCGTCAAAATCAAATGGAAGAGAATAAAAGTAGGAGAAATCAGTTGAATTGTTTGCATTTCATATATTCACTAGGAGTGGAAATGGGATAAAAGACCAACCCCTCCACTTTCCATCCAAAAGTGGGATGAAATCAAAAAAATAAGGAGAAATTAATTAAAATTACAAAAATACCCTTAAATTGAACATGCTAGTTGAAAGGATGATTAATTCACTTTCTTGCTATGTTTATTTTCTTTTCTAGTAATTTCCTCTAATTTCCATCTTTTTATATCCAAACAAATATAAAAATTTCTTCTTATTTCATTTCATTTCCTTTTACTTCCTTTCATCTCCTTTCCATGGCTTTCCATTTCCCTAAAGGTTGCCAAACATAGCATCAAAACCTACTAGGAACCACAATAAATAACATCAAGGTAACTTTTAGTCTTATTATGGCATTATTATCATGAGTTCTTTTTTCTTTCTTTATTAATTCATTTTGTTCTGTACACGGAAGATGCCATATTCTATGTGAAGCGAATTTTTCCTTTTTCTTTTATTTTTTTGGATGATTTTATACATACACAAACTTTATTGCAACTTGACTCTTAAATTTTTTAAACTTGACTTTAACTCTTCATAACTTTAAATAATGCACAAATATAAATCATATTTGAAATTTCGAAAGAATTTTTTTTTTTACTCTTCAAAAGTATTGTTAAAATAGTACTTTAATGATAATTTAGAGTGTATTAGCGTATTTTTAATAATTGTGAAAAGTTAAATCTGTACTTTATAAATTTAAGAAATCTATCCACCACTAATAAATAATTACTAGTTGTTTTTACAATTAAAATTTAATTACTTTTCAACAAAGCATATTTTTTGAATTTCTTTAGGAACATGAAAAGCATATTTATGAATTTAAAAGTGAACGATTTGCAATTATACATTTTGTTTTTTCAACTTGTTTGTTTAAGAAAATATCAGTGAGGGCACTGTTGGCTCTTAGTTTTTAATAAAAAAACAATCATTTGTACTTTGACCACCAAGGAAGGAAGGAAGGAAGGAAGGAAGGAGACAACTCAGACAAGGAGTTAAATATACTCCCCATCTATATTTTTCAATTAAGAAGTTAAATATATCGACGAGAAAGAGAGGGAAAAGAGGAGGGAGGAAATGCAGATTCCACATTTTAGCCACATCCATCCTTTAATCCCCATCGACCGTAATAAATTCGCTTATGAAGATGAACTCACTTGCAGAATATGTGTCTCACGTATTGGTCTTTGGGCGCCGAGCTATGGTTGTGAGAAATGCAGATTTTACCTACATGAGTATTGTGCTCGTCTACAGGGAGAGATCCGAAATCCTTTTCATCTTGACCATCCACTTTTCCTTACCGAAAATCATTACAAAGCAGAAATATCCACGGATACTGTGGTCTTCTGCGATGCTTGTGGAATTAGTTTCAAAAGCTTCTTCTACCGTTGTTCCAAGTGCAACTTCAAGTTGGATTTGGAATGCGCTCTCCAAAATACTTGCACTTCTCCTATCATAACCTTTAAATACGAAAACCACAAACTTGTTTTAACCCTTCCATCCAGGGTTCCATATAATGGAGGGCATTATTGTTACATTTGCGATAAAACCCCAGACTTTCCTATGTTTAAATGCTGGGCTACTCATGATTGTTCCTATGGTATGCACGTCCATTGTGCACCTCTATTATTTCCTAAAACCATCGAAAGCAAGCATTTACATACTCTAACGTTCAGTAAGAAATTTATTGAGGATGATTCTGGTGAATATTACTGTGATGCTTGTGAGGAGAGGAGAAATCCGGACTATCCTGTATACTACTGCGTTCAATGCAACTCTGCTTCAGCACCCTATACTGCTCATGTGACATGTGCATTGTCTCATCAGGTAGTATCATCCTCTTAGCTTAGTCTATAGTTCAGAAATATAACTCGTGTTGCTTTGCCTGATTAGACAATTAAAATGGAAAAAATTATAAAATAGCAATTAGATCTATTTATTCAATTTCAGGGTAAGATAATTGTATAAATACAAATTCTAATCCAATTATAAATAAATACATATATATATATATTGCATGTCAAAAGATTTGATTCTACTCATTTGTTGGAATCAATAAAATTCTACAACTGAAAATTATGTTAATATTGTACATGTATTTTTCAAAATGCTTTTAATTATATGATGAGGATGAGCTATTTCTTGTTAAACATTTACATGTCTTTGGGATTGGCCAATCCTTGTCTATTCCGTAAGACTCCCATTAGTAAGCACGGTCTCGTTTCCGATTGCATAGATTATATAATTCACGGGATCTATGTTATTAAATATAATATTAACTGTTTTTTTCCGTTGGAAATGATATCCTTTATCAATATAGGCAAAAAAAAAAAAATTTAAATAAAAGAAGAAAAACCTCTCATTTAATGATAATTGCATTATAATGGAAGGCTTTAAACGAGCATTAATGTATAGTACTAGATTACACCTTGCTATATTATGATATATATAGGTATCTACTACATTATTTTCAGGTTTTACAATCACGGGTTACAGAGTATGAAAGCTCTGAAAGGTTCAAGACTCTCCGATACCATCAACATCACTTGATTTTAAAGGACTATCATAACTTCACTTCACTAAAGAAGTATCATAAGAAAATTTCACCCGGCAAATGCATTGTTTGCAAATCAACTTTGTCCGGTCTTACCCTTGGATGTGAACAGTGTAAATTCTTCCTCCATTATTACAAATGCAGAGAATTAGAAACAAAGATTGATAAACATCCAACCCACTCACAGCATTCTCTCAGTCTTCATGTGGATGCAACTGATGTAGGTCCCTTCTTTCAATGCTGTGCTTGTAAAGAGATATGCTTCTGTTTTATCTATCGATGTGATTGTTGTAATTTTAACCTCTGTGTGAGATGCAAGCAATCGCTTGGAATAGAAACCATGTTCGAATACCAAAACCACAATCTTTTTCTTTTCGACTTCGCTGATCAAAGAAGCAAGTGTTCCTTCTGTGACAGCAATGGAGATTCCACCCGTTTCATATGCATGGAACCTGGCTGTAAATATAATCTGCATTTCCGTTGCTGTCCTTTCTCATTTCCCGAAGCTACAAATTACAAGAATCATGAACATCCTCTTCTCTTAAAGGATGTTTCTGAGGATTCAAGAGGGACTCAATGCTTCCTCTGTGATGCAGACATAGATGCTGAAAATCGTTTATACCACTGTGAAGCATGCAATAAAAATGCACACGCATTATGTGCGTTGATGGAGGTGGCTCCTTAGGTTCAATCTTTCATTACAAAGATGCGAGTGAATATTTAGTTAAATGGTGATATGTTCTATTCTCAATCTAAGATGTATAAATTTACCTTTTTTCAGGATTTACCTGCACTAATTCCGAGGCTTCAGGACTCCACGAGTGAGGAAAAAGCTAAGAGGTTAAAGGCAGAGCTTAGAAGACTCGAGCTGGAGGAAAAGAAGCTAGAGGCTCAACAGATGGACATTCAAGCTCGACGGGAGGAAAGATCTAAAAGTATTAAAGCTAAGAAAATGGACATTTTACAGCTGGAGCAACCGCAGAATGCTTTATCAGAATAAACGAAAAACAGAGGAAATGTGAGCCCTTTAACTCTAGTGCCAATTTCAAAAAAAACAAAAATTATTACCAATTTCTGAGAGGAATTACAACACGTTTGAGTAAGTAGCATTCGTTCCTACTATTACTCTTTTAAAAAATTACCAAAATACAAATTATAAAAAAGAAAAAAAATTGTTAAAATATCAAGAAATGCAATAAACTATTTTATAAATGTATCATATGTTGCAAGTGTAATATGTTAAAGGTATCACATGTACTACATGCAATACACACAGCATAGGTATCACATGTTATGAGTATGATACACATACTATAATTTATATTAATGTTGTACTTGTAATGTGCAACACTCTTAAAATTTAAATATCACATCTTTAGAATGCAATCCTATGATGGTATTTGTGTAATTAGTGTCGTCTGATTGGTATTTGTATAATTTTTTTTACACGGATCAGTATATGAGAAATTATCTCATTATAAATAATATTATTATAAATTTCATAATTATTTGTGAAGAATAATGTCAACAAAGTGAAATTTTATGAAAAATACTTATGAAATTAGTAAGATGGGAATCCCTTTGCAATTCGTAAAAAGTCTATTGTGGATTGAAAAAAAAAAAACACTATGATTTTATTACAAGCATTTTAAGTTTGTGATGAGATAAAAAAAAGTTGCAAACATATACCTGAAAGAGTGGACCAAAGACTGGCAAGTAACAATTTCATAATTATAATTCCTTATTTCAAAGGAAATGAGCCAACAAGATTAAGTCATTGCCATTGACGATGAGCTATATCGTTTTTAAGGACAAATTTCTTCATTTAAGCCCTTAAACGGGCAAGTTTTATATTTTGGGTAGGTTTTCGAATTACTATAACTTTTTATTGAAATTTATGTTTTGTATGCCATCTGTGATATTTTATTTATCTTTTTATTTACTTTATATCCTTAAGTTTTATGACTTTTCCATTTTTGGCAGTTTTTTGAGTTTTGTGTTAGGCAACTTTTTGAGCTGCATAAAAATATACGCCCTAGGGCAAAAATGAATCATTCATTATTTAGTAATACACATTTTGGGCCACCTTTGCTCTTTATTCCCAAATTTCGAATTCCCATATAGATTTTTTGATTTTGGATCTCATTAGTTTAGGATTTCACAGAATCAATAGTTATTTTAATATCATACTTTGCCATTTATGAGAAAATCGATGATTTGTTATAAAACCCTACTACATCAGTTCATATCAAAGCTGCATTTGCTCTTGGAATTGTCATGGTACGACATAGACAAGTTAATTAACAACGTGTAGTTGATGAGATATATGATTGTGATGATCTAGATTGAAGAATTAGAAAAATGGTCAATGAGTGGCTGGATGCAACTATGGAGCATCGATTTTAGATGTCATTTGTTTAGGAATTTGCAGAATCAATAAATAATTAAAAATTGCCTTCTAGCAATCATGTGCAATGCAATGAAACGTGATAATTTTCTTAATTCTCCCACCACATCAATGTAGGATTTTTTAAATTTTTTTTGTGAACAGTGAAGATAATTGCTTTTACATGGGACTAACTATGAATGTTAGGGGTAGGTACGAATTGGTTTGGTTAAGTTTTTCCTAAAATCAAGCCAAACCATAATTTATGGTTTATTCTTTTTTTTTTTCATCCCAAACTAAACCATTAAGTAATGGTTTGGTTCAAATTAGAAATTTTTTAAATCATTAAACAATAGTTTAGTTCGGTTTAGATTATGGATTAAATCATTAAACCATTAAGTAATGTTTTTTAGTTTTTTTACATTTATATAGATACTTAAATACTTATATCACTTTACAAAGTTTATATTATAAACCACAACAAAATACTTTATGAATTCATCATACTTTTAATCTAGTTCTCTATAAAATCAGTTATCTGCCAATAAAATACATTCACTAACCAATACATAATAATTCATAATTTTTAACTTTTAATAGAACCATCAAATCAATCATATACCAATAAATTTAGCCAAAATAAAAAATCATCTATCAAAAAAATAATTAAGAAATAAAATGATGTGCTAACAAAATAAACTAAACAATTAATATAAAATAGGGGTTTACCCTAAATAAATAAATTTCATACTTTATAAAGTTGAAAACTACTAAAAAAAAAAGTTCATCTTTAATAAAAAAAATATATATCATGAACCTAAAAAAAAATTTAAAAATGAACAAGTTGATTTTAATCAATATTCACCAAATAATAAATATTAAATAAAATCATATAAACATCTATGACTTAATCAATCATCATAAAAAAATCTATAATTATAACTTACAAGTAAAACATCATTATATTTTTCTAAAACGGTTTGGTTCCGTTTTATGGATTAGTTTGGTTTACCTTCCAGACCAAACCATAAATTTATGGATTGGTTTTTATTGGAAAATTTTAAACCAAATTTAAAAAAAAAAAACTATATTTTCGGTTTAGTTTGATTCAGTTATGAATTGGTTCGGTTTGATTTGGTTCGGTTCGGTTGGTTTTTTTGCCCACTCTTAATAAATGTGGGTAAAACTATACATGATTGTTTAAGTGAAATTATGTACATACATAGTGGAAAAGCATAAACTAACTACAGATAGAAATAGGTGATGACTCTCTTGATTCAAACGAAAAGCTCAGAAGTATGCAATATTAATTCACATTATTTTAACAGTTGGAGATATTTTCAACTCTTAAATTTATATTCTCTTTTCGTCCCTATGAATTGTTTCCTTGTAATTAATTCATTAGGGAACCTCTTGAAGGTATATTATCTTAATTCTAAATGTCTTGATTAGGGCTCTAATTTTATGGTTTGACCTATGCCACCGGTCTTATGAATTATTTAACGGCTAAAATTAATTCCTAATTGTGGAGCTTGAATTTTGATTTTTTGTTTGATTTATTTTAACTTGATCTAAACTAAACCATGACCCATTTATCCCTTACCTTCAACTAGAATTAAAAGAAATTTCATTATCCTGGAAACTTTTAAGTCTCCATCCAACCAAAGTGAGAAAAAAATGCAATGTGCCTATAGCTATCTTTTTTAGTGGTGAAGTTTGTATAAACCTTATCAGAAAGATAAAAAGATACCCCATTTTTGCTTTAGTGATTTTAGGATCAAACCTGAAGTTTGGGGAAGGCTTTCATGTCAAGGGTTTAGTGGGGTTTGTGATTAAGCACTTTTTTGTAGAAACTCCTCACGCTAGTCATTATTGCACTAGATGATAATGCTCTTTTGATCTTATTGCCTAAAAAAGATAGATTGATAAGTTTCGAAGTATAACCAAACTCCATAAAACTCATAAGATAATTGGATTTGCCAATTTTTCTAAACACTAGAATATTATGGTTGCCAAAACTTTGGAAGGACAATTATAACTTTTGACTCTTTATGGGCTGATTAATGTTTTGATGCTTAGAGGATAACTCGAGTTCCTACTATCGCTAAAGCTCTTAACTTTTGTAAGATGACTAAAGTTTTTACTTACCTAGTGGCTAGTGGATGATCGGAGTTCCTACATTTTTCATTTTTTTTTTAAACATAAGAATACTAAGGTTCTTAAAATTCTCAACAGATAACTGAAGCTCTAAGATAGGTGAATTTCGAAGTTTTGAAGGCTTTCCAAAAATGGGAATTATAGGGTTTCTATAATAATGTAAAGATAACTATAACACTTAACCTTTATAGGATAACTAAAGTTCTCACATATTCAGAAGATGATTAAAGTTCTGAAATTTTTCTAAAGATAGGAATACTAAGGTTCGTAAATTTTGAAGGGTTTCATAAAATAACCAAAGTTCCTAAAGGCTTGAAATGTGTGGGTAGTGTATTTAAAGTAGAGGCTCTTCTTCCTTTTAAAGGAGTTTACTTATTAATATCGATTGATTGCCCTTGAATTAATATGTCTAGAGTAAGCACAAACTAGTTTAACCTTTTTCATTTAGTTAAAGACCCTAGCCTCCTAATTGCCCTATTGTGGGGTGTCCCATTGTGGGATAGTTCTTGGCATGGTTTGCTTTTAAAAACTTCTTTGAATGGCTCAAAGGGGTTAACGAGGGTTAAATGTGTTTAGGATATTGAAATGAAAGTCTAGTATCATTTGGACCTATATATCAAACTCAAGGAAGATCTCTTTTAGTGAAAGAGTCTATTTTCTCACTTTACCATTACATTGTTCTCAAGTATTTGGGGTCAGTTCCAATGCTTATGGTAGTAGTGGGTCTAAGGGAAATAGAGAAGCTTAGACAATGTGCATGATAATTATAAATAAATTAGGCAAAATTGTCTTAGATTCCCATACCTTTGGTGTAAACGTTTATTTATAGGTAATGATCATACCAGACTGAGAGATCCACATAATATTTGATGTTTATGTGGTGTATCCCCAAGTCTGATAGTTGACTTGAACTTGAGGTAGTTAAGGTGATCATTCACAAAGGGCACTACAAATAACCATACTAACTAAAGGGTCCACATAATATTTTATGTTTATGTGGTATATCCCCAATCTAATATCTAACCTGAACGTAAGGTAGTTAAGGTGATCATTCACAGAGGGTAGTTAAACTAGTGTTCTTTTACCCTGAGGAGATGAGAGTGTAAGCCCCCATATTTTTATACTACGGTTTATTCTTAAACCTTAAATCGAAGGTTAATCGAAAACCCTAAAATCAACAAATCCATAACAAATCCTAGTAGATTTAGATCCATCAGTCTTGTGCACTTAACCCTAAACAACGGAATTGAGATAATTATGGACAATAGTTCGTAATAATATAGGGAAGCTTAAAAATATCATATTTGCTAAAATTTAGTTTGTTTTAGATTCGAACGAGATCAATTTTCAAAAACCGTGCCCTGATACACCGGACAGTAAAAATGTATGTAGCACTGTTAGATTCGTAAAAATATAAGGCTTTCAAAAATGTCAATTTTATAATTTTTTGATATCTAAAAATATCATATATAACTTAGTTACGCATATTTTTTTACTATCGATATTAATTTGTCTTATCTACTATTCATGGTACTATTATACACTATTTATTACTATTCACTTATTTCTACTTTTTTACACATATTCTTACACTCTACCATACATATATTTAACTTTTTATTTTTTCCATACATCTTTAATAACTTATTACTTTTAATTAACAAAAATATAAAACAAATATCTCTCTCCCTCTCTTCTCTCTCAAACTAGTGCCCCTCTCTCTCTCATACATTTATTTATTTTTCTTTTTCATTTTATTTTAATCACACAATTTTCCTTCCTAAAAACTCTATAAATACCACCTCCCCCTCCATTTCTTTCACACACTCATTAACCTTACTAAAACTCTCCCAAAATTACTAATCAAATCCTTTCTCCAAAAATCTCCTTTCACCTTTCCATATTTCCCACATTTCCACTATCCACATACTACGAAAACCTTTCTTTTACTACCATCCATATTTTTATTTTAGGTAAAACTCTTAGCTACACTTTCATACCATGTCATGTAACTTAGTATGACCATGGTATATGTTTCATAAACATCAAAGTGTTAAGGAAGCAACACTATGTTCATGTCACTACAAGAATTTTGACATAGGGCGACGTCTGTGTTTTGTGCAAACGTTGCCTTTTTATTATGGTTTAGTCAAGTTTATTAAACGTTACCAAAAACATGTAATTGGTAACGTTTGTGAACAATTTTAGATTATGTGATTCTATGATTTGATTTGTAACTTTAGTTTAATTGTAAACGTGACCAATCATATTTACCAAATAAAAAACCAAATAATGGATACTAGACTTTTTTTTTTTTGTTACATTGTTTAGAAATCTAATAAAATATAAGAAATAAATTAAAAATTCCCTAACCACTTCTTAAAATCTAACCATACTCTCAATCATTGTTTTACTTAGAATTGAATTTATAATCAATAATCTCTTGGATATTTCTAAACCAATTTTTTTATAATTGTCAAAATAGTACTAAAAATTTTAAGAAACTTTACAAAATGTCAGAAAAATCACTCTTAATTTATCTTGAATAAAAATTTTTAATTATTGTTAAAGTCATCAATAATAGTTACAAATTTGAATTAACAAAACAAATATAATATCTAGTTGTGAAATAATAATAAAATAGATAAAGTATTGATAATAAAATATACTAATATCATATAAATAAAGCAATGATAGTAAAATATACATTTATTTCCAAAATTTTGGTTGGAACAGGGCGGGTTATCAAATACCTTTAAATGCGCTATCTTCTTCCGCTCATATGACCATTTCAAAAAGCCCTAATGTCTTCATGCGAACACGAAGGAGTTGCGATTTACAGTTCGTCAAAGAAATCGAATCAACGGTCATGATTTCATACCGGCGTTATTCTGGTTAGCTACTTCTATTACCTTGTAACTTCCATTAGGGTTTCGTCCTATTATTTTAATTTTTTCTTTTATTTGGCATACTTCTCGATGTAATTTTAGGGTTTCTTAAAAAATCCTAGTGCTGGGGGTTAGATTCCCCTTGAGGTGCTATAAAGAATTAGTAGATTTAAGATTTAGTTCTATACTATTTGTTTAATGATGGCAGCAATATGATTCAATAGAAGTCCATGTCAAGACAATATGTGGTTTTATTTTAGCACAATTCTTTGACGTTCTGGGATTTGTCCTTAGATTGTAGTTGCTAAGATGAGGAATTTAGGGAATGAAACATGTGTAGCTTGGTGTTTAGGTGCTTAATCAAGGAGAGTGTACGAGAGTCACATGTGGTGTTTATCGAGATCATTGAGCACCTTGGAAATAGAGCTTCAGTGTTATCAATGGTTAATAGGCATGGAGGACTAGTTTTAGGAAAATTGGAAGGAAGCAGGGTAGTTTTCTTTCCTTCAATTTAATATTTCTTATGTCAAGTTTCAATCGAGGCTTCCCACATGGTGCGTATTGTATTTAACAGGTGCATCTAATGTCTTTGATCCTAGTTGGTCAAATAATGGATCTATTACCTCCAGAGAAGCGATAATAGAAAAAACCTTTGTAATGATCGAGTGATAATGAAATTGATTTTGAAAGAAGGTAGTAATAGCATTGCGGTGACTAAGAATAATATGATAGATTTATCAGTGGAACTGTTATTATAGTTGGTAGTTTTTTGGTTCTTGATCAATCTAACTTATGTATCTTTCTTCTTCTTCTACCTTTTTTTTTTTCCTTTAAGGTACAAAGGTAGCTTGTTTGCTTATAAGTTATAACATTAATATTTTTTTGTTACATATGTTGATAGATTTATATAATATGACTTTAGGTACACAAATTATACATCATGTTTTGGAATGTGTGGAACGGAGGATTATTCACTAACCGAAACAATTGATATATTTGTTTAATGATATCATTGTGCTTTTCTGAATGAATTCTTTATTATCCCTTTCTTTGTGTTGTGTGTGATTTATTTATCCCATGATTATTCTAATGGTGCAAGAAAAATGCCTTTTTAATTCAATTTGCTAGGCTCTAAATTGTGGTGCTCTGTCTTGCATTTATAGTAAACAAAAATCTTATCGAAAGGTTAACTGTATTTGTTCATGTCTGCTATGTCTGATATACCATATTTTCGTAATAACTAGTATAATATATTTAATAATAATGGTAAAGTACTCCAGTATTCTATTAAACATTGGATACTTAAAATCTAAATCTATAAACCTCTTTCTCTTTTATTCAAACTTGGTCAAGGTTCATTTTTTATCATCTCTTAAGGTAAATTCAGTATAAAAGTTCATTTCTTTTTCACCTTTAACAATTAATGAGTTTTTAATTTTGTAGGAATATATCTGGATAAAGGAGCTGTCATTTTCTATTTTCTTATTTTGCTTCGAGATCAAGACTTCAATTTGTTAAAATTATTTATTTATTTTATTTATTTAGATTAAAATGACTATCATCAAAGGGTAAAATGACTCCACAGCCAAAGGATGTGGGGAGCTTCTTTAGCTTCAAGGTAATATTTTTTGTTTGTTAAATGTCATCTTTCCTGTTACGAATTAAGTAAAGTTTTTAATTTAGTACTTCTATTTGAACAGCTGTTAATGCTTTCCTCCAACCCTCCCTCCCTGCACATACACATACACCCCTCCCCCCCCCCACCCCCCCCCCCCCCCCCCTTTTTTTATTTTGGTGTGATAGGTTTGTGTGTCCATGCACATATTAATGATAGACATGAACTTGATTTCTTATTTGGACACTTTGTTAAATTCCACAAATGGGGTTCAATGTTCTTTTTTGCTTCTGATGTGTTTCATTTACTGTCTTTTGGTTTTCCTTAGATTTGATTTCAAGTTTGAACAATTTACTGCTTTGTTTCATGCTTTATAGCAACACTCTAAGGTTAGATCGTTACTTATTTATTCACTCCTTACCATTTATGTTATATGTGTTGTTCATACTTAGAAGAAGATGATATTTGTAGAAGGTAGTGAAGAACAACTGATTGCTTTGTAGGAGTTTGTATAGGAGGGTTGAATTAATTTTGGGTACTAATGATCATGACATTTTGATGTACACATGCCAAAATAATTGTTAAGCACTTAGGTTTATTGGGTTTCCATGGTTTAGTTTTAGTATGTTTATACTTTATTTACTTATGGTTCAATGTCATAGAGTTCCTCTATATCAAAGGATTGGTTTGTAAAGGTTCATTTTTGGGGCACTGTGTTGTGTTGTAATGGGTAGCCACTACTCTATATGCTTTTCTTCTACTTTTAATTTTGTTGCTCTTCTTTCATATTTTATTTGATATGAAATGAAGTATATACAACAAAAAAAAAGGGGTAAGTTTTTACCTTTTTTATAATTTTGTCATCTTATAACATCTTTTTTTTTTTTTTAGCAGATCCTCCACTTATCAGCTTCGGTCCATTGCCTTGTTAAGAACAACATGCTGGTTAGCAATTTCATATTGTTTACTTTCAAAGCAACTTGGAAACATGATTGAAGCAACATGGCATTCTAAAAACTTTAAACTATTCATGCCAAGGGTGTCAATTTCAGTTTTGGAGATACTTACGACAAGCTTGTAAGGGTGTTTTCAGTTGGCTTCATATGAAGCCAGGATGGGTCAGTAGAACAATGCTTACACATTATTAATTCTTTTTTTATTTGACCAAAAAAATAATAACCTAGATTAATCGGCTTCCAGTCTTCCAAACAAAAAACCAATACTATATATGTTTATATACACACACATGTATACCTGTATAATCATAATTTGAGCTTAAGAAGAAATTATCTAGATGAACACATGACACATAAAGACTATATCTTAAATATTTAGCTGAGTTTGTTCTAAGCCTACTCGAATCCCACTCTTAGTACAGTAAGGTAGCTTAGATTCCAAGCTGCTCCATTCAACCATCCACAATATACCTAAGATGAAATATTTAGGTATGCTAGTTACTAATTATACCATATGGATATGCTGGAGTCTCAAGCTTAGGTATAGTGTAATATAGTTAGATTGAAAAAATTATTTGGTTTTAGTGTTGTTTGTATTTTATATAATTTATTAGGTCAAATACTTGACTAACAAAAAAGAAAAAAATGTATATAGTGAGAAACATCGTTTATTTTTATCAAATCTGACAACCACCATTGAACTTCGTATCAAAGTAGAGGATGTTTTAAAACCTGTGGTTGGGTTTGATTTTGGTATCTCGCAGTCTTGTTGGTGGATTCGGAGATATTAAGCTTACCAAGGACAGCAACACTTTGTTGAAAGAAATGGTAATTGATTATGTTTCTTACACTTCGGATCTTTTACTTAGTTTGCTTCGTTATTGTCTTTGTTTTTCGGACACTTTGTGCATTCGATGTGTTTTGGAAATGATGTAGTGTGAGTTAATTTTTTCCAGAGACGTATCATAGGGTAGACTATAAGCAAAATCTTGTATTTTCTGTTCATTTTTATTCAGTGTAGATTGAATTTTGAAAAGGTCTAGAAGTGAAGTTTTGATTTTTTAATCATGTGCATTTGGGATTTGGCTAGTTATTTTCTCGTGTAGCTGTCTTAAAAACATTTTGAAAAAGTTGAAAACTTCTTTATTTCGAATCAAAAGACAAATTCCTAGAGAATTTTTGAAGAAACCTTAATGAGGTTTTATTTTTCAATGGAACGGATTAATGTATTTGATTTCTATAAAATACAATTTTATAATATTTTCAATAGAAACTAAGTTTTTAACAAATCCTACCAATTGTAACTAATTGCTAATTCTCCTAACTAATCTCTAAAATCGTACCATTGCATATGTGTCTCATTTGTTGGATTTAAATCCTTATGTTTGAGTAAAGGGAGATTTAGACTAATTGAATAACGATGGATTGTTATAGCAAATCCAAAATCCTATAGCTATTATGATTGTGAGGACAGCAGTTGCTCAAGATGACATAAGTGGGGACGGGACAGTGTCTATCGTTCTCTTTATTGAGGAACTTATGAAACAATCTGAGGATTGTATTGATGAAGGTTACTTACTAAACATTTTTCGGCCTTGCAATTCAACTAAGCACTTTCTTGATTTTTCTCTAGATCTGGTAGATTTCTTTCCGTGCTTTTTAATGTTTAACATTGAAGCTGCGATCTAGATTCTAGGTTTATGGGAATCCAATTCACTGCATAGCCTTATTTAGAGTAGAAAGAACCTCCCCTCGAAGAGGCGATATGTTTGCTTAGCTTGATATTTTTCCCAAGAAATATCCATGAATAAACAGAAAAATTATTGCTTGTAACATTTTGCATAGTGTTTTATGATATATAAGATAATAGTTCTCATTAATTACCATTGTTTTCCAATATTCTTGAATTGAATTTGCTACTCAATGGTATTTATAGCTTACTCAACTAACTTGAATTGTAGAACAACTTGTATCAAGTTTTCCCAATAGTTTAGGTTAGTTATCATGGGTCGTTTTTCATTATCTCATTCGCGTTTTTTCAACTATTCAATAATCTTATTTACATATTGTGTGACAACAAATCCAAATGGAAATACTTCTACAAGTGCACGAGATACTTCATCAAATTCATTACTTGGAGATGATGGTGACAACAGCGAGGAAGAAAATTAAAGACTAAGATTTTTGTTTTTTGTATTTTGTTTTTTGGCTGAAGCAATTGATATGAATGGAGTCAAGCTAATGTGATAAATTGTGTACATATGCTCATTTTGATGTAATTTGGACTTTGTGCTTATATTTCTTCTAAGGACATTAAACTATTATGTTTTGTGGTTTTTTTTCCCTTTAATGTAAAGATGGTTGTAGTGATCTTTAAATAATTTTTATGTTATTACTTTTTATTACATATCGAGCACATTGTATGCTCCAAAAATGTATTAGTGATATTTGTTCATACATAAATTTCATGTGCAGAAGTAATAGCGCATGTATCAATTATATTGTGATCAAACAGGTGTATATTACTAATTGTGCATACATTACACAATAAACAAGTATATATTGTCAAATTAAATCAAGTTGAACATTAATCTCTTCTTAACAAGAATAGCCACGTGTAAACGTCGCTAAATTAAAGTAACAACCAATTGAATACTTCTATGTAGACGTCGCCAATGTATTAGAATAGCCACGTTTAAACTATGGTAAATATGAGATTCGTCACGTTTATACATCGCCATTTTTGTCCAACAAACATGTATAGAGCTTATTCAACCTGTGCATGGCCACATTTAAACATCGCCAATTAAGTAATTTACTTACGTTTACATGTTACTAATAAAAATATTTACCTACGTTTAAACGTCGCTGATCACAAGTTTCCCTCCTTTTATATTTAGCGGGATGGAGATTAGTCATATTTAGCCACACATAAGTGTGACTAAAACATGATAATAGGCCATGTTTAAACGTGGCCCAACAAAGTGTATTTGGCTGCCAAATTAACATTAGCGACGTTTCAATTTTTAACGTTACTTATCAAATCTGCGACGGACTTTTTGCGACGTCTATAGGCCACGTGTAAAAAAACGTGATCAAAAATCTTTGGTCACGTTTAATTAATGTTTAGCCACGTTTATTAGACGTAGCCAAAGGCTCATTTTGTTGTAGTGTGTTTTGTTCTTATTCATGAATAAATATCATTTTATTATTATGTTGTTTTATTATTGTTATATTGTTACATGTTATTATTATTGTAATCAAACTTATATATTATATTATCTATATTTATGTGTATATATATATGTCTTAGAACATATAAGCTCACTAATATAACCGTTATTTATTTATTATGCTTTGCAATTTATTTATTTATTCCATGCTTTAATATTAAGATTAGTCTTTTTAGATTTAGACTTGTCCTTATCAAGTCAAAAAAAAAAATTTCTTATTTCTTTTATTTTTCTTTTTGGACTTGCCCATGACTAATTTAAAATCCTTGAATCAAGTTAAGACTTTTAATACTTGATATTTATTATTTGCTTATTTCTATATTTTTCATCTTTCTTATTAAATAATTTTGTCATGTTGCTTAGCTATAATCCCATATTCATGCATAATTATGTTGATTGTTGTCTTAATAAGAATAAAAAGATTCTTTCTTAAGTAAAAGAAAATAAGCTCCACTTATTTAAAAAATATAATTTTATCACTTACGAAAAGTTTCATTAAAATTTAGAAACTTTATATTAACAAAATGCTTCTCAAAGAATTTTATACAAAGGTCATAGATTTTAGTATTATTAATATACAAGGACTTTTCCAAACTAACTAAGAAATTCTCTACATTTTATAAAACTATCATTATGACTTGATGCTAATAATGCTTTGTTCTAAGAAATTTTTCTTAAAAACTTGGTTATAAAATTCTCACTAATATTTTAATAAACATAAGGACCAAAACAAACTTTTCAAAACAAGTTAAAATTAACTCACTAAGTAAAATCTACTTAAGGAATAAAATTTGTAGATAACTTGTAAAGACTAAATTTTTTGAAACTAAATTATCTTTTAAAAGTAAAGGAAAAATAAATTATGTCACACATTTGATGACTCAAAAATCTTTAGTTTTATTTCCAAAAAACTTAAAATATTTTTATCAACTTCATTTTTTCAACTAGTAAGATAAATTATTTTATGAAAAATCATTGATTAAGACAACATTATTAGAATCATGTGTATACTATGCATTGCATACGTATTAAAAGGATTTTTCAACTATATTTATATTTCTATGTTTGCTATGGGATTTTTGGTTGATAAAAAGTTTGGAAAAATCATGAAAGAACCTAAATGACTTTTTATATTGAAAGAACCTAAATGACTTTTTATGATAAAAATAACCTTAAAAATATATAGATCTTTTTCAAGTGGGTAGAAAATGGTATATAATATGCAAAATTCTGAGTTAAAATGAACAAGTTATGGTCATTTTAAGTTGTAAATAACGAACTTAGTCAAATAAAATTTACAAGTTTAAGTAGAACTTCAAGCAATACTCATTTTAGGTATTTCTTTTGTTTAGGTGATGTGGAGTCCGAGCTTCTTTACCCCGATGATTATTTTGACTAGAAGCTTTTGCTATCATGGCTGAGTTTGTTTAATTTCTTACATTCTTGTACTTATGATTTTGCTTGTAGATTAGCGGAATTAGAATTAGGTAAAGATAAAAACATGGAAGCGCATGTACCTTACATATATGGTTGAAATTATGCTAAGCATATCAAGGTGGGAATTATCCAATAATCATTGTATAATTAGTATAGGAATGATATATCTGCAAACCCTATGATCACTCTTAAAATATCTAATATTATGCCATGGTTACTTAAATAAAATAATTCATGCATAACATGTAGTGAGTCACATTGCATTCATTACTATACCCTTGGTGGGACGAGGGCATAGTAGTGAGGTCCGTAGAACCCAAAAATCTACATTATGGCCAATATTTGTCCAATTAAATGGTGAGTAGACACCCGAATTAACTACATTTTAGCGGCTAGTAGTGGTTGGTATAAAACTACAAAAACTTCATTTGCAAATTATGGCTTTACAGCCGAAACACCTAACCCCGAATGGAGGGTTAAATCTATTCAACATATGATTCCTGAAAAATCATATGAATTGTTTGCTCACGTGTTTGTTGCATTTCATATGCTTATTTAAATAACTTGTTTGGATATTGTTTGTTCAAGTACTTTATTTGTTGAAATAGTTCTCACTAAGCAAGGAAGCTTACCCCCTTATAGATATTTATCACAGCACCCCCACCTTTGGTTGACGTCTAGAGGATATTTCTCTCAAATACTACCTTTTGGACTAAGGAGTTTTTGAATGAAGTCAAAGACTAGTTGTAGACTTAAACTTCTAAGAAAATCTCCAATGTAACTGTTATAGATAGACTATGATTGACTTTATCTTTTGGTAGGGGAATGCCACTTTATTATTTTGTAACTCTTCTATTCCATATTTAAGATGCTTATGTTGTGACTTCGACTTCCATTCTTAATTGCTATTATGAATGTCTTTTTAAACAACTTGTTTCAAAGTTGGTCCTCTATAATTGTGAAGATACGCCTTACACCCAATATCGAAGCTTTTGAGATAACTAAGGTTGTCATAGTTAAGCTTTAATATTGTATGATTGACTATTGCGTTTAGGATACCTTTTGGGGCATGACAGAGTGTGGAGTAAGTCACCATGGACTAGGATCATACAAGACCTCGATCCTCGTAGGGACTAGGGCTTCCATGAAGCTTGAGTGCTAAGCATGATCCTTGCTTGATCAAGGTCCTTGCCGGGCTTGAGGTAATAAATGGGCCAAGAGACTTGTGGAGTTTGTAGGCCGAAGTGTCTAAGGAGTTCTTTCATGGGCCAAAAAAGTCCATTATGCAGGTGTAGGACCCAATAGGCTATGGTTAAATTTTCTCTATCAACACTAATCACTTTCTTTTTTTAAAAATTTATTTTATTATTTTTAGTTAATTAGCATTGTAACAGTTTAGTTTTATAAGCTTCAGCATTATATCATATTTTTCTCTTCTATATTATTTTTACGCAGGTATAGTCAATTGGTGTATTATTCATTCTAACTTGTATTTCATGTTTTCTTATGGCAATAAACACCGCAGCCGCGTTTCCCTCAATTTTTGAGTTTGAACCCATAGATGGCCTTTTAAGTAGTACATAAGAAGAGTGGAAAATGGAATGCCCAGTTTCTTTATTCCAACTTCACCATGCTAAATCTAGCCTTGGTTATCCCAAGTACATAAAATTTACTTCATAAGCCTTATCATTTGACTCAAAAGGTCATAACTAAATCTTACCAAAGGTAAAACACAAAAATCATTGTAACCCATCTATAAAACTAAAATAAATAAATTGAAGTCAAAAGTAAACGGATTTTTTAATTTGATTCATCTATTTATTTATGTTTTTTGGGCAAAGAGTAAACGGATTGTAACAAAAAAAAAAAATTATAACAATTAAGTCTAAACTTGTTCAAAATAGGTGAGGTACTTTTCACATTTGATAGAAGCGTGAGGTGAAGGATGTAATCTTGTTTTGCCCTAGCTCGTGTTTCTTTATGTCTAGGACTAAATTTCCTGTTATCAAAAAGTGCTCTCATCTCTAATCATATATTCTTTAATGTGTATTTACTTTTTTGCTTTTTATCCATACATTTTGGACACAAATAAACAGCTTAGGGAAAGGGAAAGATTATCCTTATTGTTTTTTCCATTTCATCACGGTACTGCTTGATTCGACATGTCGTTAACTTCATTAATATTACAATTGTTAAAACTTTGCGCCTTATACTTACACGTTGAGCTTTATAGTTTAGATAGGTGAAGAAATGAACAAAAGAACAAAGTCGAAAGGTGATAAGAGCCCCTATGTTTTATATTACTACCAAGCCGTGTGGAAAAGAAAGAATATTATTGATCCTTCTTTAAAACAAAAAAGAGATAAAACATCTATCCATAATTTATGAATACAATTATATGTATGTATTATACGTGGCATATATTATCTATCGAAACATTTCTTGTAAGGACCCGCTATCACCCCTATATTTGAAATAGGAGATAACGGTTCCCCAACCACATATAACCCCTAAGATTATATGTAAGGTTGCCTAATGGAATTGTTTGAGTAATTGTTTATCTAACTCCATAAAGGTATTATACAATGGGAGACATAAATTTTTTTAAAAAAAAAAACCTTAAGCAAAGCCATACTACCACACATTTTGGCACAGGAAATCACTCAACTTCTAATTAGCTAAATACACACACACACACACATATATATATATATATATATTACATCCAAAGGCTTCTTACAAGCCTTAACAAAAATCCTCAAAACACAACTCCACTAACACTATATTTACATTGTCAACCAAAAAGAATCATATCTAATCTATTACATTCATAGGGGTCCATTGAGTCCATGGTCATCTCTAATATCCAACCCATCAAGAAAATCTTCAAAGTTGGTTCCATACCCCATACTCGTATAGAACTCATCGGAATCATCACCTGAAATAGATAAAATATGAGCCAAAGGCCCAGTACACAAGTAACGAATACAAAATGCGAAGTGAATCACACATTCTTAGACTAAATGCACTATGCACCAATCACTTGTTCATTATTAAGTTTTTAGTTAGTAAGACAACACAGGAGTATTCAAACTCCAGATAATAAGGATCTAGTATTACGTCCGCCTCCCTGAGTGGTCCCTACTGTTCATACAGACTAGGCAACCCCACCTTCCTGCGTAGCCCGTAATACTAGGGGTTCCTGAGTAACGCATTACGACGCTTAGGGGGTTGATATGAGCAGCTCGGATACTCATATCTCCTAAACAATTCTATTTATTAACGAGAAAGTACCCTGCTCCCAATCTGAGCAGGGTGCCGCTCTTCGAACCAGATTCAAGGGCAAACAACGACAATCAACACTCATATATCAATAGGATT
Organism: Combretum micranthum; assembly: GCA_024138025.1. Lineage (NCBI taxonomy): Eukaryota > Viridiplantae > Streptophyta > Magnoliopsida > Myrtales > Combretaceae > Combretum > Combretum micranthum. The sequence goes on from JAMXBD010000137.1 coordinate 1,313,355, forward strand.
TTCTTAATTTAAGATAGTTTGATTTTAATGCCTATCCTAGCAAAGAGACAAGCAAGTTACCGCGTACCTGAGATAGCTCGGGAGTTAACGGGGTTGACTGGACGAGGATCTATCACTGTTTAATCAATATTAAATTCACACTTAGCTTAAGCACTAATTAACTAGTATAAAATATAAATATATCAAATAAATCCAAATAAATTAATGCAAAGTCATAATAAAGCATTTAAACATCCTATTATATTCTAGATCACTTAACAAATACGTAATTGATCATATATCAAACTTCGAAAAATTTTAAAGAGAGTTTTAAAAATTCAAAAGCGCAGGGGATTCGCCGGCAGCCAAAGCCGGCGGCTTTGAGCCGGTGTTCGATACTCTGAAAATCAATACTGCCAACGCTGGCAGTGTTCAAGAGTACGCCGACTGCCTTCATTCTACGCCGGTGGCCTTGAGCCGGCGTAGAATCCAAATTCAAAATTTTTCAAAATGTCCAGAGAGGTGTAAGCCGTCCGCTTACCCAGATACGCTGGCAGCTTTAACACATACGCCGGCGGCTTTGATTCCCAGCAGCCAGCGTATAATATGAAAGGATGAACGCCGGCTGACTTTTTCAGCGTAAGCCGGCGGCGTTCGGTCAACCTTAAGAAATTTGATTCTGTAGGCTTCCAACACCGCCTCTAGGCCGGCGGCGTAGAAACCCTAGATGCCGGCGTACGTTCAAATTTTAGCTTATACGAAAATTGCTTTTGAATTCCCCTGTTTTACTACAACTTTGTTCATTTTTCAAAAATTCTCCAAACTAAATTCAAACTTTCCAAAGCTTGTTATAGGATCCAAACACTATCCTAACAACATGTATCCTACTTCTAAGCATCAAAACTCTAATCACACTTCCAATTCACAACTCACTACTCAATCCTTCAATCTCCCACAACACTCATCCCCACACATCCACACTCCTATAAGATACAAATTACCACTCCATTAATCACATAATCTCATCCAAACTATCATCAATGCATCAAATCAATCCCACACCAATTATCACCTCAAAATCATATCTATCCTAACATTTACAAACAACACATTATAGAACATAAATAAAAGATAAAGGTTGCATTAAACTCACATGATTGAATCTTGGCTTGGAATGATATTCAAATCCTAAAGCTTGTAATAAGTCTTGGCTTAGGGTTAAAGATTTTGGGATGAGAAAGGAAGAAAGAAAGAAAGAAAGAAAGAAGATGAAAATTCGTATGAAAATAGGGCTGCCCAAAAAGGAGGGCTTAACTTGTCCAAATTAAAGTCAATTGTCATCCAAACTTAGCCATTAGGGGTATATTTATCCTAGAATTAATTTAGGCAAATTCCAAATGCATTTGGATTGAATTTAAGCCCAAAAAGTGGGTCTAAGGTTTACAAAAATTCTGTCATAATCTAAGCAAATTCAAAAATAATTTGATTAGATTCTAAACATAACACATGCATATTAATTTGCAAAAGACACATTTATTCATTACATACACACACATTTATACATATCAAACAATAATATTAATTTCATAATACTATATACATATAAAATAACACATTCACTAATTATATTAACTAAGCACACACACACATATATATATATATATATATATATTTCATTTCAATAACACATTAGCATGCAATTTAAGGAATTCATGGCTATTTCATTTCTCATGAAAGAAACGGGACAATAAATGAGGGACGTGCAATGAAAGATGATGAAAAACCTATGTCCAATGTAACAGTAAAAACCATTGGCGTTGCAACATGGACCATCCCAACGAGTAAAACAATGGGGTTATTAATATCAACAAGATCGCGAATTCCTCTTTCTTGAAGTCCGGACAGAACTATTATTTCAGTTTACATTCCCTTCGTAATTGAACAATTGCAGATCTTTCCAATCGCAGTCAAAACCTGACATCAAAAAATCTCCTTCCAGTAAGCAAGCATCAGCTAGGATAGTATCTCTTGATTTGATAATAATGAAATCTCCTGGAATCAACAAAGCAGCGTCTTCCTCATTACAGTGCTTTTAGTTAATAGCCTCTTTTCCCTGTATCAATAAGAACTGAAAATGATGTCTCCAAATTTGTTTGATTTGCATGGAGGCTTTCATTTTGTTATGTTTCGTCTTAGCATGACAAGAATGATTCATTGACTAAAACTCATTGTTGAATTCAAAACCTCTTAGTTAGCACTATAACTAACTAATGTCAAAATTTAAACTTGTAGATATGGTATATACTATGATATTGAGTGCTTGACAATAACATTGAGCACATACCAAATCAACAGTTACTTTGCTAGTAGCTTCAAGCATGATGTTTGTTTGTCCATTTCAGCCATCTCACCTCTGTTTTAGGCCACCAGATTAAAGGCTGATAACCTAAAGATAAAAAGCTTAGCCATAGATGATGGAATAGAAATCCGACCTAGAATTAACTTCACATAATATTCAGCAATTGATGCCAATGCAAGGCTATATCCATTTGCAAATGTAAGTGCTTACAAATTTTCCAAGGCATAACAATGCTTTGACTAATTGTACCCCATGAAAAAGAAAAGGATACTTGCATACAAAACAATTTGATAAATACTCTTGATTAGTTGAAATGCATTGGAACTTCTAACCCAAAAAAAAAAAAAAGTAAGATTTATACACATGTGACAGTATACTTTACCTTCAGTTATTGATACAGAATTTTGGGCACTCCCTAATGCATTAATTCTCTCCAATAATAACACTACCCCATTTGTCCTTCAGCTTAGGCAATTTCCACAAGTGCAGTTTCCTAAAACTAGGAAAGGGACAGCTTAATAAGTCGTCATCACATATTGTTAACTTATCACAACATTTTATCTCAAACTCAATCAGGTTTAAGGGCCATTCGAATGAAACAAAGATTTTTGTAAGTTCAGGACAAGAGTTGAGTTTAAGCATCTTTAGATTTTTGAAGCTCCTTGAAGATGGATTTCCACTGCACCAGTCCAGCAAAATGAGAAACACAAATATCCTCTATGCTTTCTACTACTTCAAGTGTTTCATCCAGCTTCTCCAACTTCAAACAATGTCTTACCTTCATTGTTTTTAAAATTGGCATGGAAACTCCAATCGACTTCAGATTTGGAAGATCCATCAATTCAAAGTAAATTAGCTTGAGCAGCTTACATTCCTTTGAGACATCAGCCTTGAACAATGTCTCCACTTTATAGCAAAATCTAACTTGGAGGCTTTCAAGACTTGGAGGCAGCATGGAAGTTGGCAAAATACTCTCAAGCTTGAGGCAATTATCTAAACACAAGCTTATAAGATTTGTAAAGATATTAGACCGCACTTTGTCACTACATAAACTTGTCAAAGAAGGAAGATTAGAAAGGTACATATGTTTTAGTTTTTCCCTAACTATTGTATCTTCTTCCCCACATAGAATGAATTATATCTTAATGCACAGTTCCAGCCATAAGATCCTTAATCCATTTACATTTTCTTTAAGTAATTGCGATATGTGAACAATAGGGTAATCAATCAGCGAAAGATGATTGGCATTCTAAGAGCATATTTCAGCACATCGAGAAAATCAGCAGTCTCAGCTTGTGCTATAGCATTTGCACAACAGGATTATCAGAAGTTGTTGCTTGTCTAGAAGCATTTTTCACCACATTAGGCTTATCAGGCGATGTGGCCTCTCTAAGATTACCTTTCTGCACATTAGTATATTCAGCTTGACCAAGAGTATCTTTATGTGCAATAGGATTATCAGAGAACGTTGCTTGTCTGGAAGCGTCTGTCAGCACACCAGTAGTGTCAGAGGATGTGGCATCTCCAAGTATATTTTTCTGCAGATCTGTAGGCTCAGCTAGTCCAAGAGCATCTTTATGCACAACAGGATTATCAGAGGGTAGTGCTTGTCCATAAGTGTTTTTCTACGTATTAAGAGCATCAAAGGATGTGGCTTCGCCCAAAATTATCTATTTGCGCATCAGGATATTTTGATCCAAGGATTTCCAACAAGCAATCGTATTCTTTAGGAAAAAGAGACCTTCTTAAGAAGTTAAAATGAACGAAGATCCTCAGGTCCCTATCCTCCTTGTCAAAAGAAATAAGGAAATAGAATCTTCAAAAGCATTTTTGCCATAAGTCTTTGTTTTCCTTTAGAAACTGGAAAAACTGTGCACCACGGATGAAAATAGATGGTGTTTCATCTTCATCAGACATAAACACCTTCCTATACTTCATATTCCCCTAGTTGAGCTCCTCTCGTAAAAGCTTGGCCTTTGTCTAATTGAGTTCTCCAATTTCATTCATATTTTCTAGAACCAGTCTCCTCAGATGAGGAAAATTCAAAATCTTATAGGAGAAATCTCTCACTCTTGTCCCAGAAAGATCTAGAACATCTAATTGATTGAAGGATTCTAAATCTTTGAAGTCATCCAAGTCCTTACAATCCCTCAAGATGAGCTGTTGAAGTTTGGTCGTGTGAACAATGGATAAAGTGTTGATCTTTGTACTTGAAAGATCCAATATCTTTAGCTCTGTAAGAGCCTCGAGTCCTCCTACTTCAACAGAGCATCCATGTAGGGAAAGCTCCTTAAGCTTAATGAGGTGTGACAGACTTGGAAAATTCTCAATCGGTACTTCAGAAAGGTTGAGTATTTAAAGGTTACTCATCTACAATAAAAAGTTTGCATTGAGGTTATTCAAAAACTTTGCACCATAAAGATCAAGGATCTCTAGCTATGACACGGACTCCCTTGAAGGAAGTTGTTGTAATTTGGAGCAGTTTCTTAGTTTCAACACACGAAGACTATTAGGGAAGCACTCAAATGGAAGTTGTTCCACTCTTGTCTCTAAAAGATCAAGTGTCCTGAGAAAAGATGTGCTGAAATGATGTGTTCTCACTAATTTCAACATCCTTACAAATTGAAAGATCAATTACAACTAGTCTGTCCAATGCACTTAGGCCTTCTAACTTCTGAAGGAATTTGTAATCCTTTAACACGAGTCGGCAAAGTTTAACTAGAGGAGAAAGTGATGGAAGCTCTTTGATGTCAACATGAGAAAGAACAAGCCCTCAAAGTAATTTAAGATGAAGGAGCTCAAGGGTTTGTTGTTCCAAAACCGAAAATTGCATTGTAGAAAGATTTGAACAACCACTCATATTTAGATTTGACAAGTGGTAAAGATTGGAAGGTAACTTAGTTATGCCACTTTTTGATAGATCAAGGAACCTAAGCTTGGAATTATTTTCCAATGAATCATCTTGTGCTTCAAACAAGTTGATGGTGCATGAAACGTCAAGAGTCTAAAGAACATCGAGTTGTTTCAATGAAGGCAGTCTTTGCAAGGATCAACAATCATGCAGCAAGAGTCGAGAAAACTTTACAAGCTTCATGAAATAGGCAACTTTGAGATCTTGGTTCACGAAAGATGAATTGTCTGAAGTTCAGGGAAAGAGTGTAAAGCCTTATCACTTAAGTTTGTCAAAGAGGAAGAACCAAAGAGATCAAGTACCTCTAAGTTTGACAACAGCTTCATAGGGGGTAGATATTGTAAATTCTTACACTCCCTAAGGATAAGCCAATGCAATTGAGGCCTATCGAAGAGGGAATGAGGAAGAGTTGCGACTCAATTGTAGAGAGATTGACAAATCTAAGGTCTTTCATTTCCTTAAACCAGTCATCTTGTATGTTCTCTAAGGAATGTGTACTTGATACTTCAAGAACAAGTAAGCTAGTTAGTCATGGATCCCATCAATGTTCTTCATTAGATTGTAGTTCTGCAGAACAAGACTTAAAGCTCCTTCAGTTTAAACAAAGGAGGTAAATACTCAAATTTTGGATTCCAGATGGCAAAGACTTTTGAGTCTTTTCACTTAATCAAAGAATTTATTTTGGTCTTCTCTAAACAAATGGTCACCATCAATAATAAGTGTGGAGATGTCAATAAATTTCTACAATGCGCCTTAATAAAACCATTCATTCGTGCAATCTTCCCAAGAAAAGGGACATCATCTAGCACATTAGCCAACCTTAAATAAGTAGTTCGAAATGGTCTACAATGCGTAACACCATACAACCTTTCATTCAATATTCTTTCCAAAGATATGAAACTATTCCCTCTTTCTTTTAGAAAGTAGCAGTCTCAAAGCTCCATTAGAACATTGTATGCTTCCTCATAAGACTGATCAATTTGATTGTAATTGAAAAAAGCCCTCTAATATCAAGTAAGTTATCAACTCAGCAAAGTGTAAGTGGGAACATTTGGAAAACAACTGTCTGCTTTGCCAAAAGCAATCTTTCATAACATCGCTTAGCAGCATTTTTTGGGCACAAGTCAATAATTGAAGAACATTACCAGTTTCCACACCAATAGCTGCTTCCTCCACAGCGTTTTAGTATCTCTCATTGTTGGTTGTATCCATTCCAACATGTTTTATAGCCTATGCCATCATAACAATTGCAGCAGGGAGACCATTGCTATTCTTGGCAATATCTTCATATGATTTCTTAGGTCTTGGCATCTAAGAAACACATTCCCCTAATACTCGCACGCAACAGTTCTTGTGAATCCTTTTTTGATAGGGGTTGCACAATGTATGTTATGCTTTTATCTGCTAACTCAATTGTATCTCCATTTTCCTCAAGACAAGCATTCTTGACACTTATGCTTCTTGTGATAAAGAATTTAACATGAACTTGTTAGGATCGAAGTATCTTTTCTAAAGGACCTACAATCTCTACTCTATCTTATGGAGGTATGTCGTCCAGGACTGCAAGAAAATACAAAATTTGTTAATTGCTTATAGATTTCACATCATTATGCTTATCTTCAAATGCTTTCACATAAGACTTTAAAGCATCTTTTCGATTTTCTATCACTTCATCCACCATTTTCTGAAGTTTTTCCAAAATTTTTTCCTTCAAACCATCTATACTCCACTCCTTCTTCTTATAAGCCTCTTCTTCTATTACATCCTCATTATCATCATCTGACTCCTCACAGATTGGATATATGCATGGTTGGCAAGCAATGTTCTTCCCTAATGCGCTTTCTTTATACCTATGATCTGGATATATCCACATAGATCCACAAGACTTGTTCAATGCTAAAGCAAATGCACATACTTCTCTTGCCAACCATGTTTTCCCAACACCTGCTTCTCCCACAAGAACAACAGAATTTTCTTTCTCAACAAGTTTCCAATCGTCTTCATCTTATCTCTCACACCTCCAGCAATGTTCACAGTAGAAGACTGCTTTTGCATATAAACCAGTTAAAAAGTTACAAAGTTTGCAAAAACTGATAGCAAAAAGCCTATAGAGTAGTCACACAAAGGCATTATGTAAGGACTGCATACATTTTATTACTAGGATGCTTGTCATAGAAAAAGGAAATGGAAAGAGAATAGTTCAAGATTCAAATTGAACTACTCTATCATATTCTCAACTTAACATAATCTTCTTTACTTGTGACATAATTTCTAGAGGGGGAAAAAAAAAAACCTCAAAATTTTTCCGAATTGAGAATGTCAATGTTTATATATATACACACAATTAGCATAATGCTATATACATTGTATATATGTATATATGACTTGTGGGAGCTCCTAAATAGTAAATTCCCATTCATAAAAAATTTCATATTTTCCTTTTTTATTTTTCTTAACAAATATTAGATTTAGTTTTATGAACATTGTGGGGAATAATTTTATGACTTAGAATGTATCTACAAACTTATGAGGTTTTACAGTCTTCTAACCATAAACTCGTAAAAATCAAACATTGATTGTCATGTGGTAAATAAAAAACATACAAGAAAGTATGTGACCATCACTAGTACCAAAATTTTTTCATGATTTTGGAACTTTATTTTTCCCTGGTTCTTTGTTTTTCAATACCATTTCACAATTTTGTAAAACAAACTGTATATGCACAACTTTAGAAGTCCAAGGAGACTAATGACACATTTTTAGGGCAATACATATTTCAAGCAGGCTCAAATGCAAATTATATTATCATAACGCGTAAGTTATAAACACATATACATCTCTTTATATTTGTTTAATATACATGTAGTTTCCTATCTTCAAAAATTAACATTTTTTCTTTTAAAATATGCTTTTATGCCACGTGTTACTGTTTACTTCTCATTAAGGGCTAAAGGAAGGAAAGTCTAGTGTGATTAGTTAGCATTTACTTTCTAGTAAGAGAATGAGGTAAGATAGGTTATTAGCCCAAGGATAGGTGATGCTAACCAATTTGATTTGAGGCTAGTTGGCAAGAGTCTTTGAGCTTGAATTTACCAAGTTTTTTCCTCTTTCACAATATAATTTAAAATAAATAAATTTGGAAAAAAATATATACACATATATAAGAAGAAGATAAAAATGATCTTGGAAGCGCATAAATGCATGTTATTGAAAAAATTGGAGTTTAGTTGCTCAATTTAAATAGTAGGATCTAAATATATGTAAACAAGTATAAAGAGATGAATTTGCAATTTCAAAGGGTCAAATGGTTAAAATGACCAAATAATCAGCTCATGTTTAAGTTTATTAAAGGATCATCTCACGAATTATAGCTCCAGCATGCTCTGTGGTAATTTTTGGAAAACTCACTGGGGAACAAGGCTCAAGTTCAAGTCTACAGTCTGATAGCATTTAGGCCAAGGTAACACAAATTGGCGACCATAAATTATAGGATGCACTTGTCAGATTGAAATCATTTAATCCATGTATCTAATGATCTGGGTCCTTTGCAGCGGGAGAAGTCCTTTAACTTTTTTCTTTTTTAGTATTCTCTACTAACAACAACTGAAAGTACGGTTTTTAATTTTTTTTTTATAATTTTTTTATTTTATTAAGTGCATAATATAAAAGTACACGAAATTCATAAAACCTAAAAAAAATAATGTTAATATCCTCATGTGAAGAACCTTAAGAATAGAATAGTCAGTTTCTTTAAAAAAAATCCTTAAAATGATTATGTGACACTGACTTCGTAAAAGCTTCACGAATGTAGATTCTCCATCAGGAAAAAAAAAATTTGAATTTGAAAATACTATTGTGATTAGGTTATGAAGTCTGAAAGTTGTTTAGCTATGATGGATTAAGCTAACGAATGATTTATATGGCTAATTGTGTACGATTTTCACAGGTTTTAACAATTAAAGTAATAAGGGGATCATTTACGATTTTCAATAAAAGGGGGAATAGTTAGTGCTCACCTCATCTCTTGAAGAGACAAGGTCTTACTTACCTAGAGACAAGGTCACTTTTTTTATAGAACCTCGTCTTTTCAAGAGACGAGATCAGTTAATGATAAAGACCTTGTTTTTTCAAGAGATGAGGTCCATCCAAAAAATATCAGTATCGTCTCTTGACGATCTCATCTCTCCAAGAGATGAGGTCAATTTGCCTAAAACTGAGAATATTTTCTTCTCAGTGATATTTTCGTAATTTTATAAAAATATAATAACATTTTATTATTCCTTTTCCCAATAATTTTCATGATATTATTGTTGGTATTTTTAAAGAAAAAAATGAATATGTTATATACACTAGGGAAAAAAAGACAAAAAACAAAAAAACCTTGTCAGATACCGCCATTATCGAGTACTTTTAGATGCTTCCTTTGTTCTTCTTTTTCTTATTTTTTATATCTTATTTAAAAACAAAAAGAAAAAAATCTAAAAATCCATCCGACGATTACACCGCTCATGAATCTTGACCTCACGATTTGTTGCAACGTGCCACAAAATCCTGGGTCCAACTCCAACCATCTTCTCTCTCTCTCTCTCCTCTCGTTTTCTCTCATCCTTTGTCTTCCCTTTTCTCTCTCTGTCACGTCTCTCTCTTTCTCTCACTCTCTTATCTCCTCCTCTGGGTTCGGGTTTGGTTTGTGCACCATAATATCCAGAAAACAATTGCCACTGAGACAATAACAAACACATAATGGGTTTTGAACAAAACCCATCTTTATTTTATTTTTTTCTTTTCCCCTTCTTTCTAGTCTACCTAGCTGTCATTTTCACTTCTGTTTCAACACAAAAGTGTTCCTTTTGAGTCTCGAAAGTTCACATTTGGTGGGTAGTTTTTCATCTGCATGTTAGCTTCAAAGGTACCTCGTCAATAGCTTCTACTCTAGTGGTATCTTTTTCTGGTGTTGAACCAGATTCGAATCTTTCACGTTGTTATGAAAAAAAGAAAATTAAAAAAAAAAAAAAAAGGGTATGTGAAAAAACCTGCCTTAAAACGAGAGAGAGAGAGAGAGGAGGAAACAGAGCGTAGGAGATAGTGATGGATACGGTGGACTCACCATTGTGGACGGCCGTATTTTAGAGATTTATTATTTTTTTTTTTCAGGGGAACGGATTTTTATATTATTTATTTATTTTTTCCATTTCCCTTTTCCCAAAAGGTAGGCACTAGAAATACAAAATGAAAAATTTTACGCCAACTCTACTTCCTCTATGATCCAAACCTGGGTGGGTCTAGATTCCTAGTCTCCCAAAACCATTCACAAAACATCTACATTAAAAATCAGAGGGGCAAAAAGAGAGAGAGAGAGAGAGAGAGTAAACTTATATCAATGTTGCGTCTCAGTGACTCACATAAATCTAATCACCACCATCAAAAGCATATGGATATCTGATTTACACTATGGTAAATTTTTAAAAAGTGGAAAATTGATGAAAGAAAATAAAATTTTAATTTAATTAAATAAGAAGAAATTTTTATATTTGTTTAGATATAAAGGTTAGAAACCGAAAAAAAATAAGTGGAAATATTATTAAACAAATGTTAGAATCACTTAATTACCCTTTCAGCTGTCTTTCTCTTTCCTTTTTTAGGGTATTTTAGTAATTGAATTACCCTCGTTTCTCTGTCTAAAGTTACTTTATAGATACTTAACATCATTCAAGTATATAACAATAGTTACTAGTACTACAGACACATCATAAACGTCTACAACAAGAATAATTGAACCATGAACAGTGGAGTGGAGAAAATTGGATTAGATAGTTGAGAATATATTAAAAAATTTTTAAAAAATATAAGTTTTTTAAATATTAATTAAAAATATTTAAAAAATTGTTTGGATTAGATATTTTTTTTTCTTCTGACAAAATTCGATTCGATAGTTGAGAAGATTTATTTTGCACTTGCCCTATAATTGATATCAAATTTACTTGTTGACTTGTTGGTTTATTTCCATCCAATTTATAAAAGAGACCGATCCTAAGATCTTATAAGAGGGATATCACGCGTTGAGGAAAGGGATCAATAATAGATATTGGATTAAGACCTTTGGAATAAAGTGAATGAGAAGGCTTATTAACTTGATTAATTATTTCTTTTGCATTGGAGCTCTATAAATTATTTATATTATATAAACGTAAGAAAATGGAAATAAATAAAACCAAGATAATATATATTTTTAATTTTTTTGGCCGCTTATATATTTTTAATTGAGATGACTGCACAATAATACGTGTAAAAAAAATAAATAAATGTGATTTTCTTTTCCACCCTTTTCACATGTCCTTCGGTAAGTACAATTCTACACTGTTCGGTTAATCGATCCATGACCCACTTATGTGAACTGATCCGAAATAATCGGTTTTTTAATATCATAAATCTAAACTGGTTTATTATTATTTACTAGTCACTGCAAGAAAAATGGCATTTAGAGACATAAATTTTGTGATGGAAAATGGATAAAATAAGTTATATTTCTATTAACATAATAAGTGATGATGGTTTTTGCGATGTAAATTTACGTTTAGAGACAGAATTTCCATCTCTAAAGCCAAGTTTTCTTGTAGTGGGTTAACCCTTTTTTCAATTTTCAATATTTAGAAATTCAATATAATGGTTAACCAAAAGATGTTTGTTAACTATATTTTTAGTAATATCCATGAAAATTGAACCCTTTATTTCATAATTACATCAAAAAATGACAAATAAACAAATCAAATAACTACAAAATCAACATATAAAGAATATAAATCTAATACAGCATTACACAAATTAAAACTTGATGTCTTTTTCTTAATCTAGATTACAACAAAACAACATAATAATAATTAAAACATAAAAGTTCTAATTAGAACATCTCTCAAATTACAATAGATTTTAGGGTTTTTATCTTTGTCTATATATATTTTTTGAAAAATTAATTATATGTATATATATTATGTATATTATACTTATAACTATCAAACCAATTAATCGTTAACCGTTAGTTTCTAGTTGTTACAAACCGAAAACCAAAAAAAGTTAAAAATCATAATTCAAAAATGAATCTAACGAATCGATTAATCATATTTTTTGGATTTATTTTTTTATTTTGGTTCAGTTTTTCAATTTTATTAGTCTTTTTACATACCTTTGCAGATAAGATGGTACTAATCCAATGGGATAGGTCATACTTAAATATTTTCCTAGGCATGGGCCATCAAGTATGCAACAAACACCAGATTTCTAATAAATGCTTGTCTTTTAGCCATGGAAATTTTAGAATGACTCATTAGGGAAGGGGGTTCATTAGATGCAAATGAAAAATACATTTTTTTACTCATAAATAGATCAAACCAAACAAATCAAAAAAGAATAAAATACATATAACATACAGAGACTGATCTAATAAAGATAAGATATAGATAATGTAACACCATAAACTGAAGGCATTACAAATTGCCACGTGTTCTCACTTGAGATGGATATGCTAAGGATATTATTTCTCTAATCCATAATTACATATAACATCAATATCTCTCATATAAAGTACCTTTAGAAACATTAAGAAATAACGATAAAACTTCTTAACAACCTAGTTGGCATAAACCAAAAGCAAATCTTAAAAACATCCTTAGAAATGTCTCATAAATATTTTTAGAATAAAAAAAAAGGGTAAAACCTCATAGAATTTTCACTTGACTATCATTAGTCTAATATACCTAATAATAAGCAAGAAGGTCATCTCCGCTATCGTTCTCCTTATAATCCACACATACCTCAAAGCCAGATCATTCGAATATTATTGGATCATTTCCTGTCCTTGAAAAATGAAGGAATAAGCATAAAGGCCTAGTATGCCATACCACAATCACATGCACATGAACAGACAATAAACAATTTCACATACAATTTAAGAACTAATGTAGCAACTACAATTTATTATCTTTAATTAGCTGGCAAACAATACAATTTAAAACTATTTGAAATCCAGTCCTAAACCCGAGTAACTCATAACTCCGTAAAAATAACTACGATTGAAATTAGGTAATATATACATATATGGTGTTAAGAATCTCCCACACACCCGGAGTACTGCAATTGTACCACTTCCTAAACTATTGGAATTATTTCTTTACACGACTCCATATGGGATAATGACACATACAGATCATCAGGGCATCACGTTAGTATCACAGTATTTCTTAGTCTTTACTAACCACAGCCATGCACAAGCAGTAAATGAACTTTAAAGCCGACTAGTAATTAATCAATTTACAATTTCTAATCCTATAAGCACAAGCAACAAACAAGGTAAGGTCGTACCTAAAATAATTATAGGAGCAGGAACCTTAATTTCACCAACAACACCTGATGACATAATCAAAACTAATATCAAAACCTGGCTTCATAATTTACCCTAATCCCATCATCATCAAAAACCTTAAAAAGAAATAACAAATCTTAAATCCATACACTCCTTCTTCTTTGATTCGTAAAACCACAAAATTCTTAAACTCTATAAATTGGGGTTTCCTCTCAATCTCTAAGAATTTGATTCCCTTTCAAATCCATTAAGAAAATTTTAGAAAAAGATGATACATTTAAATCACAAAGGAAAAGACAAGATAAATCTTACCTATTCTTTGATTATTGTTCCTTCTTGATTGTAGAACACTAATTCTCCAATAGACTTAGGTTTTTCTCCAAACTCTCTTCAAAATTAAAAGACAGCCTTAGGAGTAGATCACTCCTTAGATTGTTAAGGGCTTGATGGTAACTAATTTACCTTGATCTTGCTTCTTGATCTTCCTTGATGCAAAGATCACTATTAGAGAGGATTTTAAAGGAATTCTATGTTTAGAAATGATTTTGTTATAGGAGGAAGTCTAGTTTATATAGGAGACAAATAACTCTTTATCTTTGATAACATCTCTTTATTTTTAACGTCTTTTCATCTTTAACAACATCATTTCATTTTTAATACCATCTCTTCATCTTTAATAACATCTCTCCATCTTTAATCATATGTCTGCCAAATGATAAAGCATTTAATTATATATTAAGGTAGACTATAAAACCCTCCTATTTTATATCATATGACACGTGTGCCCTTCTGTATAAATTATTTTCTATATTTTACATCTCTTCCCTCCTGAAAGAAACTTTCATCCTCGAAAGTTTCTAGATTACTGTAACTCTTTCAAAATACTTGATTCCGATTCTATAATCCTTGCTTCCATCTGCTTTTCAACATTTAAATCATTTTCTACTCAATTACTGATTTCTTACACCAAATTTACCTATTTCCAAAACTCCTTTCCTTGCTTTCTCAAATGATTACATTTATTATCTATTACACAATTCAATCAATGTCTTTATAACTCATACTTTTATTGTGTAGATTTGTTATGGAAATGTCTATCATAAATTTTGCCTTCATTTATCATCTTCCTTGTTGAAAACCTTTCTTGCACATAAACTCCAAATCAATTCCTCATTTGACATTTAAATTGTAGAGGTTCAAACCTTACATTAACGCGACACTTCAAAAGTTACTATGTCATATGCACTTCTATTGATTCAACTTAGTTTTACCACCATTGTTATAGATTGAAGTTCATTTATATCATTCACATATCATTCATCTAATCCCAAAGCATTCATTAGCCAACTATATTGCTTCTACGCACTTTCTCAATTCTTAGTATCCTTCCTTTATATTTTTCACCAATATATAAATGAGGACTAAAGATTGACACTTATGGCATATAGTAAATCTTTTAAAAACAACAAATGACTTCCAACCCTTCCTTTAATGTTATGACTTCTAGCGTTCCAATATTTTTTTGATAATCAACTTTTCAATTGCATATTGTCTCTACAATCATTACTCTATAAATCTATCCATGTTGTTATCAGATTATATGATTAGTCTATACTTGAATTGGGTAACCTTCTACTCTTATTTGATTTGTTTCTCAACAAAAATTTCCCTTTAATTGAATACTTATTTTACTTTAGCTACTAAACCAACTGTCGCACTCTTCAATTCGAATTTATAGCATTGTACTCTTTATACTTCTTTAATCTCACCATTGATCCTTCTTAACTATCCTACTTTATTCTTCTTCAATCTTTCAACCTTCCAGATATCAAATTCATTTGTTATAATTCTCTACTCTAAAACTTTTCATCATATTTCTCAAAATAACTATTTCATTACTATTTATACATACAACTCTAGATATTTACGTTCTCTTCTCTATTTATGTCTCTTTCCTCTATCAAATATCTTAAATTCCCTAAGGGTTATTTTAATTCATCTAACAACTCTTCTTTTAGCTGTACTCCTTCATTTTCTATTCACTAAGGCAACAACTATACTTCTTCATTTCCTACATTCACCTCATTACAATTTTTATTCTCTCCATGTTGTTCTTAGTTCCGTTAAAATAATTCATGTTACATTTCTTTCGTCTTTTAAATTCCAACCCACATAACTCTTTGTTATTTCCACTCTTTAATTCTAAACCTTTCATTATCATTCTTTTATTGAGTCTCCCATGCTTACAATGATACCTTTAGTAATAATTGGTATTTGCGGTCTCATATAGATTATTCTCAGATACTCCTCAATAGCTCATAGTCATAACCAAGTTAATCATCATTACTACCTATCATCATTGGGTTTGTCATATCCTACAATTACTTAGGATCACATTGCATTCTTGAAATTACTCTCTTACATGTGCCTCTACATCCATAATAATATCCAGTTATTCTCCTATTTATTTTGGTTATCCCCAAATGATATATCTCACTTGTCTTCATATCTATAGTTTTATGTTTATTAAGCCAACAATTGCATTTCACAGTGCCAACCACCTATTATGATTTTCTTTATACCTCCAGTCCCTTTTAATCAATTTTAGTCATCATTCTTTCGGCCTTAACTCCTATCTACTTAATGTCTTTAACATTGTCATGTCATCTCAATAGCATTCTTTACTTTTTTGTCGTATTACCATTCATTTCCTTACAGTTCTTACTATTCCTCTTCATACTAATACTTGTCCTCTCAATTTCACTATAGGTCACATCAAACACCTTCCCAACAACAATATTAGGATTTTCTCCACTCTTACACTTGCTAATACCTTTCACTTAAGCAATCATTTGTTTCCATATTTCCTTTAAATACCATCTTTATTCCACTTCACCATATAAAAGAAATGGAAGAAAAACCATAAATACATATAATTGTACTAATTTGGTTGTTGAACTCCTGTAAACCCCGAGATTTTTCATACAAATAGAAATAGATGAAAATATAAAAATAAAAAATAGAATCACAATATAGGACTCAATCAAGACCTTAGAATTAAACCACAAGTAGAAATGAGGTACCTAAACAAAGTTATCTAGATAGTATTTAAGATTACTAATAAGATTTCATAGTGGGTATCAAAAACTTAAGATAAAGAAATAACCTAACAAAGATTTCAAATTTATTAAAAATAAGATATTCGATAATGCTTTTAATTAGAAAATGATAATTTATAGATGAATCGTTAGGATTATGGATGCACAATAAAAATATAAATAGATGTATAACTAATATAGACTCCAAATAAATATTTAGATCACACTATTGTTGTAGTTAGGATATTCTTAAGCTATTAGAAGCTAAAACAAAAATTGACCTATTAAGCTTATAAAACCCTAATCGTAGGAGATAAAATTCTAAAAATAATTTATCACGTAAACTTTAAACCCAAAGTTGAACTTAATAACAATCTAGAAAATTTGTAGAACTCTATATAATTTTTTGGAGATAAAACTCTTGAATAATTGTCATATTTGTCCCCATTTAACTTATTAAACCATCATAAAACTAAGATAATTAACTAAATAAATATTATTATATAATAATTTACTCAAATTTCGGTACATTTGGTGAGGATTAGTGGTTGCAAATTTTTCTCTACTTTTCTAGCTGAAATGCATGAACAAATTGCCAAATGATTTATAAAAAAGTCAACAAATTCAACTCATGGACCAATCAAATGTTGCCACATCAACCTTCTCATTTATTGCAACACAAAACAACTACAACTTTGGTAAATTGGAGAAGGAAAAATTGTAGCAATCGACCCTCTCTTCTCCTTCATCTTGTATATATAACACTTAATAATATACACACAAACAAAGAACATTATATACTGTTGGTTTCTCTCAAATGATGATTTTGATTATAACAAAAAGGATTAAATGATTTCTTACCTATTTCATTAAGTATGCAGTATAAGAATTATATCAGAAAAAATATCAAAAAGGTTAAAAGATTTTTTTTAAGAACAATTTGTATATCAGAAGGTTCTTCAATGGAAGGCAAGTCTTTTTTTTTTTTAAACTATTAGAAGGAACGTCAAAACATTAGTATACAAGAACAACATCACGTGTATTTCAACTCAGATTTAATTTTTGAAGACTAGCTCCATTATTGAGTATAATTTAGGTAATATACTCATGGTGTTCCACAAAGTTGGTTCAATATCCACAGGGATTTAATTTTGACTTAATGATCAAATTTTTGGAAGCTCATAACGGCATTTTTTAAGAAGGACGATTCAAGTTTGGAAATTTAATTCACAACGAATTACATTTTAGGAGAAAGTTAGTGTGCATAATATGAAGTAATTACAAAACATGTTTCAAATTTTTAAGGAGTGTGTCCAAGGAATTTTGAAGTTCGAAAATAATGGAGAGTTTGAATGTAGCATGAACAGTATTAGACGAAGGATTTGGTCAACAACGGATGTTTTCAAATTTGAAATTCAAGATCAAGATAAACATACAAGTTGTTAGATAGTTGGGATTATTCTTTGAAGCAGAAATTTCAAGATTACTTCAAAAATCAAAATTCAAATTGAATGGATGATAAGATAAACACGAGCTAATATGTTTGACAGATTTTGGATAAACACAAGCGGATTCCACGCACAAGATCTGGAATGAAGTTATCCATTTCCTTTTCTAGCCATTGGAGTAAATAAGATTAAAAAGAGAAAAACAAGACAGAGAACAACAACAATTGTGATAAAAACAAAAGAAGCAAATAATGATCAAAGCATTCTTATAGTGCAAATACTATCATATTTTTCTAGTGTTCCTTTCTGAACGAAATATTTGAGGAAACTTACTTTTATTCCTTTAATTTGATTTTACATAATTAGTGTGAGTTTGAGAGTTACAAGTAGGCTCAATAGATTGATTGCTTAGGAGAATCAAGCTGAGTGAATTGTAGCCAAAGAGAATTGTCAAGAACCTATTGTAACTTTATTGATTTGATTGGATAGTGGAATATAACCGGTGTGGAATACCGAAACCCTGGCTTGGAGTTGGAAGAGAGGATTGACGCTCAAGGCGGAACTTTGCACTTTCTACTCCCTTATCTTTCTTTAAATTCATGCATTGCTCTTTATTTTTATATTTGTGATATATGCTTAGAAGGTTGATCAGAGAGTTACTTATCTATATTTTCTTGATCAGAGAGTTAGTCAGAAGGTTTTTGGAAGCAAAAAGTTTTGAAATAACTTTTGATTTTTCGTAAGCTTAAGCAAATTATTTTGATCCAAATATTTGTTTAAAGTTTTTATTTGTTAAGTTTTTTGTTTTAAGAAAGTTTCAAAGCCATTTTAATTGAATAACTAAGTGGTGTGAAATTTGTTTAAAACCTTTTAAAAAGCAAATTTTTATAAACAATTCACACCCACCCCCCCCCCCCCCCCCCCCCCCCCCCCCCCCTCTTGGTTATCTTTTCGGGACCAACAATTGGTATCACAACAGTGTTCATATATTTTATTTGAGTGATCTTTTCAAATGGTTGAAAACAACATTGCTATTAACCGAGCTCCATATTTTGATGGCATAAACTATCTATATTGGAAAAAAAAAACATGCCTACTTACATAAAAGCTAATGACTATGGCTCTTGGCAGGTAATTGCTTTTAGAGATACTCAAGTGACTATGACTGATAATACTGGCTTCACTGATGCAGAACTAAAGCTCATAGAGAAGAACAATAAGGTTAAGAATCTCTTACTCACAAGAATAGCTCCTTCTGAATTTTATTTAATTTCTTATTGTGAAACTGCAAAAGAAATTTTGGATACTTTGTCCAACACTTATGAAGGAACTAATACTATTAAAGAAACAAAGATTAACTCCTTGTTACAACAATATGAATTGTTCAAAATAAAACCTAATGAGAAAATAAAAGAAGCTTTTAATCGTTTTACTGCTGTAACAAACGAACTAACCTCTCTTGGAAAGAAAATGGATGATTCTGATCTTGTCAGAAAGATACTCAGAATATTGCCCAAGTCGTAGGATGCTAAAGAGGCAGCAATTGAAGAAGCTCAAGACTTGAACAAGCTAACTCACAATTGAGGAAATTGAAGGAAGTTCAAAGGTAATATCATTCAAAGGAAGGAAAATCACAAATGATGAAATCGGCTTCGATGATGATGACATTAAAGAGAGTGTCGACATGCTTGCAAGAAGATTAAGTAAGTTCTTTAAAGGTAAGTAATTTAATAATTATAATAAAACCAACAAGTTTAGTGTAGGAAAAAACTATAAAGAAAAGGAGGAAAAGAAAGAAAGAAAGAAGGAGATTGTTTGTTATGAATGCAAACAACCAAGCCACATTAAATATGAGTATCCAATCTTGAAGAAAAAGATCAAGAAATTCAAGAAGAAAAGCTGTGCAATGATGGCAACTTGGAGTGATCTCGATGCATCAGAGAGTGAAAAAGAAGGTACAAGTGAGAATGAAGAAGAAGCCAACTTGTGCTTAATGGCAACTTCCAAGGTAAATTCTGATTCTGATGAAAAAATAAATGAAAATGATATGTATTATGAAATGAAAAAGTTACTTAAAGCACTTAAAAATTCAGATTCAAAGATATCTAAGCTAGATGTTAAGAATAAAGTTCTAAAGAACAAAAAAGATGCTTTACGACAAACAAATAAATTTCCCATTGATGAAAATGATATTTTAAAGAATGACAATGAGAAACTATTTGTCAAAACTGATATTTTAAAGAAAGAAAATGAAGTTTTGAAAACCGAGATCAAGGATATGAACAGTCGAGTAGAAGATCTATCTCAATCCATCAAGAACATGTTTAATAAGTTCAATGAGAGTGATAAGAAATTAAATATGCTAATTAGTAGTCAAAGACCTTCTTTTATAAAGCATGGACTTGGATATGAAATGGGAGTTCAACAAATAATATGAAAAAGATGGTTTTTGTTAAAGAAAATAAATCTAGAAACGACATAGCCACTGTACAATCTATCAAAAACAACAAGAACAGTAATGGTAGAAGGTACATCAGAAGGTATGCTCAACAAAGCTATCCTATCAGAAGGTATGTCAGAGGGTGCATGTATGCATATAATGATTGTCCAAGACAAAATTATTATCAAAAGGTAAATCAAAGATATCACAAACAGGCATATGCATGTTCATTTTGTAACAGAATAGGTCATATTCAAAAATATTGTTTCTACAAAAGAAACAAGTTCAGTACACATCAAGTTAAGAAACAAGATAAGACGAGCTTGACTTATCAAGGACCCAAGTTTGTTTGGGTTCCTAAGAAGGTTTGATTACCTTTTTGTTCATATTTGTAGGAACAAGGAGCAAAAATAAAAGGAACATGGTACTTGCACAATTGATGTTCAAGCCACATGACTGAAGATGCTTCTTTGTTCACTAGCATAATTTGGAAAGAAAAAGGGTATGTGAGATTTAGTGATGACGACCGTGGTAAAATAATTAGAACAT
Source organism: Combretum micranthum (assembly GCA_024138025.1). Taxonomy (NCBI): domain Eukaryota; kingdom Viridiplantae; phylum Streptophyta; class Magnoliopsida; order Myrtales; family Combretaceae; genus Combretum; species Combretum micranthum. The sequence goes on from JAMXBD010000137.1 coordinate 1,334,495, forward strand.
GTACAATTGGTCATCCTCCATACATGATTGAAAATGTCTCTTTGGTTAAAGGACTAAAATATAATCTCTTAATCATAAGTCAATTATGTGATAAAGGATTATGTGATAAAGGCTATCAAACGAATTTTGAGAAAAACAAATGTTTTGCATATAATTCTAATGGAGTTAAATTGTTTGAAGGATTTAGAAAAAAGAATATATATCTAATTACACCATCTGATATGAATGTTGAATGTTGCTTTTTGACTATGAATGACAGCATACCTGTTTGGCATAAAAAACTAGGTCATGTGAATTTTAATCATTTGGAAAAGCTTTATAAAAGAATATTGTTGTTGGCTTACCAAAAATCAATATAAAGCATGATGTGAAATGCTCAACTTGTTTAAAGAATAAGATGGTCTCAATTTCTCATAAAAGCATAAATATGATGTCAACAAAAGGACCTCTTGAGCTTTTACATTTTGATTTATTTGGACCTACTAGAACACTAAGTCTAGGAGGAAGTAAATATAGACTTGTGATAGTAGATGATTTTTCAAGACATACATGGGTGTTCTTTTTAAAGCACAAATCAGTTACTTTTGAAATGTTTCAAAAATTTGCTAAACAAATACAAAATGAAAAAGGTTTTTCTATTGTCTCTTTAAGAGCTAATCATGGAACAGAATTTGATAATGCTTTATTTATCTCTTTTTGTGAAGAACATGGAATAAATCATAATTTTTCAGTACCATATACACCTCAACAAAATGGGGTAGTTGAAAGAAAGAATAGAACAATACAAGAAGTGACGCATTCTATGTTGAATGAAAGTGGAATAGCTGAATATTTTTGGGCTAAAGCTGTTGCAACTGCATGTTATATAATGAATAGAGTATACATTAGACCTTATACTACAAAAACATCATATGAATTATTTCGTGGTAGAAAACCATCTATTTCATATTTTCATGTGTTTGGATGTACATGCTTTGTGAAAAAGAATGCACACAATCTGGAAAGTTTGATGAAAGGTCTGATGAAGCAATTTTTCTAGGATATTCACAAAATAGTAAAGCATATCATGTTTTTAACAAAACAACAAAAATAGTTGAAGAATCTATCAATGTGCGTTTTATTGATGTGAAAGATGATTTTGATGATGATGATGATGTGTGTGCACCTATAAATAACGATAATAGTATGAATTATGGAGCAAAGTTAGATAATAAAACCGAAGAAATGCAAAAATCCGATATGTCAGAAGGTAGGGCAGAAGGTAGACTGGAAAAAGATTTAAAATCTGATATATCATAAGGTAGGGTAGAAGGTAACCTGGAACTAAATATTAATAATCCTGAAAGTCCAAAAGTATGGAAATATAAATCTTCACATCCACCTAGCTTAATTATTGGTGATATAGAATCTAGAACAAGAACTAAATCTAAATTACAAGAGCTTGAAAATCATTTTGCTTTGTTATCTGAAATAGAGCCTAGTAATATAGTAGAAGCATTAAATGATGATAATTGGATCAATGCTATGCATGAAGAACTGAGTCAATTCCAAAGAAATAATGTTTGGAACTTAGTTCCTAGACCTAAAGATAAATCTATCATAGGTACTAAATGGGTTTTTAAGAATAAATTGGATGAAAATGGTAAGATTGTTAGAAATAAAGCAAGGTTTATAGCTAAAGGATATTCTCAAGAAGTAGGAATAGACTATGATGAAACTTACGCACCAGTTGCTAGATTGGAAGCTATACGATTATTGCTTGCTCATGCATGTTATAAAGATTTTAAGTTGTTTCAAATGGATGTAAAAAGTGCATTTTTGAATGGTTATATTAAGGAGGATGTGTATGTTGAATAACCACCTGGATTTGAGGATACATTTAAACCTGATCATGTTTTTAAGTTAAGAAAAGCTTTGTATGGACTAAAACAAACACTAAGACCTTGGTGTGAGAGACTCAGTAAGTATCTTATTTCAATGGATATCAAAGAGGTACGATTGACATAACCTTGTTCATAAAGCATTATAATGATGATATACTAGTTGTACAAATATATGTTGATGACATAATATTTGGATCAACTAATGAACAATATTGTCAAGAGTTTGCAAAGCTTATGCAGGATGAGTTTGAAATGTCCATGATGGGAGAATTAAATTTCTTTTTGGGATTACAAATCAAACAATCAAATGATGGAATTTTCATTCATCAGGAGAAGTATACCAAACAAATTATGAAAAAGTTTAGATTTGAGAATTCAAAAGAAGCTGCTACACTAATGAGCTCATCTATAAAGTTAAATATTGATTCTCAAGGTAACAAAGTTAATGAAAAATTATATAGAAGTTTGATTGGTTCTCTTTTGTATTTGACTACATCTAGACCAGATATATTATTTTCTATATGTATTTGTGCAAGGTTTCAAAGTAATACAACTTAAACACATTTAAAAGCTGTTAAAAGAATTTTCAAGTACATTGCATGCACTATAAAATTAGGAATCCGGTATCCCAAAAATGAAAATTTTGAATTAATTTGATATTCAGATGCTGATTATGCAGGATGCAAAATTGATAGAAAAAAATACTTTTGGTACTTGTCAATTCTTAGGAAACAAACTGATTTCTTGGTCTTCAAAGAAACAGAATTCAGTTGCCTTATCTACAGCAAAAGCTGAATATGTTTCAATTGGAAACCGTTATGCACAAATTCTTTAGATAAAACAACAATTACAAGATTATGGATTAAGTTATAAAAATATCTCAATTAAATGTGATAATACAAGTGCGATTAATTTAACAAAAAATCCTGTGCGTCATTCTAGGACTAAACATATAGAAATTATACATCATTTTATTAGGGATCATGTGAATAATGGAAATATTAATATTGAATTTGTTTTTACTGAAAATCAATATGCTGATATTTTTACTAAACCTTTGGATAAAATGAGGTTTGAATTTTTAAGAAATGAAATTGGAATGTGTAATCCATTTTGAATTAATTCACTATGTTTCACAAATTAAATTCTTACAAAAAAAAATGAAAAGTGGCAGTAAGTTTTTATTGGGAACATGCTGTTATAGTCCCTTCAATGACTCTTCCTACATGCCTTTTTCATAACTTTTTGAGCAATCAAAAATCAAAATTTTCTTGATTTCTCTCGTTCATTCCCTCTTCTTCTCCAAAATTTCCAAATCATGTCCTCAAGAAAATCGTTTCGTCTTGCATCAAAAGGATTCAAAACCAAAACGATGTAAGGCACCATCTCAGTAGAAGATGAATCAATTGATTTTGAGAAACTTTAGAAACCCTAGAGAAAAGTGATCAAAATTGAAGCATGATCAAGAATCACGGGAAAAAGGAAAAGAAATGTCTAAAGAAAGTGAAAAATCAACATCAGAGGAACCACATACATCCTCTGACATCAACTTAGAGAGTAGCTCAGGCTCTGCTTAGATTGAACCTCAACCACAAAAGAAAAGGAAATCAGTTCCTCATTCAACCAAGCAAACTCCCTAGGCAAAAGAAGAAAAATCACGTCAAGTAAGGTACTTGAATGTGCTTTTATAGATTTTAAAATTTTCAAAGAAAAATGCTTTTTCTGGGAGCATTGGCTAAATAGAATAGGATGCAAAAATCTTTGTGATATTCCTAATTTGATTGATGCCTGGTTGATTTAAGAATTTTATGAGAATTTAGCAGAATTAGAGGATTCCGGTTTAAAATCCAAAGTGTATGGTAAAGTCATGATAGTAAATAAGCAAGATTTGATTAATTGCTTTGAGACGAAAAATGAGAAAGATGACAAAAAGGTTTTGTAACTGGAAAAGAAAGTTTTGTATCGAGAGCTAAATGATGGGGTAGGAAACTATATGGAAAAAGATATTTTTGCCACTAATTTCGAGTTGTTGATTTGACTATTACATAAAATTGTAGTTGATTGTATTCTTCCAAAGAATGGAAGTACAACAACTATCTCAATAGAAGAAGCAGTGGTTGTGCTTGCAATGAAAAAGAATGTTAAGCTTGATATGCCTAGCATGATTCTAAAACACATGTGGAGAACCAGAAACAATAAACCCTATGGGAATTCAAGTGATTGATCACTTCTGGTTTTCTAAGGATGGGTCTTGGTAAAGACATCCCAAGTTTAACAAATTTGGTTTTGACTGGAAAAGGATTAGGGCACTAGCTAAGGGGTAGCTAAGTATAATAGCAAAAAGTGGTTCAGAGGGTGATGACCAAGAGAAGGAAAAGGAAAATGATTCAAAAAAGAAAGGAAAAGAAAAGATGCCCAAAAAAGTGAAGAAGAAACATCATATATGAACTAGAGGGAAGTTTGAAATTAAAGAAGGAGGAGGAAATGTCTATGAGAGTGAGTCAGAGAGTGACTCAGAACCTTTTGTTCCTCTCGAACCACGTGGAGAAACCTCTCAATCTTCTTTTAGATCCGATGTTGAGAGACTTGTTGATCAATACCTAGATACTATAAAGAAACCCTTGGTTAAATTAATACTTGATTCCTTTAAGGATTATCAGTTTAATGATCATGAGAAACCTCCATCTTTTGATCGACCTCCAACTCCTATTCATCCTTCAGGTCCTTTACAATAGACTTCACCAGTGCAAGAAGACGTCTAGCTAATCCTTAAGAAGCTGATCTCTGTATTATTCCTATCCAACATCCAGCTGAACCTATTGCCACGCCCCGAAGGGTACCCTAAACGTGGTAGTCCGCCGTACACAATACTAAAGCCTAGGAATGACTACCTTAGTCACGCAAAGGCTTCCATATCATGTACAAGGCGTACATCACAACCAAGAGAACGCGTCGGAGTAGCGCAATTTATATTGATAATAAATAAGTAACAAGGCAAAGAGAATACCTATCATAAAACATAAACATATTTCATTGCAATTCTTAGGCATGTTCATCTATTATCTTTGAATAAATATACATCACTATTCATATAAGTCATTATATGTAAAGAACCTTACAAAATTACTTATCTTATGATTCTATTTCCTTCATAGAAGCTTAACCATCCTTCCATGATTTCCTCAATGTCATAATCCTCAATTTAAGCCATGGGTATACTTGTTTCAACAAATCTATAGGGGTATAAGCTATAACTAGCTTAGTGAGATATTCCTTTTCATTCACACCGTATATTCAAACAAGTTTATTTATATCTTCACACATATGCTATGCATACAATGCAATAATCACATGATTACGCAAATATATATAGTCATCCGAAAACTATATATAGAACGGATTTACCCCTCCGTATCAAAGGTTAGGGAATCGGGGTTGAAGGTCCTCGACCTTCTACTGCTAGTCCCCAGGTTCTCACCCACAGCGTTCGGTTGGCTCGGCTTCGAACCTAGAGTTGCTTTCCCCGAGCGATTTGGATTCTCCAGGAAGGAACATGGCCCGTGGCACCGCACGATCACAGCCAATCCAACTCTACGCGTAGGAGTAGCAGCCTTCCAAAATAGATGTGACTCGATGGATACTATGCGTGAACGTTTTAGTTTTCTTAAGCTAAACCTTATTAAGGTTTATTAGAGGCGATCAATCAACTTAGCAAACAATAAACAGACATACAAGTAAATAAACAAAATTATTTAAGCAAACAGTTCGAAGTTACGATATTCTTAATTCTCATTTCACACATAACATAGAATCACATACACATAATCCCGAATTCCCCAAATATATCCATTGTTATCTTTTCTTAGTATACTAATGCCACTACTTTACAAGCAAAAGCAAGGTAACGAATTTAGGAGGAATAACTCACTCGTCCATTTGCGATCTTCTTAGCCGTAGTAATCCTCGGGTAGGATAATCTCGTATCTTTCGTCACCTAGACAAAAGAAATACTCGGGATAAGTCCTTCATGAAATTTCTTTTCTTGGATTTCCTAAACTTTTCTTAAATTGCGGTAAAATCGTATAAGAGGAAATTCCAATTTAAAAATGGCCATAACTTGCTCATTTTAACTCGGAATTTCACATATAATATGCCGTTTTCTACCTATTCGAAAAGATCTATCCATTTCTAAGGTTATCTTTGTCATATAAGGTCATTTGGGTTTCGAAAACATTGGGTACAGATTTAAGACGAAGATTGCCAAACATTTACAAATCCGTTTTTTGACTCATCTTCACTTTAAAGAAAATCCTTTTGTAACAATATATGTATATAAATATATAGTTGATAAACACTTTGAATCTACAGGTAAGCTTACTTTATATGCAAAAATCCTAATGGTAGTGTCTCAACAATTTATTTCATAAATTCATTTAAACTTTGAAATTTTCTTTCAAGTATTTTAAAGAAACTTTATATTTTCCTAGGTTGTTATAAATGAGTATATTCTTATTTTATTTTCTTCATTCTTTTTCCAAGGAAAATAAATTTTCTTGTAACCTTAGTTTTCCATACGTTTTACTTTAAAAATCAAATTTATCACAATTATATTAAGTTGATGAAAACCTTTTCATAATTTTGTATTTATGATGGTTTAAGAAAATGAGTCTTGTCTTCATATATTCATTTCTAAAATATAAGCTTTTGTTTTCTAAAACTTGTTCTTTCATTTCTTTTGAAAAGAATCATCTTTGTTGATAAAATCCATTATTGTTAATCTCACTTTATTTATATTCTTTTGAAAATAAGTTCTTTCTTTTAGAAATTTAAAAATCATTATTTTTCCTAAGTGGGTTCATAACTTTATGAGTTGATTTTTATATTAACTTTGAAAACTAGTTTGTTTCTTAGTTAGAAAAGAGTTTAAGTCTTAAACTTTTAATATTAACAATTTATTTTTCTTAAAACTTAGATTACCATAAAATACAAAGAAAATGTTTATTGCTTATATTTTCTTGGTAAAACTATCTTTGTTATTTAAGAAAACTTGAGAAAACTTGTATTACTCTATTTCTAGGTTGTTGATAGTAACTTCATGATTTTGTGATAAATCACTTAATCGAAATTCTAGCTTTGAGTTTATTTAGTAAAGTAAAATTCTATTTTTAGATTAGTTGAGATATTAACATTATGTAATTGCAAGTATTATGAGCATATAAAATAACAGGAACATAAGAAAATACTAGAAATAAATAATGAGCAAGAAAATAAAATATCAAGCATTGGGAACCTTAGCTTTATCAAGGTATCCCGATCAAGTATTAGAGCCTTAGCTTCATCAAGGCATCCTGGGACTAAGAATGGACTAGTCCCGTAAGAAAATAAATAAAAGATTGTTTTGACTTGATATGGACAAGTCTAAGACTAGAAAGACTAGTCTTAATAATAACATGAAATAAATAAATTGCATAACTTGAAAGTAAATAAACAACGAATGAGCTTATATGCTCTAAATATATAATATACACATATATATATTTATAAATAAGTTATAGCAAAAGATCAAAATATAAACAAGTAAGAAATGATAAGGTATATATATATGCATGAAAGTAGTTCCATAAACAAGAACCAAACATGATCTTAATGTGGTTTTCTTTAGTTTTTCAACCTAAGAAACAACATCAAAACCATATAAGTTTACTTGATATGAAAAGAATAGAATATGAGTTCTTCATTACCTAAATGGGTAAGAAGAAAAGAAGGATTGCTTGAAGGCTTTTGGTAGTAGTAAGTAGTGAGGCTTGGAAAAGAAACTTTCTTTAGTAATGGAAGAAGAGTGTTTTCTCTTTACAAGAAGTGAGTTCTTGTAAGATTGTAGAGAGGATTTTTTGGAGAGGATTTTAGCATAATTTCTTTGCTTTGGAATGGTGTGAAGAAATGAGAAGGGGAGAGGTGGTATTTATAGAGTTTTATGAAGGAATTAAGAGGTAATTAAATAAAAGAAAAATAAATTAAAATAGAGAAAGAGGGAGGGTTAATTTGCGCTGGCCATAGGGTGTTTGGAGAGTGTGTGAGTTGATTTTTTAGTGAAATTTGTAAGAAAATAATTAATATGCAAGGTATGATTTGATAAAAGGTGTATTGGAAAGATAAAAAGTAAGAAAATAGGTATGTAGGTAGTAAGAAATAGGTGTAAGAAAAAGTAGAGATAGTGAAATAGTAATGAATAGTAGAAAAGTATTATGAATAGTAGACTAGACAACTAAAGTACCGGTAGTAATAAAAATACGCGTAATAATGCGATATCTGTAATTTTTAGCTACTGAAAAATTCTAAAACTGATATTTTTGGAATCCTTATATTTTTACTAGTCTATTGGTATAAATGGAATATTTTTAATATTCCGAGCTCCATGACACGCTTTTCGAGCACTGATCCCGATTGACTCCGAAGGACACTCGAAATTCGCGAATATGATATTTTTATGTTACCCTATATTATTACGAACTATTCTAGGCTATTCGTTTTCTAGGGTTTGAAAACGCGGGATTGCCGGATCTTAAACACTAGGGTTCGTTATGGGTTTTGTTGACTTTAGGGTTCTGGTTTGACCTTTGGTTTCGTCGGGATATTCGTAAGATCGTATAATTTTTTAGTTTTGATCGTTTTATATTTTTAGCTCGACGTCTAGCGTTTATCTTATTTTATTTGTGATTATTTAATAGTTTTTAGTTCTCGGGATCGTTTAACCGAGTCTAAGGTTATGAGTTGACTCAGTTTGACTTTTGGTGAAAATTGAAATTTCTGATTCTGAAATTTATCGAGGGTTTTAAGATTTTGTTGTTGATCGATACTTGGATATATTGTCTTGATTTACGTGTTAGGAATCGGTTAGGTGATTTGATTGATGTACGAATGTTGTTTCGACCGATAGTTGGATTTTTCCATTTTGTTCTTGAGGGTTCCTTATTTCTCAAATTAAGAAATCTCGTTTTTTATATTTATTTATGTTTTAACTTGGTTTGCGTTTTAGGGTTTCGTTTCTGGTGTTTGTCTTGATTTGGAATTTGGTTTTAACTTGAGTCGATTTTTGGGATTTAAATTTTAAACTTTTAGAATTATTTTCTATGAATTATGAAAATTTTTGGGGTTTACACCTATTTCGCCAAATCAACTATCAAAAGTTGAAGTGATATCCTCTGTTCTCAATTTTCTTCAATAGGACAATCTGATTCCTCAACAATCATGCCCCACATGTCATCAAAGAATAAAGATGAAGGCTAAAAAATCTGGACATTTTCTTGGCTATAAGAAAGATTAATGTATATGTTTGTTGTTGTTTCTTTTGACATCTTTTGAATACTTCTTTTTTATTTTTGGCCTGTAAAAATTTACTACTATGGTATTTTGTCAGTTTCGAACATTCTAATATGAATGCTTATGATCTCCTTATTTTGTCTACTTTATGATGCTAACAAAAAGGTAGAGAAAAGTAAAACAAAATATAAAAATTTGAATTGAATGTTACTGATATAAATATGGTCAAAATATAATAATTTGACTTGAATGTTATATAGGTTTTGTTATCATCAAAAAGGGGGAGAATGTTGGTTTCTCTCAAATGATGATTTTGATGATAACAAAAAGGATTAAATGATTTCTTACATATTTGATGAAGTGTGTAGTATAAGAATTATATCAAAAAGAATATCAGAAGGTTGGAAGATTTTTTTAAGAATAATTTGTATATCAGAAGGTTCTTCAATAAAATGCAAGTCTTTTTTTTTTTAAAACTAACAGAAGGAACGTCAAAACATTAGTATACAAGAACAACATCACGTGTATTTCAACTCAGATTTAATTTTTGAAGGCCTATCTCCAATGTTGAGTATAATTTGGGTAATATACTCACTATGTTACACAAAGTTGGTTCAATATCTACTGGGATTTAATTTTGAATTAATGATCAAATTTTTGGAAGCTCATAACGGCATTTTTGAAGAAGGACGATTCAAACTTGGAAATTTAATTTACAACGAATTACATTTAAGGAGAAAGTTAGTGTGCATAATATGAAGTAATTACAAAGCATGTTTCAAATTTTTAAGGAGTGTGTCTAAGGAATTTTGAAGGTCGAAAATCATGGAGAATTAGAATGTAACATGAACAGTACCGGACGAAGGATTTGGTCAACAATGGATATTTTCAAATTCGAAATTCAAGATAAACATACAAGTTGTTAGATAGTTGGGATTATTTTTTGAAGTAGAAATTTCAAGATTACTTCAAAAATCAAAATTTAAATTGAACGGATTACAAGATAAACACAAGTTGATATGTTTGACAAATTTTGGATAAACACAAGCGGATTCCACGTGTAAGATCTAGAACGAAGTTATCCATTTCCTCTTCTAGTCGTTGGAGTAAATAAGATTAAAAAGAGAAAAACAAGACAGAGAACAACAACAATTGCAAGAAAAATAAAAGTAGCAAACAGTGATCAAAGCATTCTTATCGTGCAAATACTGTCATATTTTTCTAGTGTTCCTTTTTGAACTAAATATTTGAGAAAACTTACTTTTTATTCCTCTGATTTGATTTCACATAATTAGTTTGAGTTTGAGAGTTACAAGCAGGCTTAGTAGATTGATTGCTTAGGAGAATCAAGCTGAGTGAATTGTAGCTAAAGAGAATTAGTAAGAACTTCTTGTAACTTTATTGATTTGATTGGATAGTGGAACACAACTGGTGTGGAATACCGGAACCCTGGCTTGGCGCTGGAAGAGAGGATTGACGCTCAAGGCGGAACCTCTATAATTTGCTTTGCACTTTCTACTCCCTTATCTTTCTTTAAATTCATGCATTGCTCTTTATCTTTATATTTGTGATATATGCTCAAATGGTTGATAAAAGAGTTACTTATCTATATTTTTGTTGGTCCCAAAAGAATAACCAAGAGGGGGTGAATTGGTTATTTAATAAAATTTAACCTTTTTAAAATTCAACCAAATTCACTCTACTTAGTTACTCAAATTAAATGGCTTCTAAAACTCTATCTTAAATATATTGATAAATTTCGAATAATATCAGACAAGATCAAGTTCGCAAATAATTAAAATAAAAATTTATTTTGCTCCCAGTTACTCTCTGACTGATCTTCTGAGTTCAATGTTCAGTAGAACTTAAATTTCCAGTTACTCTCTGACTGGTCTTCTGAGTTTATAATGCAGCAAGAATAAACAATAAAATATGCACGAAATTAAAAAGATAAGGTAGAAAAGAGATTGCAAGATCGATTTATAGAGGTTCCGCCTCAAGCATCAATCCTCTCTTCCAGCTCCAAGCCGGGACCCGGTATTCCACACCGGTATGTTCCACTATATCCAAAAGAAATGAGAATACAAGCTTGTTCTTCAACAAAGAACTTCAAACACTCTGCTCAGCCTATCTAGCTTCACTCAAGCTATTTACTGATCTACAGAGACTAAATGTAACTCTCACTTCTACACAAATCTCATTCAAGATATACAATGCTTTTGAAACAAAGAATAAGCGTTTCTAAAATTTCAGCTCAAAGAAAATTCCGAACGACAGTAATTTTGCAAGAGATTCTCAAAGGCTTTTGATTATTCTCGTCTTTTTCACACTTTTTTTCTTCATGTCTTTGAGATATTTAAATTTAAAATTCTCCTTCTTCTTCGGTTGAAAACGGTTAGCGAATTCGAACTCAAAACAATTGGATAGATGATAATCTCCAGTAGTTCTGATTTTGTGCTTGATATACTTCTGTGATTATCCAAATCTTATCTTGCTGTTGATAAAGTTGATGTTTATCCATATCGTTGTTTGACCGTCTTGAAGATAGACTTCTTCGTGAAATATCTTCTAAATCCCAATAGAATAGGATAGAATCTTTCCTTCTTGATCTGACTGTCAAACTTGATAAAAAAAACGAAACGAATTCTGTAATATCATTGAATATAAACCCAAGCCATAAATATCAGTCATAATCTGATCTTTGATCAATTTAATTTTTCTGACATGAGCTTTTGAGTTTTTATACGTTGATTAAAAAAAATTCGAATCCCCTTGGGTATAATAACCAACTTTGTGGAACATTTGAATGTATTACCCAAATACACTCAACTTTGGAGCTGGGTCTTCAAAATAATGAAATAATAAAAAATCGAACTATGATCTTTTTGTGCAAATTCTGTTCTTGTACCCAGTGTACCTTCTGAGTTACCTTCTGAGTAGTTTTGTCTTGTCGATCAGCCGTTTCACTTTCTGAGTTTCCTTCTGAATACTTTTGTCTTTCTATTTTGTCTCTGAACTACTTTATGATTTATCTTTAAATTTTCATAACTTCTTGCTTAGTTCTTGAAAACTCTTACTTCTCTTATCACATTAAATTGAGATTTCTGCATACTCAATAAATTCATTAGTAATACTTAATCTTTTTGTTATCATCAACACATCAAAAGAGAAATACTAACAATTTTATTGATTAGAGAGTTAGTCAGAAGGTTTTTGGAAGCAAAAAGTTTTGAAATAACTATTGATTTTTCGTGAGTTTAAGCAAATCATTTTGATCCAAATATTTTTTTTAAGTTTTTATTTGTTAAGTTTTTTGTTTTAAGAAAGTTTCAAAGCCATTTTAATTAAATAACCAAGTGGTGTGAAATTTGTTTGAAACCTTTTAAAAAGTAAATTTTTATAACCAATTCACCCCCTCTTGGTTATGTTTTTGAGACCAACATGTACAACAAACAAACACTCCAACTCAGTAGCTAAAACAACACCTAAACTGCACTATTTTCATCTAAAACAAACACCAAAACCAATCACAACATAACCACAAACTATACGTCCATTAAAGCTTAACTAAAAGCTTGGAAACAAGAGTTAAGGTAAGGTTGAATTCGTTTTTAGCTAGTTTAAGTGTCAAACATTGTTCTAAACAATGTTTCTTGCTATCTTAGGTTCGAAACAAGCTTTGGAGTGGAGTTTAGAACATCCAAATTCGGATAAAAAAGGTAAAACTTGTAAAAACCCTAGTTATACTTTTCCAAATTTGAAAATTAAAGATCAAATACATGTAGATGTGTTATGAGATGATGTATGTATATATAATACCATATGTCACGCCCCAATAGTACCCTAGTAGTAATATATATATTATGATATAGCTTGATAATCCAGACGATATCAAATACACATATTCATACTAGAACTACTTTGGAAAGTGACGTATATTTAACAAAACAGGATCTTTTTGGTTGCGTGATAAGAAATGATGAAAGTAAATAAAATCATAATACCATAATTAAGTGCTACAGTCTGAATGATAACTGTTACAAACCATAGAACTATCTAAATTCTCAGATAATAAAATTGATGCACTAACATCAATTAATACATATAAATAAAGAAACTATTTTCCCTATTTCCAAAACTCTTCAAGCTTTAGAATCATACCGGCTCTAAGCTCCTAGAAGCCACCAACCAAGGCTTAAGTGTCATCTTGTAAGGACTGTAGGAGTGTGAGCATAACCACGGGCTCAGTGAATAACTAGACTTATCACAACAAGCAAGTTATTATCAACCATATGCAATGCATCAATCAAACACATGAACAATTACAAGCTTGGACAAACCGGAATCCAAACAGGATGGAGATTTACGCTCTCTCATCGGGGTTGAAGGAACCGATACCTGAATCACCTACCCAGGAGAAACTAAGTACACAGGAATCCATAATCCTCACAATTATTATCTCTTTATGTTAATGATGTTTTAAGCACTCAGTTCCTGTCTTGTACCTTAGAAACTCCACTAAGTGTTAGCCATTTCACAGCGATACCATGGGCGGCGTCCTTCGTTACCAGTTAGTTCCCATGGAACCGACAGAACAAGGTAAACTTGCGTAGAACTAATAGCCCATTGCCTATAAAAAACAAGTATTACCAAGAACCGAAATTCTAACACGTGATAGGTGTTCGTAAAAACATAATGCAGTTTCTGCAAATCGTGCAATGCATGTCTGTTTCATTTATAGTATCGACAGTTGTTAATCAAGTTTAAGGCGATCATACAATTTACAGACAATCATCAACATATTTCATACAATATTTATCATACAATAGGATTATCGCTTATATTATGATAATTTGTCATGCAATCATACACTACGCATCACGCTGTATCCCAATCCCGCATGCATATCCATTGAATATATACATATTATTTCAAATGCAACTATACTACAAGCACAAACAATGTAACAAGTCTAAGTTACTCACCTGCTCATACTGATTAGTCGTAGTAATCGACCGGGAAATCCTCGACGGAGTCGAAATTACCTATTAAGATGAAATATTCATCAATAATATTTATAAATAGGAAATTAAATTCCTATGAGTGCTTAAGTGTCCTAGATCGTATTTGGTATTATTCCTATGGTTTATAGCGATTCATTAAAGTAAATAAATTTTTATTGATTAATTCTTCCAAGTTTCTTTTGAGTATATATATATTATGGAGGATTTTATTTAACTTCCATTTACATCTTAAATTCCGTTATAATTTATAGAAGTCTTGGCATGTACAATTTCTATAAATTGTTCATAACACTTTTCTTGTACTAAAGGACTTCTAATCATGCTTGTAAAGTTTGTTTTATCAAGCTTTATGTTCATATAAGGTCTTAGAAGCTTTAAACATGCATTTAGACTAAATTGGATGAAGTTTGAGTCTTGTTTTGTTCACTTCATCCTCAAATCCGAATTTACTATTACCACAATTATAAGACTTCTAAGTTGTTGTTTTTCTCTTCCAACAATACCTAAGCATTCTCAACACATCAACCATCTTCCCTCTTGCATTCAACAATAGATTTGCAACTTTTATCAACTACAAAACTTTCTTGGAATGCTCGATAATCCATCCTAGGATCTATTCATAAATTTAACAAGGATAGGTTGTAATTTGGAGCTTACCTTGGATTGGGATGGAAGGAGGTTGCTCAACTTCCTCTTAAAGCAAGAATTAAACCTAAACCAAAGATTAGATGATGAGTTTCTAACTAAACACATTAACTAAAATGAGAGTTTATTAATGAAATCAAATCTCCTCACCTTGTCAAGCTAATTTCCTCCTCTTGACCTCTAGGATAACTTAGGATTTTTGATTCGATTTTGGTTGTTATTGATGAGCTTAGTGTGTGTATATAAGGTATGGAATTAGGCTAGGGTTTATGGTGGTTCACACAATGTTCCTAAGCTTCTACGTTGATGGTGGAAATCGAAAAAGGAAATGGAAAAGTGCTGGACGCACTTGTGTTTGCAGCTGGAATTTGAGAGTGTTTTTGGGGTGTTTATGAGCTCAAAGTGTGTCTAACTTAGGCTTATATACTTATACTAGGATTAGACTAAGTTTTAGAGGCTTTGGAATTGGTTTTGGACTTGAAAAATGATTGTAAATGCAGCTGGAATTTTCTACACGAATTTGCAAAGTTGGATGCAAAATTTGACTTGGGTTTAACAGATTTTTGGTGGCTATCTTTAAGGCCTTTAATTATCTTTTTTTGGTAGCTAATTAATGCTATTTATGTGTGTAAAAATAAGAGATCAACTAGTGTAAAAATCGGGTCAAAACTTGTTGAAGTTTGAAGTGTGAAAACTGGAATTTCTGGAACAATTTCACCTTGATTTTTGGACGAATTTTGGATCCGATTTTCTTATTAATTTTTGGTATATGAAGTGTCCATTTGAAGGCTCCTTATTGGTGTTTAATTGGTCAAAATTTCAGCTCATTTAATCCTAGGAATGTTGCAAAAATCGGAGTTGGATTTGGAGATGTGTGCTGCTGTATATTGTGGAATTTCTCCTCTGCTGCAGCTGTAATATTTGATTTTTGGCCAACAATTTGGAACGGTTATGGTTGTTTTTCTAAGCTGAAATTATCCTCATTTAATGTTATTCACATGTGGAGTGTTTTGATTGGCTTTTGGGTCAATTTGGTTTGAATTTAGAAGCTCAAAATTGGATCAAAGTTGGATAAGAAATCTTAGAGCTCTGTTTCAGAGAGTCTTTTGCTGCTGTAGGATGAATTTCTAGCTTAATTTGCAGCTGTTTTCTTCTTCCATTTGAGCTGTGATTCTGGCAAATTAATTGTAGGTTATAGGTATAGCTTTTGGGTTGGTTGGGGTGTCATTTTCGAGTTGAAAATCGTTGTAAAAATCGGATCAAGTTTGGGTGAAAATCTGTTGCTGCAACCGAGATTCCAGATGCTCTGCCTCCAGGTGCTCTGTTTCCACTGCTTGTGTGCGTGTGTGTGTGGATGGGCGTGTGAAGTGCGTGGATGCTGCTGCTCAGAGGTGCTGATGCTGCCGTGCGTGGAATGGAGCTCGACCATCCCTGCTGCTGCTGTCCGCGTGTGGATGAGGCTGCTGACGTTGATGCTGCTGCTTGCTCGGAGTGTTCTCTGCTGCGCGTGGAGAAAGAACTTGTCTTGCTCGGTGCTGGCATCCTGCTTGAGATGCTGGTCGGTCATATTGTGCACGTCAAATTCTGGTTGCTCGGTTGGTTGAAGCTGCTGTGCGCGTGAGCTCCTCAACGTCCAGACATCAATTTGTCAAGCGGTGCAAAGGATTGAGAGAAATCCGATTCTCTTCTTATATATATATATATATAATAATATTAATATTATCTAAAATAATTTTACTAAAAAATATATATATATATAAATTATTCGCGTATATTTATACTCGTAGTATTTACGTTTTATCAAAATAAATTTTAACTAAGTTACTACAACACTTTAAATTATTTGTATTTTCAAATTTTTAGTTAAAACTTCGCACGATTAATTATTTTTAATATTTTTAACTTATGTGATTAAATTTTCAAACTCGATGAATTAAATTAGGAACCAAGTCCTAATAAATTTAGAACTCCCTAACAATTATAACAGCGGTTTCGAAATTTTCTTTTTAATTCTAAGTTGATAATTATTGTTCAGTATTAGCGTTTGTTTGTATTTGTAATCTATTGTTTTATACCGATAAGCTCTAAAAATAAACTGTATCTTATTGGTTTCGAAATTTTAAATCTATTTCTAGTTATATTTTGAATTATTAGTTAAAGACACAAAATCTCGTTTTTTGGTATCAATTAAGGTCAAGAAAATTTATTATTCGGGTTTTTTAGACTAGAAATGAGTTTATCACAACTCATAGGTCTATTCTAGAATTTCTATTGGTTTCTAAATTTATTGTCTAGTTTACGTTTGCTATTTTACTACTATATACTATTGTGAAAATTTCCGGGGTTTACACCATAGAAACACTTAGGAATGACTTGGAAATGATTATAACGTAGAAAATTAGAGAAATACAATCTGGTTCATCGGATAAGATGATGAACAGTGTCAACAATGCCCATAGGCTGGTAGTGTACATGCTCAATGCCGGCGGCATATGAGGGTAGGCCGGTGGTGTTGAGAGGGCTTACACTAGGACAAAAACTATGTAAAACTTATTTTTACGTAAAATGAACTAACACCGGCTAACTGGAGTTATACGCCGGTAGCGTAGGAGCCGGCATACGTGGTAAAGCTGACGACCTACAAGCCAGCGTACCCTGGTAACAAAATAACATGTAAAACTTAAGAACGCTGGCGGCGTTGGAGCCGGCGTACACCCATGTTATTCCTACGTGAAGTCTATATTACATAAACGAAAAAATATATACAATAAATACTAATAAACATATTATATATATAAATATATATATATGTCAAAATAGAATTTACTAAGTAGATAAATAAATACAAATACTTAGAATAATATTATGTTTAATATTTGATAACTTCTTAAACCCTAGAAACTATAGGGAAATATTAAGTATTATTAGCAACTATAATTATCAAATATTTGTTTTATATAGATAAATAGGTAAGAATGGAAATTGAAACAAGTTAAATTTATGAATAATGTGACTTCTAAAAATGACAAAATAATTGCATGAAGTAGATTAAGAGAAACACGACGACACTAAACAATAGTAAACGAATATGAGTTACTATAATGAGTCAGATAGAGAACAACATAAAAATAGTAATAATAACTATAAAATATAAACTTGTAAAATATTAATTTTTCGAATACTAGATAAATGTATATAAATATCAAGCAAGATCGAGACAAGCAACATGAAAATAAAGATTAATTGACAATTGTTATCATAAGACCATTAAAGGACCAAATAAGTAATAGAAACCGAGCCAAATATCAATTTAGGACACTAGACACATATATGAGTATAATTATAAAATCTATGTTATATTGATGAATATTTTATTCATCTCAATAGGTGACTTTGATACCATAGAGGACCTTCCGGCAGATTACTACGATTGATCACTTTGAGCAAGTAAGTAATTCAGTCATATTATACTGTTTGTGCTTGTAATTAGTTGAAAATGAAATGCAAAGATAATAATATGAATGTTTTGATTGAAATGTGTTTGATTATATGATTGTTAATCTACCATTACAAAAGTGATAATATAATGGTATGATAATGTGAAGTAGTATGATTATTATTGTGTGTAATGTATGGCCACCATGAAACTGAATAAGAACTATTGACTTGTTAAAATAACCTGGTCATGCATTGCACGTACTGCATTATTGCATACATAAATGGTTGACAACCTGCTACGTATTAATATTTTGATTCTTTATTAATGCTTGGTTTTTCTAAAGTGTTAATTCTTCCAATGTTTTCTTTGTTCTGTCGGTTATACGGGATCTAAGTAGCAACGAAGAACGCCGCCCGTAGTATCGCTTTGAAATGATTAATACTTTGGGAGTTTCTAAGGATGGATACAGAATATGGTTAGTTAAAACAGTTATTAAATTTAAAGTGATAACCCTAAGTCGAAAAATTGTTTATTTTCCTATAAACTTAGTCTCTCCTAGGCACGTGGGTCATAAAGTAAATGTTCTTCAACCCTGAAACGAGGGTGTAAATCTTTTTCCTATTTGGATTCTAGATCATCCAAGCTTGTATCTGAACATATGTTTGAGTGATTATATTACATACGATTTGTTATTAACTTGCTTGATTTGTAATATGTCTGGTTATTCACTGAGTCGTGGTTTCGTTCGCACTCCCACAGCATTTCAGGTTTATGCTTCGACCTTGGTTAGTCACTTCCAGAAATATGACTCTAGTAAGGGCTAAAGAGCTGGAAGCCTACGGTTCTATTTGGGATTAATGGTTTATATTTTCCTAGAATAGATTAGCTAGTATTATCGTATCAGTTATGAATGTAGAGAATTAGAAAAGACTACATGGTTTGTAATAATCTATGATACTTTATGATTAAGATGGCAATTATTTACTAATTCATTTCTTACATGTATTTATCATTTCCTATCAAAGCAACTAAAAGATCTTGTTATTTTAGAAAACATGTCACTCTCCGAAGGTAATTTAGTGATAGTATTTAGGTGTGACTTGTCTACTTCTACTAAGGTACCCTCGGGGCGTGACAACTGCCAATAAATCATTAATAGAGTGGTTATTTATTAGCATATTTCGCTTCCTTATATTATCATTATGTATACTTTTATCGTTTTGATTCTTGATTTTGCTTAGAATCATTTTACATTCTTCCTTTTCACCTTAGTTGATTTTATGAGTGTACCATTAAATTAACAAATTTTGGCTTTTTTCATAATGGACAACTTTTCCTTCTTCTTCTTTTTTTTATTACATTTGTTGTTATAGTTATGAGGTCTACTGATTTTCGTACTGTGTATTGTGTTAGAATCTTTAATTTATTGGTCTTCACTCATTTAATCATGTTATACATATACACATATTCACATATATTTTATTGTTTTGCTTGTGATCAAGAAATTTTTATTATTTTATTCCATCATAAATTTGATAGTGAGAGGGACTAACAAGTATCAATAGTAGCTAAACTAATCAGTAGTAGGCTAACATATAACTTGACTCTTAAGACAGACTTAATATGACTTGACCGACAACAAGAATGGCGGTAACTAGACTTGACATAATAGGATTGAACAATAGAAAATGACATTTAATGAATAAGACCAACCATGAACTCGTTAGTCTTGCCTCACATATTCTTGTATTGGATTATTATTACTTATTTATATACTATTTGAAGATTCAAATTACTATAATTATTCTTAATCCTTGAATTTTATAAGTTGTCATTACTTAATCGTCACTACCACTATGGAAATTTGGTGTGGTAGTTCTCATTTTCATAGCACTAATATTTTATTTGCCTTTTGACTTCGCATCAGTTAATTCAAATTATGGTTCTTCTTAAACTTTTCTTTGAATTCAGAATTGACAATCATTAAATATTTGTTGATGTTGTGTCATTAAAGATTTGTTGACTATTGTAGGTTGTCTCTTTGTTAACTTAAGTGGTCATTAAAATTGTGACTGTTGAGTTTTAAATATCTTCACGTAAGTTACGATTATTAATTCCTTCATGTGTGTATTTATATATTCTCTTTAAGTTACTCTAGTAATTATTCTTTTATTAGTTATATTTTATTAGATACCACGAACTTCTAGTGTAAACATGTGCATATATTATGGTAGGAGTGTAAAAGGTTATAACGGCATATTTTGGTTTTATAAATTATATTTTCTAGATTTTTGTTGAACTTTATTTGTTTTACTGATCACTTTTCTATTTATTTTAGGGATCAACAAAAAAAAAAAATTATTCCAAGAAGGATAGATGAAAAAAATTATGAAAACATAATGGCATAAATAAAATAAATATAATACAAATAAATGATAAGCTACAAAGAAAAAATAATAAAGAAATCATAATGAAGAGGTCAACCTAGAAAATTTCTATATAAGGTAACAATTCTAAGCTTTATGTAGCTACTAGCGATCTCATGATCTATCCCCTCTCTTTATCTCACCGTCCTAGATCATAAACCAATGCTCTAATACCACTTAAGCCGTAACGTGCTAAACTAAAGGTATTATAATCCACCACATTTCCTCACTTAAGATGGACACGCTAAGGCTATTATTTCACTAATCCACAATTACATGTAACATCAATATCTCTCATAAAAGGTACCTTTAGAAACATTAAAAAATAACGATAAAACTTCTTAACAAACTACTTAGCATAAACTAAAAGCCAATCTTAAAAACATCCTTAGGAAACATCTCATACATATTTATAGAAATAGATAAACCTCATAGGATCTTCACTTGTCTATCATTAGTCAAATATACCATTGAATGTGCCAAGAAATATGAAATTGAAAGATATAGGAAACGTGGACTGACATTTGGTAAGAGAACATTTGAGGAAACCGGGACAAGTTTTGCTCCTAAGAAAAAGAGATTCTTTAAACCTATGGGAAATGTGAAAAATAGGAATGTTGAAAGGAATAATGTTTCGTGTTGGAAATGCAAGGGAGCCCATTACCCGAGGAATTGTCCAAAGCTACAACAAAAATGTTATTACTGTGGTGAAAGTAGACATATGGTTTCTACATGCCCAAAGAAAAATGGTGCAACCTATTTCATTTATAAGAAGATTAGACATATATCAACCCATTGCCCACAACAAGTGAACACAGTTGCTAGTCCTTCCCACTCCAAAGGTGTTATTAATACAGGTGGACCCAAAAATGGAAATGCTAATGCTAGCAAAGCTATAACAGCAGCTGGAGTATATGCTATGCAGGGAGCCCCAATTGAGGAAGTAGAATTGGACGAGGAGGATGAAGAAAATGTATGGGATGAAGCTGATCCGGATGACTATGGTCTCATTAGAGGTATCAATCTGATAACTAATCTATTTATTTGAGTAATTTAGCCGGTATAACCATACTTAGATAAACAAACATTCTTGTAGAGAATTATAACCTGTATTTAATAAATAGGAACGATTCAACTGAATGGTCAACCTGCGTATGCTTTATTTGATACGGGAGTAACACATTCTTTTATCAATACTGGATTAGCAAGAGGACTGGAATATTCCATCGAGATCATGACTAAGGAACTAGGAGTTACTACACCAATAGGAGATTTAGTGATGACTTGTGAAATAATGAAGAGATATCCATTAAAAATTGGGGGACAGAAATCTTTTGCTAACTTAATCTTGGTAGACATCCAAAAATATGATGTTATCTTAGGTATGACATGGTTGACTACTGTAAGGGCAAAAGTCGATTGTCGTCTTAAGACAATATCTTTTATGAATAACCAAGGAGAAAGAAAAGAATTTAAAAGGGAAGTCCTCAAGAAAGTTGGAGGTCGAATAATGACCATAGAGAGTGAAAATGAAATGGATGTGGAATAGAGCGGAAGTATTCATGGGACAATTGAGGACGAATCCAAAAAGATAGATGTTCATACTATCAGAACAGTATGCAACTATCCATAAGTATTCCCTGATGAATTACCAGGATTACCCCCACATAGAGAGGTGGAGTTTTCAATTGATTTGATACCTGGAACAAACCAGTGTCAAAAGCTCCATATCGCATGGCACCAGTAAAATTAAAAGAATTGAAGGTGCAATTACAAGAACTAATGGATAAAGGGTTTATCAGACCTAGTGTATCACCATGGGGAGCACCGATATTGTTTGTCAAGAAGAAAGACGGTTCAATGAGACTCTGTATTGATTATAGAGAATTAAACCAAGTAACTATTAAGAACAAATACCCTTTACCCCGAATTGACGATCTTTTTGATTAATTAATGGGAGCAAAAGTGTTTTCTCGAATTGATTTGAAATCTGGTTACCATCAAATCCGAATCAAAGCAGAGGATATACCGAAAAACGGCATTTCGAACTAGGTATGGCCATTATGAATTCCTAGTTATGCCTTTTGGATTGACGAATGCACCTGCTATTTTCATGGACTTGATGAACCGCATCTTCAAACCTTTATTGGATGTTTGTGTGATTGTCTTCATAGACGACATATTAGTGTACTCGGTTACAGATGAGCAACATGATGAACATTTAAGAACCGTATTACAAATATTACAAAGCAATCAGCTTTATGCCAAATTGTCTAAATGTGACTTTTGGCTCAAAAGTATATCCTTTCTAGGACACATTGTGTCAGGAGATGGAATCTCAGTTGATCCTGCTAAGATTAAGGCTATTGTGGAATGGAAAAGACCTGAAACTGTCACAGAATTAAGAAGCTTCTTAGGATTAGCAGGATATTATTGGAAATTCGTACAAAATTTTTCAAGAATTGCCCGACCACTGACACAATTGACCAAAAAGAATGAAAAATTTGAGTGGAATGAGAAACGTGAATGGAGTTTCCAGCAGTTCAAAAAGAGATTGGTTTCTGCACCAATATTGGTTCTGCCCAATGACCAGGATCCTTACACTATTTATAGTGATGCATCCAGGAATGGTTTAGGATGTGTACTCATGCAGAATGGAAAAGTGATAGCATATGCTTCTAGACAGTTAAAACCCCATGAGATGAATTATCCTACTCATGATTTGGAATTAGCTGCTATTGTCTTTGCACTTAAGATTTGGCGTCATTATTTGTACGGGCAGAAGTGTGAAATATATACAGATCACCAAAGCTTGAAATATATATTTACCCAGAAGGAATTGAACATGAGGTAACGTAGATGGTTGGAATTAATTAAAGACTACGATTTAACCATCAATTATCATCCTGGTAAGGTAAATGCTGTAGCGATGCTTTAAGCCGTAAAAATTATGGAGAAGTAGCCTCAATGTTGACAATGCAGAAAGAACTCATTAGAGAATTTGAAAATTTAAAACTGGAATTTTCAATACAAGGTTTGGACGCAAAACTAGGCAGTTTAACTTTGGAACCCACTTTGCTACAACTAATAAAGGAGGCTCAAAGAAAGGACGAAGAATTCCAGGCAATCATCAAAAGAGCATCACAAGGGAAATATAAGGATTTTCAAATAGATGAGGATGGAGTGTTAAAGATGAATAAAAGATTATGTGTACCACATGATGAAAGTCTAAGGAAAGAATTAATGCATGAAGCACATTATTTAGGATATACCGTACATCCAGGCGAAACAAAGACCTACCAAGAGATGAGAAGTGCATATTGGTGGAATGGAATGAAAAATGATATTGCTCAATTCGTGGCCAGATGTGAGATATGTCAGAAAGCAAAAGCGGAACATCAAAAACCAGGTGGATTGTTAAAACCATTGCCTATTCCAGAATGGAAATGGGATCAAATATCTATGGATTTTGTATGTTCGCTACCCAAGACAAGTGCAGATCATGATGCTATTTGGGTTATTGTGGATAGACTCACTAAATCAGCCCATTTCTTACCAATCAACATGACCTATCCCTTAGAAAAGTTGGCAAGGTTGTATTTAAAAGAAATTGTGAGGCTACATGGGGTACCAGTTAACATAGTGTCAGATCAAGATCCACGGTTTGTTTCTAGATTCTAGTAGGGATTACAAAAGGCATTGGGAACTCAATTGAAGTTTAGTACGGCCTATCATCCTCAAACCGATGGACAAATAGAAAGAACCATTCAGACAATGGAAGATATGTTAAGATCATGCATCTTGGAATTCAAAGGAAATTGGGATCAACATTTACCACTGGTGGAATTTGCATATAATAACAGTTACCATTCGAGTATAGGAATGCCACCCTATGAGGCTTTATATGGTAGAAAGTGTCGATCTCCATTATTCTGGGATAATTTGGAAAGAGTATTAGTTGGACCCGAACTAATTCAGGAAACAATTAACAAAGTTTCAGTGATAAAGCGAAGAATGAAAGAAGCCCAAGATAGACAGAAAAGCTGGGCATATTTGAAGAGACGAGAACTGGAGTTTCAGGAAGGAGAACATGTTTACCTGAAAGTAAGTCCAATCAAAAGTCTTCATAGCAGGCAAGTAAAAGGAAAGCTGAGTCCTAGATATGTAGGACCATTTGAAATATTAGAACGAGTTGGAAATCTAGCATATCGCCTTGCATTGCCACCCAAACTATCTGGTATACATAATGTTTTTCATGTATCGGTACTAAGGAAGTATGTACCAGACCCAGATAAAGTTGTTGAGCTAGAACCAATTGATCTGAAAGAAAATTTGACTTATGAAAAGCACCCTATCAGAATCCTAGACAAAAAGGTACAAGTTCTCAGAAATAAAGAGATCCACTACGTCAAAGTGCTATGGGATCCCCGGACTGAAGAAGTGACTTGGGAGTTGGAAGAGGAGATCAAGAAGGATTATCCACAACTATTTGAAAATTCAGGTACACACTCAAGCTTTGAGGACAAAGCTTATTTTAAGGGGGGGAGAATGTAAACCCCTGGAATTTTCACAGTAGGAGATGACTCTAATTTATAAATTACGAACTAACTAGTAAACCTATAAGTTACCAAAAACCCTAGATTAGATAGATAACTTAGATTTGGCTAGATTAGGATCCATAAATTAAATAAAGAACTTCTTTGACCTCAATTGATACCAAAAACGAGATTTCGTATCCTGAATTGATAATTCAAGTTGTGATTAAAGGAAACTTCAAATCCCAAACCCGAATCCTTGTCAAATAGACAGACTATATAGGAAAACCTAAATATAGAAATTAAGTGACCACTTTTGTATTCAATAGAGACTTGAGATTAAAACAAGGAATAGTAATGAACCTATACTTGGATTTAAACCCTAAAATTTGAGATTCCTAGTTAGTAATAAACTATATTGATAAGATTTTATAGTGGGTATCCAAATCTAATATATAGGACTAATTTAGCTTATATATTAGTAGTAATATTAAGTAAACAACCCAATATGTTTATAGTTAAGAAATGGCAACTTTTAGATAAACCAATAGAATTATAAATGCACAATAAAAATATAAATTGATATATAACTCAAGATCTAGATTTCAAACAAAGATTTGATTCATACCAGTATTCCAATTAGGGTTTTCGTAAGCCCTTGGAGCCTGAAACAAAAATTAACCCAACTAGCTTAGAAAACCTAAATCGCGGGAAATAAATCTTTCTTAAACAAATAGATACGTACAATTAAAACTTAAATTTGTACTGTTTGGTTAACTAAAAATTTTGTAGGATCTATTAAAAATATTTTTGTATATAAACTTACATATATTAGTTAAATTATACCCTATAGTATAATAAACTACCCGAAAATTCAACTAAATAATATCTAACTAATATTTAATTAATATATTCAAATTATCAACTCGCTGGAGACGTTTGATTATTGTTCAATGGCTTTGATCTTCTTAAAATTGGTGAGCCGAATTTTCTTTCAATAATGCAAACAAAGTTAATATAAATCTATTTTAAACCAATGCAAACTTGCCAAATCATCCTTGCATTAATGACAATGCAACAAGCTGATGAATTAACAACAAACAGAGGCAGTTCAGATCAATAATGTAGGAGGAAACAAGCATCCAACGTCTATATATTTATATATATATACATAAACTAAGGAGATTCGAAGGACATGCAAACGGACTTTCACCTATTCCAAACTTTCCAAAACCAAACTCCTTAGTTTTAGTAGTCGAATCAACCTGGAAACTGATTTTTTAACGCATCATCCAACCCAGTTTGAAAATTACGAACAAAAACTAGGAAAAACGCTTGAAAACGAGCTTGAGGTAAGTCGATTCAATTCCGTGTGTTTTCTTTCGAATCTAAGGATTGGTATTGACTTCTAAACATCTTAGGAACCTAACCAAATCCATTAGAAGCTTCGGATTTCACCGAGGAGCCACGACGAAGGTAATTTTTGGAAACCCTAACCGAACTTGATGATCCGAAAAAGCTGGTAGCATGTTGTTATTTTGTTGTTTTTTTTTTAGATATTTAAGTAGTTTGATGTCTTAGGAGCTCATAGTATCCAAAAACCCGACTTCTTGACGTCGAAATCGATTGGAATTAATCGAAGCTCATCGGCAAAGACGATGAACAGTAATCTCCGATGAGTACGGGGAGGTACACGGGCCGTGTTCCATCTGTGTACCTCTCGGAAAAATTCAAATAAAAAAAAAGAAGAAAAACGAAGCTAATTAAATTTAAATATAGAATAATTAATAATATAAATAATTTTAGAATTATTACTATTATTCATTTATTTATTTATTTTTCTGGAAATGTTATAAGTAATATTAGAAGTTAGTAATATAATATCAGAATATTTTTTAAATTTAAAAATAAATTATTTTTTTAGTATTATTAAATATACGATGTGTAGATATTTAACTCATTAATATTAATTATAAAGGAATTTTTAGAAATATAAACTACCCTTATTAATTAACTTCCGAATAATAAATTTTCTAACTATAATTATTAATATTCTTAATATTATTAAAAGAATTTTTAGAATTTTTGAAAATATTATTTCTGAAATAATATTATATATGAATTTAAGATTAAAATTATTTTAGTAATATTATAAAGAACTTACAATTAGTAATATTATAAGACAATTATTATAAACACTAATATTATGAAAAGTAATTATTTTATATTATCTTATTTCGGAATTATTATTGTTGTCATTATATTATTATTATTATTATTATTATTATTATTGTTGTTGTTGTTTGTTGTTGTTGTTGTTGTTGTTGTTGTTGTTGTTGTTGTTGTTTTTTATTATTATTATTATTATTATTATTCTTATTATTTATGGTAAAAAGAAAATTTTCGAAAAATAGTTGTAATTAAATTAATAAATCCTTTTATTAATAAGTTTATTTTCATTAAGAGTATATTTAATTAATTTATAGGAAAATTTTTACGAGCTTAGTGAATACTAAAAATGTATTTAAATAAATAATTATAGATAATTAGATAACAATGGAAATTTAAATAATCCAAAATTGTGAATATAGGAATATCTATATTTTTACAAGAAAATTTTATTAAGTAAATAAAAAAAAAAGAAAATTGACAGTTTTAAACAATGAAAATGAATTAACTAAATTATTAAACTTCCCGAGTATCCAATCAATAGATTCAAATATCAAACCAAAATCAATTAAGTAAAACTGTGATAACAATGTTTTAAAACTTACGGTTATCCCCAAAGAATTAGTTAATAATAAAATAGAAGCCCAGCAAACCATCAGGACACTTAAATATTCATTGGAGCTAGGTTCTCTAGTCTTGTATAATTAATGACTATATTACTTATCTCAATAGGTGACTCGGGTATTGGAGAAGACCTTCCTGACGATTATTACGATTAAATAGCATGGGCAGGTGAGTAACTCAGTCTTATTACATTGGTTGTGCTTGTAATATTAGTGAATCTTAAATAAAAGATAATAAAAATTTGGTGTATTGTTTGGATTGTGAAGACTGTGTATTGTATTACATTGATTGCCAAGTCACTCTATTATAAGTGATAACAGAGATGCATGTATCTTTGTATTGCCTATAGAATATGATTGAGTGTCTGTAATGCTTGATCACCTTCAAATCGATTAAAGACTACTGGTACCATAAAGGAAAATTATCATGCATCACATACTGTACATAAATAGCATTTGAGTAAGTGGTAGCCTACTACGTATTAGTTTTTCGGATCTCTGGTAATGATTGAGTTATCTAGGCAAGAAGGCTATTAGTTAATTGCAAGATTACCTTTGTTCTGTTAATACTATAGCAACTAAATGGTAAACAAAGGATACCACTTATGGTATTGCATGGAAATAACTAATACTTAGTGGAGTTTCTAAAGCTTAATCAGGAAATAAATAACTAAACATGATAAGCTTAAAGAGATAATTAATTAGAACAATATTGTTTCCTGAAAGCTTAGTTTCTCCTGGGTAGGTGGACCATAGATTGTGATCGTTCAACCCCGATGAGAGGGCGTAAATCTTCATCCTGTTCGGATTCCGGGTTATGCAAGCTTGTAATGTTCATATGTTTGATTGATGCATTTCATATGATTGTTAAATAACTTGTATGTAATATGTAATAAGTTCTAGTTATTCACTGAGCTTGTGTTTTAGCTCACACTCCAACAGTCCTTTCAGGTTCACTTTACGATCTTGGCTCATTACTAGCAGGAGCATGATCCCGGTAAGAGATTAGAAGCCAGAAGCTTAAAGACTAGTATAGGATTAGAATATCTACATCTCTATTAGTCCTTTTAATGCAGATGATGTGCGTTAGAATCATTAGCTAAGGTTGTAAGGATTCATGAGACAAATGATCTGTAATATCTTATTTCGTGATAGTTGTTTACTAATTTATGTCTTATATATATTTGTTCATCCTATCCAAGCAACTAAAAGATCACGTTTATTACAATCATGTCATTCCTAAAAGGTAAACTAGTAATGGAAATCAAGTGTTTCTTGATTACTATTATTAGGATACCCTCGGGGCATGACAACAATTTTACATACAACCTAAGAACTAATGAAGCAACCATAATTTATTATCTTTAATTAGCCAGCAAACAACAGAATTTATAACTTTTTAAATCTAGTCCTAAACCCGAATTAACTCATGACTCCGTAAAAACAAATAGTATTGAAAATAGGTAATATATGGTTATATGGTTTTGGGAATCTCCCACACACCCGAAGTATCGTAATAGTTACACTTCCTAAACTAGCAGAATCATTTATGCACATGACTTTGCTCGGGACAGCGATAGATATAGATCATCAAGGCACATGTTAGTATTACAGTACTGCTTGGTCTTTACTAACCACAGCCAAGCATAAGTAGCAAAGGAACTTTAAAGCCGACTAGTAATTAATCAATTTACAATTTGTAATCCTACAAACATAAGAAACAAACAAGGTAAGGTCGTACCTAAAATAATTATAGGAGCAGGAACCCTAATTTCACCAACAACACCTAATCACATAATCAAAACTAATATCAAAACCAATCTTCATAATTTACCCTAATCCCATCATCATCAAAAACCCTAAAAAGAAATAACAAATCTTAAATCCATACACTCCTTCTTCTTTGATTCGTAAAACCACAAAATTCCTAAACTCTATAAATTGGGGTTTCCTCCAAATCTCTAAGAATTTGATTCCCTTTCAAAATCCACTAAGAAAATTTAGGAAAAAGATGATACATTTAAATCATAAAGGAAAAGACAAGATAAATCTTACCTATTCTTTGATTATTGTTCCTTCTTGATTGTAGAACACTAATTCTCCAATGGACTTAGGCTTTTTCTCTAAAACTCCCTTCAAAATTAAAACAGAACCTTAGGATAAATCACTCCTCAGATTGTTAAAGACTTGATGATTACTAATTCACCTTGATCTTGCTTCTTGATCTTCCTTGATATAACGATCACCATTAGAGAGGATTTTGAAGGAATCTTATGTTTTGGAATGATTTTGGTGTACAAAGAAGTCTAGTTTATATAGGAGACATACAACTCTTGATTTTTAATGACATCTCTTCATCTTTAGCAATGTCTCTTCATCTTTAGCAACATCTCTTCATCTTTAACATCGTTTCTTCATCTTTAATAACGATTCTTCATATTTAATACCATGCCTTCATCTTTAATCACATATTTGTCAAATGACAAAGCATTTAATTATACATTGGGGTGGACCCAAAAACCCTCTTATTTTATATCATATAACACTTTTGCCCTTTAATATAAATTATTTTTCTTTATTTTACAGATAATCCAACTAGATAAAAAAAAAAAAAAATATGACAGGCACTTTGGTAATTGACTCTTTATCCGTATCTGCCATGTGATTTCCATTTAGTTTCTTATGGATAAATTGATTAGGAAATATGAAATGTGCTATTCACAAAGGAGAAATTCATTCACATTGCATTTGATTTACTGGAATGGAATTGGTATTATGCTTTTATTACCACAGAATGGCTATTCTTTTGTTTGGTTTGTAAAAAATTCTACCATAAAGAATGTCTATTCTATATCATATGAATAGATGAGGAATCTACGTTCCTTCCCTTCATTGGAGGAATAGATATTACTGAAAAAAAATTGTTTAAAAAATAACTTTGATTATAAAATTAAAGAATTGTTACTCCTTTACAACTTCATTCTATTCCAGTGAACCAAGCGTAATGTTAGTGTATTGACTCAAATCTTAATTGATATAATGGTGACTTTAATATTTAAATTTTCTATGAATTTAGTGATAAAATGATAATTTTTTTGGGATTTATAAATATAAAAGGGGTACTTTTATGGTTTTCTATGGAATTATAAAATTAAAGGATAAAGAATATAAATAAAATGGGATTAATGTAGTAGATTGTACTTGAATTTCAGTAAAATATGCAATCAAGGATTTGAATTTTGAAATTGATCAATTTAGTATTTGAAAGAACTTTTCATCCATGTCAATAGTATCTTTTTGGTTAACATTATTATCGTATGTGATATTTTTAACCAATATGATGGAGTAACACTAGATACAGAAGTAAATAATTAATTGAAAAGGATTTAATATGAGGGTTGCGGGAAAATTAATGAAAAAATTAAATTAAAGGAAAGTTATAATAAAGTATGCCAAACTCACCTCAAATATCAAAGCGATTAAATAAATAAAGAAAAGAAATCTGCTCCCTTTTAGGATCACGATCCTGGTCGTCATTTTTGCTATTGAATTTATGAAATTCAACCCAATGGAAGAAAATCTTGCGCAGATAAGAATACTTCCGCTTATAATTATTCTTTGTCGAAGTTCCGCAAATGTCCAGGGCTCTCACCGATTGTACTCTAACCCAGAATATTAGATAATAAACCAATTGTAATCCCTTAAATTTTACGTAACATGATTTTAACAAATATTAAAAGTGTAATATTTGATTATTTAGAATAATTGGAACAAGTAGTAAAAATCACTCCAAATTTTTTCGATTTAAAAATGTTAAAGTACAAATGAATTTGATTATAATTATAAAGATTAAAATCGTTACCAATAAAAAATTTTGAAAATACAAACTAAACTTCTATGACATCAAATAATATAAAACAACGATAAAATAATCGTTAAAATAAATTACTGAATTATTTTTCCTTAAGTTCAATATTTAGAAAATAAAATCCTGTGCTTGTTAAATAATGAAATAATAGTATTCAAGCTACTATTAATCTATTAATAATATATATCGAGTAGCCCTACATAAAAATAAGTTGCTGATAACAAATTAGTACAAATAGATTCTATACAGTAAAATATAATATTTGGTAAAATAGATCAATATCTAAGAATCTAGATCTTAAATGAATATTCAAATTACACTAATATTCTAATTAAAAAGGTTTTAAGCTTTTAGAAATTAAAATCCTGAATTGCCAACGTAACCTTTAATAATTTTCACAACTAGAAAATGAACAAAGTGGTAAATATGAAAACTAATATCAAATATATGATTCAACAAGAATCTTAGAATAGATCTATGAATTATAATAAACTCATTCGTAGCTTGAAAGACCCAAATATAAATTTCCTTGACCTTAATAGATACCAAAAAAGAGATTTCGTATCTTCAACTGATAAATCAAGATATAACTAGAAGTAATTGTAAATTCTAAACTCGATAAAATATAGTCTATTAATAAAACTTATTGGCATAAAACAATAATCCAAAGATGGATTACTAAAATTATCAATACATGATAGATACCAATACTGGTCAATAAATATTAATCTAGATCTAAAATTAAAATTTCAAACCCGCTGTTATACTTGTTAGGAAATTCTAAATTTATTAGAACTTGGTTCCTAACTTAATTCATCGAACTTGAAAAATATAATCACATAAGTTAAAAGTACCAAAAATAATTAATCGTGTAAACTTTAAACTAAAAATTTAAAAATATAAATAATCTAGAGTTTTGTAGTAACTTAGATAATTTTATCTCGATAAAACTTAAATATAACTATTATGGATATACGTTTATAATTTAATATTAGCAAAAATATTTTAGTTAATAACGATTAAATAATTAAAAAGCAAATCAATCTATATATATATATATATATATATATATATGAACCGCTGCAAGCAAATCTCGCATTTTCTGGATGAAGTCTTCATAATTTCCGCATAGAATAAAAACTCACGGAGAAGGATTCCACGATGAACAATCACGGTACGATGAAAACAGCGGCTGCAGTAGAAAATTGAAAATTTCGAACAAGGGAATCCGTAGAAACAAGGGAAATGGAATGCTGGATTTTTCACGATAAACAAGAAGAATTCCAGCTGCTGCAAATTGGAATTTACGACTGATATTGATCAAGTTGGCCTCTCCAAATTCTAAATGAAATTAAAATGCAAACCAAAGCTGCAGAATTCAGATGGAATACAATACAGTCACGTTGATTTCCGTCTAGCCGAACTTCCATCAAATTGAGCCCCAAAATTCCAAATGATAATGACACTTCAACCAATCTCAAAACTCCACATATATCCCTTATTAAATACAATACAATTTCAGATTCAATACAAGAAATAAAACAACTTCAGTTGCCTTGAAAAAGTTCACCGAGCACAGCTGCAGTAGGAGTAAATTCAAACCAGAAACTGCAGCATTCTTCATGCCAGTTGAGCTCTGTTTTTAGACAAATTATAGACTTAGTTGAGCTAAACTTTTTGACCAAAAAGGGACCAATCCTAAGCCTTCTAATGTCCACTTCAACCACCAATTATTAGCTAGGAAAGAACAAGGGAAATCTGAAAAAAAATTCATACAAATCAGCATAGAAAAACAACAAAACAGCAGCAGAAAAACTTTGATTTTTGGCCTTTGTTTTCACACAATTTTGACCCGATAATTCTTGCAACCTAAGCCCTATTTTACACACATAAACAACATTAATTAACTACCAAACAAACACAATTAATCCTCCTTGAAATCAACCACAAATTCCATACAAATTCGTCCAAAAATCGTTCTCAAATTTGCACCATAATTCTCATCCAGCTGGAACATGATCTGTAATCCTTCATTTGATCTGATTTTTCTCAACCAACTTGTACTACAAATATACCAAGTAAACCACTATTTATTAGCCTTAAATTACTAGCAAACAAAACCCCATAAATGTCCTTTAAATAACTACAAAAAAAAAAAAAAAACTGCCCAATCAAAGTCCAAATTGGTCATCTAAAATTGCCAAATTCGTATCCAAAATTGCAGCTGTAAAATTGAGTTATTCCTAAGTCCAAAACACCCTTCTATGCACCTAAATCTTAGCCTAACCTTTGTATACATATATAAGCATAAGTTGGCTACAAAACCAACTCAAATTCTCCTTAAACATAACCCAAAAATCTGCCCCAAAAAGCCACTACGAATTTATCAAAACTCCTCTTCCATGCTTACTTGTTTAAACTTGTTTCAACACTCTAAAAACAAAGTGTATCCCTTGCTTAGATCCTATAGCACTATCCAAGCATTAATACTCATCAACCACAATCAAAACCCACTTTAACAAACCCAAACACCATCAAGAGTAAGCTAGATAGCCTTGGTTCATCATCATAGATTCAAGTTGGAATCTATACACAACAAGGTAAGAAAATAAAATAGATATATATGCTAGTTTAGCTAGATAAATTTCCTTAGTTACTCATCTTCCTAACTTCCTCTTTAGATCATATTTTATCAACAAGGAGGAGTCAAACCCCATCTATGGTCCAAACAAGGTAAGAATTACGACAAGTTCAATATTCGTTATGTTGCTTTGTAGAAATTGTCTTATAAATTTATCAAGATTAATCCAATAGTATATTTATGTTATTTAGACTATTTAATATATAAACACATCAACTTGAAGATTTATAAGTGTAGAAATTCAAATCTTAGAAAGGAAGAACCAAAACTACACTTAAACTACAACAAGATAAATTAAGCTTCAAATAACTCATGTAGACCGTTGGAAAGAATGAATAAAATGTATTGATGTGTTTTTTATAAACCAAAAACGACCCCATCAATGGAAAGAAAACAAAAAATCCTATGAAATCGACTATTTATTTGTTAAAAACGGATAAGAAACGAATTAGATATTGCAAAAACAAAAACGGAGTCAAGCTGCCAGAATTACACGAACAGAACGGGCTGTTCTTATTTTTTTCGTCCCCTTAATAACTTTGTTTGATAAAACTAAGACCATTAATGGATTGTACTCGGAAAATACTATGAAAAAGACTATTTATTCGTCGAAAACGGATTAGAAATGAGTTAGATATGATCAAAACAAGTTTTGACTACAATTGTTAGGATTCACTTGAAACCTATGCATGTTTTTCATAAATTTAAAAATTGTACAAATTCCTTTCCTTGAATATAATTTCACCATTATAAAGTACTCTTTGAGTACTACTAAATCAACTATTTATACAACGAAATCGGATTTAAAACAAATAAGAAATCACAAATAGAAATTCACTCAGTTTTCATTTTTTAAACCAATATTAATGTTACTATTATGTTTATTAATATAGTTATGATTATCACTATTATTATTACTACTGTTTATAGTATTCTGTATTATTAATATTTTCATTAGAGTTATCAATACTGTTTTTTTACATTAAAGTCACTACATTTATACTATCATCAATTCTATTATATTACTAATGGTATTATTTACTAGCTATCTAAAAATTGTTGTTATTATTATACTTGTACTTAATACTAATACTGATATTGATTTTTCAATACTAATATTACTAATAATATTATAGTATTACACTTAGCTTGTTTTACAAAAAAAAAAAATAATAATAAATAAAAAAACTGAAGTATAATAGAAATCTGATATATCTACATACGATTTTTATAACTTTTGAAAGATACAAATACTAGAACATACCCTTAAATAAATAAAAATACTAACTTAAGAGACAGATAAGGTTGACAGGCAAAGAATTATTAAATAAAAATCTTCTACTAAATACAGTAAGACTTAAGGAAAAGACAAACTCCTTAATTAATAATATAGATATCAAGAGAAACAAAATACAAACAAATATTCTTTACTATAGAAATTAAAACCTTAATAAAAACTGTATCGAATACCGATACAGAATAATTAGATACCTATGAGGATTCAATTAAATCGTTTAACGTTATAGTAATGAATATAACGGACTAAATCTAGTATCCGACGATAGAGATCAACACCTTTAAATTATAGGAAGACTTCTCTTACAGAAATAATCCAATAATAGATCTCTGTTATTTACTTTCATAGGAAAATAGATCAATTTCTGGATTATCGATAGCTTGTACAACAATTTAGCGAGGACCACAGGTGAGTTACTTGACTTTATCACATTGTTTGTGCTTGTAGTATAGTTGCATTTGTAATAACATATATTCAATTGATATGCATGCGGGACTGGGAATAATGCATGATGCGTGATGTATGATTGAATGGCAAATTATCATAATATAAGTGATAATCCTATTTTATGATGAATATTGTATGAAATATGTTGATGATTGTCTGTAAATTGTATGCTCGCCTTAAACTTGATTAACAACTGTTGGTACTATAAATGAAACGGACATGCATTGCACGATTTGCATAAACTGCATATGGAGATGTGGCAGCCTACTACGTGTTAGTATTTCGGTTCTCTGGTAATGCTTGGTTTTTCTAGGCAAGAGGCTATTAGTTCTACGCAAGCTTATCTTTGTTCCGTCGGTTCCATGGGAACTAACTGGAAAATGAAGGACACCGCCCATGTATCGCGTGAAATGACTAACACTTAATGGAGTCTCTTTGTTCGAAAAGGAAATTGAGTAAAGAAACTTTACTCATGAAGTAAAGAATAAAGTGAGTGTTGTTATTCCTATGGTTCTCTGTTTCTCCTGGGTAGGTGGGCCATAGATCGGTTCCTTCAACCCCGATGAAGAGGGCGTAAATCTTCATCCTGGTTTGGATTCTAGATCATCCAGGCTTGTAATGTGCATATGACTGATTATTGCATTACATATGATTGATAATTACAATTGGTTGCTATTGTTTGATGTGTGGTCTGGTCAGGTTATCTCACTGAGCCTGTGGTTCGCTCACCCCCCAACAGTTTCTTTGTGCAGGATTATTACTAGTTGGGATTGGGCTAGGAATGTGTGAAGAGAGCTTCTCCAACAAACTCTATTGAAGACAGATATAGGATATGGTGAACAGAATGTAAATTAGATGAATTTTAAATTTGTATGTTGTAGTTTGGAAACCCAATTTCACTATTTGGTGGGGGATACCGATTCTCTGCGATCTTGGTGGAAATTGGAAAAATCAGATTCCATAGTTGAAATACTATAATATATTATATCATTGTATAATAAACTTTTATAAATAAATAGAGTCTTGTATACTCTGACATACAAGACGGCTCTCATGTTACGGGTGCACACGTGATATGATAGCTTTAGATAAATCCTGTTAGGCCCCCATTTGGAGTCGTGACACCAATACTAAGGAATTGCTGCACTTTTAATGGTAACGAATTAGTGATGCCCCGTGAAGCATTGTAACACAATGCTAAAATTTAATGAATAAAACCTTGGAAAAATTTAAAGAGCTTGATTATAACTTAATGGCTTCGCATCAACAGTGAAAAATTTGCGATGGTCTCACACCACCAATGAAAATAAAGGAATTACAACTTTAGTTTTTTTTTTTTCCTTTATGCAAAATATAAATCTATTCAAAACCCTAACAAAAGAACTATTGACAATAAAGTAAAGTCAAATATGAGCCTTATGATATAAACTTAATCTAACGGCTATTATTCAGCCATCTAAAAATATAATAAAAGGAGATCTAACTAATTTAGATATCCTTACTCTTATTGTATCTATGAGTATCTAATCATTAAATAACTAGGTAAATCTACATTATATGAAAGTAAATGTAATCTAAAACTAAATATCAAAATCCCCATGCCATATGGGATGGCGACGTTGACTCAAGCTCCTTCACTTGTATTGTTAATCCCCATCAATTAGTACTGTTAGTATACATAAAAAGTTCATTTAGATATTAAGTTGATCAATTTGAAAATTCTGATGCCTAATTATACATTTGTCAAAGTTTAAATATCATTCATAACGTTTACCCAAATAAAATCAATATATGATAATTACATGCAAATACTATGTTAGTTTAATTACTCTAAAAGTGTTTGAGATGGAACATGCAAAAAGATTTTAATTATGCACCCTGTAACATTACTCGCATTTTTTAATAGCTATCACCTAATCAAAGCCCGTTGATTAGCAATCAGCTATCACCCTTGTGCATCCTTGATTGAAGCCATCAAGCACAGTAAACACCAAATTAAATAAATCACTTAATTGGTGTTTGTCTTTTGGCCATGAATATATTTTAGAATGACCCATTATAAATATGAGAGCGCACTTAGTAATTTATTTTTCATTTGAATCTACCGTTCGATTTCCATTTAGTTTCGCAAGGATAAAATGGATCACAATTGGAAGATGACAATCGAATATATGAAATGGATCAAAGGATAAATTCGTTTTGCGCCTTAGACTTAAATATTGTTTAATCAGTAATTTTCAACAAAGCGTATTTGCAGGGGGTTAAAAAACAACACAACACACAACAACAGCTACAGCTACTAGAGAGTTTTTTCGCCAATGACCTTAATCTGATAGTATTAACACCAGTCCTCCATAGGCCAAAAAAAATAAAAAATAAATAAATAAATAACTAGTCTCCTAAATAGGATGGACTGAGTTTAAATTCTTATTCCCATTGTAATAGCAAAAAAAAAAAAAAAAAAAGGATTTAAAGTTTTTATGAATTTAATGTCAAAAATATAATTTTAAGGTTTATAAATACAAAGGGAGTTTTTTTTTTTTTTATGATTATGAAAATAAAACTTAAAAGGATATGAATAAAACAAATGTTTGATAATTATATGCAAATGCTGTAGACAAACTAATTTGTAAACGAAGCACAGATCGATATAATATATGATTTATGAAACTATCATGGATGTTAAAAGACCCCAATGTAATTCTCGAATCCAACTAAAAATATTTGCTTCTAAAATATGTCTACGAGAAGATAATACGAATAATGAGAAATAAACCTCAAGTGTTCAATAAAAGTTTAAAAGTCCCATAGGAATAATGCTTGTCAATATCTCATAGAAGAGAAACTAAACCAAATTGTCTATTACAAGATTAGCCCATTTATAGGCTTAGGAATAAACCCTAATAAATAATATGAAGGGAAAACTATAAATTGAAACTGCCATAAACAAATCGATATAAAAGAGTTTAATTAACAATAAATAAGGGCAACATATAAAGAAGAGAAAAGAAAACCTAGGAGTCTAGGTTTTCAAAAGTATGAGGTGGATCCTTAGAGTCTAATTATAAAAGTGTGAGGTAGTTTCCTAAATTAGTCTAGGTTTTGAAACTGTGAGGTGGTTTCCTTAACTAGTCCAGGTTTTGAAAGTGTCAATAGAGCCGTCCAGTCAATCATTTGATTATTAAAATAAATATAACAATTAGGATATTAACTATTTTATTAATTTGATTATGTTTTGATATGGTGTGAACCGTTGGGTAATTGACTGAACAGGTCCCGTTTAAATTAATAATGGGACCATACAATTTCTCTCATATCAATGATATAATGGTTAGAAATCCATTAGAAACCTAAAACAAATTAGAAGATCCTCTGTCTTGCCCCGAGGGGTACCCTAAACGTGGCAGTCCGTTGTACACAATACTAAAGCCTAGGAATGACTACCTCAATCATGCAAAAGCTTCCATATCATGTACAAGGCGTACATCACAACCAAGGGAACGTATCAGAGTAGCATAATTTATCTTGATAATAAATAAGTAACAAGGCAGAGAGAATACTTATCATAAATCATAAACATATCAAGTTACTATTCTTAGGGGTATATCCATCTACTGACTTCAAATAAATAAACATCTTAGAATCAACATAACACTTAATCGTATAAGTCTTTACATATAAAAAACCTTACAAAATTACTTCATCTTATGATTCCAATTCCTTCATAGAAGCTTAACATCCTTCCATGACTTCCTTAATGTCATGATCCTTTATTTAAGCCACGAGTATACCTGTTTCAACAAAATCTATAGGGGTATAAACTACAACTAGCTTAGTGAGATATTCATTTTCATTCGCACCATATTTTCAAACAAGTTTATTTAGATTTTCATACGTATGCTATGCATACAATGCAACAATCACGTGATTATGCAAATATGTATAGTTAT
This sequence comes from Combretum micranthum, assembly GCA_024138025.1. Classification (NCBI taxonomy): domain Eukaryota; kingdom Viridiplantae; phylum Streptophyta; class Magnoliopsida; order Myrtales; family Combretaceae; genus Combretum; species Combretum micranthum. Next base: position 1,374,762 of record JAMXBD010000137.1, read on the forward strand.
CCGGAAACCATACATAGAACAGATTTATCTCCGTATCGAAGGTTAGGGAATTGGGGTTGAAGATCCTCGGCCTTCTATTGCTAGTCCCCAGGTCCTCACCTACAGCGTTCGGTTGGCTCGGCTCCGAACTTAGAGTCGCTTTCCCCGAGCGATTTGGATTCTCTAGGAAGAAACATGGCCCGTGGCACCACACGATCATAGCCAATCTAACTCTATGCGTAGGGTAGCAGCCTTCCAAAAAAGATATGATTCGATGGATGCCATGTGTGAGCGTTTTATTTTTCTTAAGCCAAACCTTATTAAGGTTTATTAGGGGGTGATCAATCAATTTGACAATTAATAAGCAATCATACAAGTCAGTAAACAAAATTATTTAAACAAGCAATTTGCAGTTGCAATATTCTTAATTCTCATTTCACGCATAAGCATAGAATCACACACAATCCCGAACTCCCCAAATATATATCCATTTTTATCTTTTTCTTAGTATACTAATGCTACTACTTTACAAGCATATGCAAGGTAACAAAATTAAGAGGAATAACTCACTCGTCCATTTCGCGATCTTCGTAGTCGTAGTAATCCTCAGGAAGGGTAATTTCCTATCCTTTGTTACCTAAACAAAAGAAATACCCGGGATGAGTATTTTGTAAAAATTCTACTTAAACTTTCTAATTCTATTTCACTATGTTCGTCAAAATCGTATAGAATGAAATTCTAATTTAAAATGGCCATAACTTGCTCATTTTAACTCATAAATTTGCATATAATATACCGTTTTCTGCCTATTCGAAAAGATCTATCCATTTCTAAGGTTATCTTTGTCATATAAGGTCATTTGGGTTCCAAAAACATTGGATAAAGATCTAAAACGAAAATTTCTAAACTTTTGTAAATCCATTTTCTAACTCAACTTTATTCAAAAATCCTTTAGCAAAACATGGATATATATATGTATATATATATGTATATATAATTGATAAATTCTTTGAGTATATAGATAAGCTCACTTTTTATACAAAAATTCTAATGGTGGTGTCTCAACGATTTATTTCGTAAAACAATTCTTTTAAAGTGTTAAAACTTTACTTGATAAATTTCTTTTCAAGTATTTTGAAGAAACTTTATATTTTCATAGGTTATTATAAATGAGTATATTCTTATTTTATTTCTTCATTCCTTTTTCTAAAATAAGTAAATTTTCTTTTAAGCTTAGTCTTTTATAAGTTTTACTTCTAGTGATAAAAGATCAAATTTATCAAAAGTATATTAAGTTGTTGAAAACCTTTTTATAATTTTGTATTTAGGATGGTTTTAGAAAATGAATCTTGTCTTCTTACATTTATTTCTAAAATATAAGTTTTTGCTTCCTAGAACTTGTTCTTTTATTCCTTTTTAAAAGAATCATCTTTATTGATAAAATTATTTGTTTCTAATGTTATTTATATTCTTTGAAAATAAGTTTCTCTCTTAGGAACTTGAAAATCATTGTTTTCCTAAGTGGGTTCATAACTTTATGAGTTGATTTTATCTTAACTTTGAAAACGTAGTTTGTTTCTTAGTTTTGTTATGGAGTTAGAAATAGTTTATCCTTAAGCTTTTTGTGAGAACTTTGAAAACTACCCAATTATTTTACTAAAGCATAGGTTTCCGTAATATACAATGAAAATATTTATTTCTTACGCTTCCTTGGTAAAGCTATCTTTGATACTTAAGAAAACTTTGAGAAAACTTGTATTACCCTATTTCTATGTTGTTGATAATAACTTCATTATTTTGTGATAAGTTACATAATAGAAAATTTAGTTTTTAAGTTCCTTTAAAATAAAATTCTACTTTTGAATTAGTTGAGACATTAACATTATGTTGATGCAAGTATTATGAACATATAAAATAATAAGAACATAAGAAAATACAAGAAACAAATAATAAGCAAGAAAAGAAAATAAAATATCAAGTATTGGGAACCTTAGATTCATTAGGTATCCCGGTCAAGTATTAGAGCCTCAGCTTCATCAAGGCATCCAGAGGCTAAGAATGGACTAGTCCCGAAAGATAAATAGAAGATTGTTTTGACTTGATATGGACAAGTCTAAGATTAGAAAGACTAGTCTTAAAGAAAAGCATGAATTAAATAAATTGCAAAGCATGAAATAAATAAATAAAAAGTGAGCTTATATGCTCTAAAGATTATATATAAATACATAAATATTTAGTTAGATATTATAACAACAATAAAATTAACATAACATAATAAATAAGAAGTTTATGTACAAGAACAAAACATGAACATGTTGTTGCTTTTACTACTCATATGAGTTTCAAAACAACACCATAGTCATGCTAAGTTACATGACATGTATAAATAGATGGTTGAAAGAAATTTTTACCTAAGGTATTTATGTGGTATGAAGATGGTAGTGAATGTATGGTTATGTGGTCATGTGTCTTATTAAGAAATGATAGTTGTAGAGAGAAATTTTGTGAGTATTTGGTGAAAGAGAATTTGGTAGAGGAAAATGTTGTAGAGGCAGTTTGTGTAGTGAATTTGAGAGAGTTTTGATAGTAGAATGAATTGTGTGAAAGAATGAAAGAGGAAAGGGGTATTTATAGAATTTTGGAGTGAAAATTAGATGTAATAAAATAAATTGAAAAAGAAAAATAATTGAGATGAACAGGAGAGGGGATGGCATCGGTTTTGCTTTGTAGAGGGGGAGAAGTTGTTTTGTTTTGTAATTTTTTTGTAAGAAAATAATTAATATGTAAGATATGATTTGATATAAGATGTATTGGAAATATAAAACGTAAGAAAATAGGTATGTAGGTAGTAAGAGATAGGTGTAAGAAAAAGTAGAGATAGTGAAATAGTAATGAATAGTAGAAAAGCACTATGAATAGTAGACTAGATAATTAAAGTACCGGTAGTAATAAAAATACGCATAATAATGCGATATCTGTAATTTTTAGCTACCGAAAAATTCTAAAATTGATATTTTTGGAATCCTTTTATTTTTACGAGTCTATTGGTATAAACGGAATATTTTTAATATTCTGAGCTTCGGGACATGCTTTTCGAGAACTGATCCCGTTTGAGTTCGAAGGACACTCGAAATTCGCGAATCTGATATTTTTATGTTACCCTATATTATTACGAACTATTTTAGGCCATTAACTTAATTCCGTTTTCTAGGGTCTGAGAATGTGGGATTGCCGGATCCTAAACACTAGGGTTTGTTATAAGCTTTGTTGACTTTTAGGGTTTCGTTTTGACTTCCGGTTTTTGTTGAGTTAATCGTAAGATTATATAATTTTCAAGTTTTGATCGTTTTATAATTTTAGCTTGATATCTAAGGTTTGTCTTATTTTATTTATGATTATTTAATAGTTTTTAGTTCTCGAGATCGTTTAACCGAGTCTAGAGTTATGAGTTGACTCAGTTTGACTTTTGGTAAAAATTGAAATTTCTGATTTTGAAATTTACCTAAGGATTTAAGATCTTATCATTTCATTTTTAAGCAGTATTTTGATATATCGTTTTCATTTGTGTTTTAGGAATCGGGTAGGCGATTTGATTGATGTACGAATGTTGATCCAATTGATAGTCTGATTTTCTATTTTGTTTTTGAGGCTTCTCTTTTTCTTAGATTAAGAAATCTCGTTTTTGATCTTATTTGGAATTAAGTTTTAACTTGGTTCTATTTTTAAGGTTTCATTTCCGGTGTTTGACTCAGTTTAGAATTTGGTTTTTAACTTGAGTTGATTTTCGGGATTTAAATTTTTATATTAGACTTCTAGGATTATTTCTAAGAATTATGAAATTTTTTGGGGCTTACATCCTCCTTTACCATTGTTAGGTTTTACTTAGGCTATCTTTAATGCTAATCTTGCAACAATTAAATATATTTGTTAAGTTTTCTCCTTGAATCCCAAAATTATCATAGAGAAGAGAAGATTAGATTTTGAAGGTATGTTAAATTTTCTCCTTAAATCTAATGAAACTAAGATTAGTAAATGTTAGAAGAGAACCTAACCCTAATCACGATAACAACAAATCCGATTAATCAAACAATTAATCAACCTATAATCAAAAGTTAAATCTTCTCTTGCCAAAGTGATAAACAATAAACCAATGCAGAAAATATAAAACATATAACACTAGGATTTAATGTAGAAAATCCAATGCGGGAAAAACCATAGGACCAGTAGTGCTCAAATCTTCCACTCTAAATAATATAATGGGATTACAAGTTTTCCTCACTAGATCTGTCTAGTGGATCTCACAATTCTTTACCACAACTAGTGAATTACAAACAAGAATAAGATTTTTCTTGTAGAGTTTCACACTACGATTTCCCTCACTTTTCTCTCTTTCTCTCTCTATATCTCTCTATCTTGGCTTGAGAAGAGGCACACCTCTTATTCTTTTTGCAAACCTTATGTCAATAAGGCTCATATATATGCAACAACATAAGGAAAACCAATAGACACTCAAGACTGGCTCAAGTAAATTAAAGGCTGGCTTGTATATTTAATGTAGGCCGGCAGCCTTTAACTCTAGTTGCAGGTGTACAATAATTTCATCTCCTTTGTTTTGCAAAAATCTCCTTATTTAAATCATATTCCAAGTATATGTCCTATATTGAGGATACTCTTGATTTCAAAGTCCTTTAAATATATAAACATATATTTAGGATTTCCTTGTGCAAGTGTATTGGTTCATTCCTACTTTGATTCCAAAGTCTTCTATAAATATATCCAACATATATTTAGGCTCCCTTTGGTTATAGTCCCATATGAGTTGGATCTATAACCTCAACAACTTCTCCCTCTAACTTATATAGGGGGTATCACCAATCTTGTTTTCATGTCCCAAATGGTCTTAAACTTGACAACCTGCCATACTTAATATTAAGACTTAAGTATGACAATCTTAGTCATCCCAAAAGTCTCGATATCGGGTGTAAGGTGTACTTTCACAATTGTAGAGGACCAAACTTTGGATCAAGCCGTTTAGGTAGTTATACACAATAGCAATTAAGAAAGTAAATCATAATAATAAAATCAAGGCTCTTAAAAGATATGTAAAGAGTTTTACAAACTTAAAGGGCATTCCCTATAAAACATCTAATTCTATTAAAGTCTATTCACTTTTTTGAATTCCTACTTGGAAATCTATTTCTATTTCTAATTCTTGAACTCTAACCAAAAGCTCTTGGCTCTAAAAGGTATTACCTAGGTGAAGTATCCCCTTGGATCCAACCAAAGAAATGTGTAATGCAAGAGATATCTAAGAGGGTATAAGCTACGCACTTCATGAGAATTATTTCCACAATTAAACACCCAACACCCAATAATCAAAACAAGTTTATTTAAACAACCATATGAGATGCATAAGCACAGAGTAAACAATATATACGATTTTCTGGGAATCATATGTTGAATGGATTTACCCCCTCCATTCGGGTTAGGGGTTACAGGTCGAATAAATCGATTTTTATAAATATAATTCCTTTATAGTTTTGTTCGAGCCACTACCCAGCTATAAAACATATTTTATTAAGGTATTTTATTTACCATAATTTAATCCGGGCGACCTTTTGCATTTTTATAGATCTTATGAGCTCTATGAACCTCTTTACTATGCCTTTGTCTTACCAAGGGTATAGTAATAAATACAATGAACTCACCCAATGATATGCATGAAGCAATTCAATTAGATACTCATGTTATGATTAAAGATTTTATGGGTGATCATAGAATTCATAGACAATCATTCCTATACTATATCAAACATTCATTACGAACAATTATGCTTCGATATACTTAAATGTAATTTCAATCATATATGTAAAGCACATGCACTTTTCCACCTTTTCTTTTCTTAATTCTAATGCAACCAATTTGTACAAGCAAAAACGTAAATGCAAAATGTAAGAAATAAACTTACTCGGCCATTTGCGCAGAAACTCCTAGTCAAAGTAATCCTTGGGATATGGAAACTGGTCTCCACATCACCTATATAAGGGAAATACCCAAAATGAGTATTTCATGGGAGTTCTACTTAAACTTACTAATTGTATTTCACTAAGTTCATAAAAAATCGTATAAGGTGAAATTCTAACTTAAAATGCCATAACTTGCTCATTTTAACTTGGAATTTCGCACATTATATATTGTTTTCTATCTATTTGAAAAGATATATCTATTCATAAAAAAGTCTTTTGGATCACGAAAAAGATCAATATAGATTCTCCATGAAAATCCCAACCCTTAAAACACAATTTTCAAACTTTTCTTTATCACAAAAATCCTTTAGCTAAGATACGGATATTTATAAGGTTGAAAAACCCTTTGAATAAATATATACATAGACTCATATTGTATGCAAAATTTAATGGTGTTGTCTCAATTATTATTTTTCGTAAAACAATTTATCTTAGGATGTTGAAAACTTGAATCTTAACAATTTCTTTTCTAAGTGTTTTGTAAGAACTTTATAATTTCTTAGGTTATTTATAAATGAATATATTCCGATTTTTTTTTCCAATTTATTTTCTAAAATAAATTAATTTTAACTTTGATCTTCTACAAATTTTACCTCTAGTGATAAAAATGAAGTTTCTAAATTTTTTATTAAGTTGTTGATAGCCTATATATAATTTGAGTTGTATATATTTTCCTTTCAAAATGGTTTTTATCAATAAGTCTTTTTCCTCATATATTTTTATTTCTAACTTCTTTAAAGATAAATTTTAAAACTTGGTCTTTTAAGTTCTTTACCGATTTCACTTGGAAAGAAATCATTTTTTTTTCAACATCTTGATAATATCTATTGTTTTTGAATTAATCATATTTATATTCTTTTTATTTCTTTGAAAATGGGTTTATCATTTAAAAACTTAGCAACCCTTATTTTTCTAAGTGGGTTTATAAATTAGTGAGTTGATTTTATCTTAAGTGAGTTAATTTTATCTTAACTTTGAGAACTAGTATAGTTTTTTGTTTTTATTATGGAGTTGGTAAAAATATTATAAGTAAGCTTTTGAAGAAAAAATTGCTTATCAAAGAACTATTAATACTAAGTTTTAATAAACTTCATGTGACTTATTACAAAAAGAAAAGTTTAGTTCGTTAGTTAATTTCTTGATAACATCATCTTTTATTGTCATTTAAGAAAAATTCTTGATGAGTTTGAAAAGAAGTTGTAAAATAATTTTCCTATGTGTTTAATAACAAATCTTGATTTAATGACAAGGATATATATATTAAAAGAGTTTATTAAAGGAAATTCCACTTTAAATTTAATTGAGACAATATCATTATAATGATGCATCTATGTGAGTATGTAGTATGAAAAAGATGAAAATATAGGAAATATATAAAAAGCAAAATAATAAAGCAAGATAATAAGATCAAGTATTGGGAACATTAGCTTCATCAAGGTATCTCGGTCAAGTATTGGAAGCCTTGGCTTCATCAAGGCAACCTAAGATAGTCCTGAAAAGAAAAATAAAAGAAAGAAAATGAAAGTAATAATAATAAGCTTGTTAGAGAGTTAGTGAGCATTTAGGCTCTAAGAAATATACAGATATGCATATAGATGATAATATATATACAAAGTCAAGTTAGAAGCATAATAACAATAATATCAACATGATATCATCATAATAACAAAAAAAATAAAATTCAGAATTCTTGGTATGTGCAAGAACAAAACATGAACATGTTGTTGCTTCTATAACCCACATGAGTATTAAGAAATAACACCATGATCATGCTAAGTTATATGACATGGATAATAATGATAGAAAATTTTACCTAAGTGTGTTTATGTAGAAGGAAGAAGATGATGAGTGTAGGATTATATGGGTAGTGATATGTGATAAATAGTTTATGTATAGAGAATGATCTTGGAAGGAATTGGTTGAAAATAATTTTAGTAGAGAGGAATTATGTAGAGAAGATTTATGGAGAAATTTTGGAGAGTTTTGTTATTTAAAATGAGTGTATGGAAGAAGTGGAGGGAAATGAGGTATTTATAGTAGAAAATGGAGGAAAATCAGATGTAATAAAATAAATTGAAAAAGAAAAACAATTAAAGATGAGAGAGGGGGAGTGACATCGGTTCTAGAGGGAATGGGGGAGAGAAAATAATTAAATTTATAATTTGTAAAAAAGTAAGTAATATGTAAGATATGATGTGATATAAGATGTATTAAAAATGTAAAAAGTAAGAAAATAGCTGTATACGTAGTAAGAAAAAGTAGAGATAGATGAATAGTAATGAATTGTAGAGAAGTACAATGAATAGTAAACAAGATAAATAATTTACCAGTAGTAAAGAGATACGCATATAAATGCAATATCTGTAATTTTTAGCTACCGAAAAATTACGAAACTGATATTTTTTGGTTCCTTACATTATTACGAATCTAACAGTGTCATCGGAATATTTTTATCATCTAGTGGATAAGGGCAAGATTTTCGAAAATTGATCCCGTTCGAATCCAAAATATACTAGAAATTAGCGAATATGATATTTTTAAGCTTCCCTATATTATTACGAATTATTGTCAACAATTATCTCAGTTCCGTTGATTAGGGCTTAAGAACACGGCATTGTCGGATCTAAATTCTATGGTTTGATATTGGTTTTGTTGACTTTAGAGTTTTCGATTGACTTTTGATTCTAGGGTTTGAGCTTAAACTCGGTATATAAATCTAGGGGTTTACACTTGCTGCCTTCCTACAACACCTTTTGTCAGACTAAAACCTTTCACAACCTGCTTTTGTCTTGTTCCTTGATTGTGAGCTCTTGTCATTAGTTTTCACCCATTTGTTCTTCAGAGGTCCCTTGCCCTTAGGCAGTTTTACCAAGTCGATTTTCCTATTTTCATGCAAGGATTTCACTCTATCTTGCATGGCTCTAACCTTTCTTGACTTCTTCCTATTTCCCATGGCTTTCTAATAACCATCTGACTCTCCCCCATCACTGAGTATCTCATACTCATCTAGACTAAATCTAATCGATGGTCTTCTCTCCTTTACAGATCTTCTCTTCTTGAACTATTGATGAGGCTCTTCGGATTCTTTAACTAAACCTCCGCTATTTCTACCATCATTAGAACCTCTATGGGAGAGTATAGGATTCACATCTCCTTTACTTAGCTCTGCTGACATTAAGTAAAGAGTATTCCTCTTCTTTCCATTGTCACAATGAGAGAACCCTTGGTGAGCTTCCATCTTCCTTCACCAAAGTACCTACTATAGCCATCATCATCAACCTTTCCTACAGAAATAAGGTTAAGGAGGATATCTAGAACATATCTAACATCTCTGAGAATGAGCCTACAACCTATGTTTGTGTTTAAAATTATGTTTCTAATGCCAACAATCTTGGATTTACCATTATTTTCCATCCTGACATTACCAAAATTACCAGTAGTGTAGATTGAGCAGAACTTACCATATGAAGTCACATGGAAGGAGGCACTGAAATGAACAACCCAGTCATCATCATGACTTGCAAGGCTAACACACTTCTCATTCTAGGCAATGACGATCTCATCATTGTCTACTGCTGCTGCAGTTATGTCTACATCCTTTTCATCACCTTTACCTTTCTCTTTCTTCTAGAGTCTACACTCTTGCTTCATGTGACTTGGCTTGTCATAATAGTAGCATTTAAAAATTTTCTTTTCTCTTGACTTGAACTTTCCCCTAGATTTCTTAGATCTATTATCTTCATCGGATGATCTTTTATACCTACTTCTACCGTTCCTTCCTGGCTTACCAATAACAAGTGCACCAGAATCGTCCCTAGAATCAGATCCTGTGACAAAATCCTTCCTCATAGCCTTTTTATTCATTAGGCTATCCTTTACCATTGCAAGGTTGAGTGTTCCCTCTAGGGTAAAATTACTGACTGACATAACCAGTGTCTTCGAACTATCATGCAAGGAACTCAGCAACAATAGTGCCTCGTTCTCATCATCAAGCACCAGCTTCATGGAAGACGACTGATTTACCAACCCTTGAAAATCATTCAAGTGCTCTATCATGTTGAATCTATCCCTGTATTTCAGATTTACAACTCTTCTAATCAAGGAGATTTTATTTAAAGCCGTCTGCCTCTCATACATAGATTCTAACTTCCTCTATAGGACATCCACTTTTGTTTCCTGGGCCACATGGTGATAAACATTGTGATCCACCCATTGTCGGATATAATCGACAATTTTCCTATGCATGATTGTCCAATTAGTATCAAATTTGTCCTATGGCTTTGCAACATCACCGCTTAAAGGAAAATTTAGATCATTGCAATAACATATTTTCCATCATAGATTTCCATATGAAGAAATTTGTTAGATTCAATTTGATCATCACACCTATTGATTTTGCCATATATGCGCTAAAAATCCTAATTTTCTTTTTTAATATTGTGCTCTAATACCACTTGTTAGGAGAAAGCCTAACTTTAATCACGATAACAATAAATCCGATTAATCAAACCATTAATCAACCTACAAAGAAGTTAGATCACCTATTGCTAAAGCAACAAACAATACATAAAATATAAAACAAATAATAATAGGATTTAATGTGGAAAACCCAAGGTAAAAAAACCACGGGACCAGTAACGATCAAGTCTTCTACTATAAACAATATAATGGGATTACAACCTTTCCTCACTAGATCTGTTTAGCAGATCTCACAACTCTTCACCATAACCAGTGGATCACAAATAGGAACAAGATTTTTCTTCTAGAGTTTCGCACTCTAGGATTTCCCTCACTTTTTTCTCTTTCTCTCTCTAAATCTCTCTATCTTAGCTTGAGAAGAGGCACACTACTTATTCCTTTCGCAAACCTTAGGACAATAAGGAGAATGCATATGCAACAACACAAGGAAAACCAATAGACACTCAAGGCTGGCTCAAGTAAATTAAAGGCTGGCTTGTATATTTAGTGTAGGCCGATGGCCTTTAACTCCAGTTGTAGGTGTACAACAATTTCATCTCCTTTGTTTTGCAAAAATCTCCTTGTTCAAATCATCTTCCAAGTATATGTCCTATACTTAGAATACTCTTGATTTCAAAGTCCTCTAAATACATAAACATATATTAGGATTTCCTTATGCAAGTATGTTGGTTCATCCCTACTTTGACTCTAAATTCTTCTAAATATATTTCCGACATATATTTAGGCTCCCTTTAGTTATAAACCTATATGAGTTGGATCTATAACCACAACAGTAAATAATATTCTCTTCAAATTCAATAAATAAGGTTAAGGGCGCACAATTAACCATTTCGATTGAAAATACTATGGTTCAAAAGCCAAACTAGATGGTGGGCAAGTGACATGAACCTTAGAGTTCTTATAATCTATTAAAGTCAATAGCTAAGATTATTATTTTATTTTTTAATTTTAATTATGTCAAGCCTAGATTTTGATTTCCACTTAAATTTCTTTTAATCCAATTTACATCAAACCCTAACCATTTGACATAAACTCTCTACTAAGTATCAAAAAAATTAATTTAAGATAACAAAACCATAAATTACTAAGTTTGGGGGTTAATCTTTTAAAATCTAGATTGTTACCACATTTAACTTAACAATTATAATTCGTTCTCCATTATAGCCTAAATAACATTTCTATGTGATATTTACAACATATTTACAAAATACCTGCTTTCCTATTTTATCATAATTTACAAGATTACCAAAATATCTTTTCCAATTTTATTAAGGTTTACATGATGAGTTAAGTATATCAAATTTGGCAACAAAGAAAAAAAAGCCGACTAATATTTATATGTGATAAATTAGTAAACTATGTTTACATGGAGTAATTTCCAATTTTATCAAAACTTCTAAGAAAAAGTCAATTAGATTACATTTTACAAAATATGAAACTAATATCTATGTGTCATAAATTTAGAAACAACATTCATATAAAGCTTTAAAAAATATATATTTTTCTTTTTTAGAGTCATCTGTTTCTTATGTGTCCACTATTTAGGATCTTACATCATGTAACTCTTTTAAAGAAAAATTTATTTTTCTAGTCAACTTTAATTTTTAAAATTCTTTTCACTTTAAATTCAATATATTTTATCAATTTTCTTTTTTTAAATTTAACTTTTTGATATGATCCTAAGATCTAATACTTTAATTTTCATGATATTATAGGAATTGAACCTTTTCCTATGAAACAAAAATTTTCATAATAGCATATTATATCACATGTATCATATCACTCTACATGTTATCAAAACTAAAATTCCTATGAGGATCATCAATATCAAACATGTTAATTTAGCAAGATAGAACTATATATCACATTATCAAAGCTTGATCAATTTTCATATATTACATTATCTCAAACATCATTAAAATCACACTGTCACCCATATGGATTATAGTACAAATCATGGCACAATCAAAATTTTCATGTCATATTATTAAAATTCATTAGAACAAGTGGCACTATGAAAAAAAATTCAATCCAAACATAACATTATTTCATGAACACCTATGCTAAATACTCATATATTTATATGGCAAAGTAATACAATTTCTTTACTATTTGTTCAAAATTTTAATATAACATATACATATATTTATTAATTAGCATATCTACTATATCTTATCAATATCATTGACACTAGATATTAATTGTTATTATTGTATTGTTATTTATTTATTTCTTTTCTATTTGTTCAAAATTTTAATATAACGTATAAATATATTTATTAATTAGCATATCTACTATATCTTATCAATATCATTAACACTAGACATTAATTGTAATTATCATATTGTTATTTATTTATTTTTATTATAGTTCCAATGACACAAACACCACACATATCATATTATTACCACTAGTCACATTTTCTCTCTTTTTATATTACTAGTAACACTAATACATTTATTATTATTATTATTATTATTATTAAATAAACACAATAAAAATGATAAGTTTTATTCATGGACCTAAACTTTTTCATTTTAAATAGAAATATACCTAAACAAAATTTATTTACAATAAATACCTAAACTTTTTAAACATTTCATTAAAAATACTGGAGGTTGGATTCTGGCCTTTTTTTCTTCTGGAAGCTTACGTGACAGGTGAACTCAATTAAAAAACTATTTCTCTATCCTAGTCAGCAATATTTTTATTTTATTCTTCTTATTCACTTTTCCTTACCCCTCTCTCCTCTGTCTCTTCTCTCCTCCTTCTTCTTCCTCACACATAGGCTTGCACAACCACCAAGATTGAAGCTTAAGAGCTCAAATGACCTCGTTAGGAACTTGTTTTTCATCCATCCTCCTCACAATTAGATCTTCTAGAATAAAAATTTTCATTCACCAATTTCGAAATCAAAAACTAAATTTTTGTAATCAATCTCATCCATCTCTTTCTTTCTCCTCCAATTCCCTTTCTCTCTCTAGATCCTCCTCACTCTCTCTCTCTTAAAATTACAAACCAACCCATAACACACCACCATAACCACTTAACCTACATTGGCCATCACTGAGACCACCAACGGTCCAACACCTTCCTTAATAACCTCCATCACCACTTTGCATACACATATAGAAACCAAATAATCACCCCATTAAACACTAACCACCATGAAACCCAAACTCAGATTCCCACATCAAACAAACTACTGCAACCCACTAAACACTAACACCAAACATATGAACTCAGAATCCCACATCAAACCAACACCAAACATATCCTACATCAAGTTCGCTACCTATGATCACTCCCTAATTGAGGGGTTTTTTGGTTGCCTCTCAGCTCAAGAGATTGCTTCCTTCTAGGGTTTAGAGTTGGAAGGGAATCACTAAGAAAATGAACAAAACCGATAATATAGGAGTAGCTACTCAAAGGTTGGTACAAGGTGGGTGACGTATTCAAAGAGTTAGGTTTTTTGCGGCAATTATTTTGGGTATCATTAGGACTTAATGGTGCCTAGTGAGAATGCCATTGCTAGGTCAAATTTGGGTATATTGACAACAAAGATGATGATAGGACTCAAAAGGGTCAGAGTCGGGTGATTTTTAAGATATGAAGGTTTTATCTGGGTTCAATGTAGCACATGAGGAAAAGGCTAAGAGTGGCTTGGGCATGTGGGGTTTGTACTAGAGGAGTGGTGGTAGTTAGAGGAGGTGGTTCCATTTCCAAGAAGAAGAACAATAGTAGGGCAGAGAAAGACAGAGGTTAGAGAAAAAAATAAATAAATAACATTGATTAGGATGAAAAAAATATTATCTAATCATATTGGCTTGCCATGTTAGCTTTAGGCTGAAAAGAAGGCCGAAATCCGACCAAAGGTATTGTAGGTGAAAAATTTTAAAAGTTTAGGTATTTGTTTCAAGTACGGTGAGAGAAATTTACCCAATAAAAAAAAGGACAGAACACTTACCTAGAATGCACGTTGAAAAGAGGATTCTATCAAGTCGCTAGGTTAGATATTTGGATCCAATAGCTATGAATTGGGGTAGCCACCACTTAGAGGTGATGCAGAAGTGGGGTGGTTGTTGGTCGATCACAAAGGAGGCTGGTGATTCGTCACCACCACTCTACATCTTGAAGTCTTTGTAAGTGACCTTACGAATTTTGCCTATAGTAATTTGAAATTTAGATTGCAGTTCAAACCACAGTTTCCGTTGTGTAATGTTTTCATTCTTTCATATTGTAGTTTGCTCAATTCTCAAGTAGCATTTGCAAAAGCCTACCTCTTATAGTTCCATGATAAGAAAGGTTAATGGGATATGTTGACAACAAGGCAATAGAGTGGTAATTATCTACTAGTCCTAAAATATATTAGCAAGATTATACATAGAGGAGATTTGTTAGAAGGCAAAAAAAAAATGTTTTTATTAATGATTGTTGATTTTGGGACAATTACCCATTATTATTTTCCAAGACAACATCATTTGAATGTTGGGGAAATCATTTTTGTTTGGTTTACTATAAGATGAAAATGCTTTTATCAATTTGTAATTTAATTTGTGTTTTAGAGGATTCAGATTTGAAAATTTGTGATTTTGGTTTTATAAATAATTTGGGTTGATATTATGTGCACTTAAATCATTATAGTTTATAAACTAAAGGAGACGTTAATTTTCACTAACTATTTATAATCTTATGATTACAGTCCATGGAAGAATGTGAATACTTAATTAGCCTAGCAAAACCTTAATTGGAAGTGTTATTTATAAAATTTGACTTATGCTTCTCATAAGGTAGTGGATGAGTACAAGGAGGCTAAAGCTATGATTTTTCGTATATAAATTTTTGAAATGGATGTAATAAATGTTTTTTTTTCTTATTCAGGTCATTTGAAATTATTTATGTGTCTTGATGCAACATGAAATAGATATAGTACTGATTCTTTCCGATTAATTACTTTCAAAACTAGCTAAGGGTTTGCAGAAGTCCTTTTCTCTTCTTTCTCAGACTGAAAAGACTTCCAATTTACAAGTATGGACATTTTTTCTTGTCTATCTAGTGCTATTTTGCTTATAACTACCATGCTTCCAACTGAATAGACCACCTTTAAGTACTGGTACTATGATGCCCAATTGGCTAATGACTTTAACTTATTATAAGATTAGCAAAATAACATATTGTCCATGTGTTGGTGATTATGAAAGTTTAAACATAAAAAGGCAAAAAAGAAAAGAAAAAAAAAAAGGGGGTTCATAATGATGGATTTTGTAACAACTCCATCTAGTAGTAAAAGGGTTCATGATTTAATTTAAGTAATTGTAGAGAGGTTAACAATTACTATTTCTTGGTAATTATCAACTAGTCTTAAAATAAATTACCAATATTATACATAGAGGAGATTTTCAAATCATATGAGTATTAGCTATCTTTGTGTCTAAAAGAGACCTTTATTTTGTATATATTCTTGGAAATTATCATATCAGCTCTAGAAGTATAGCATATTACTTTCAAACCAATGGGGGTTGGTCCATTTATTACTCCTAACAATAATGTTCCATTGTGCTTCTTTTTCCTCTTTTTTGCTTAAAGTAAGCTACATTGTTATTATTTACTCAAAAAGCAGATCATTGCTTATTTAACTCAAATTATTTCACTCCTAAAATCTTAGAATTTTTGCATTTGAATCAATTCTTGAATTTGCCCTTTTAGTACCCTTACTTCCCCTATTTAAAGTCCTCTATAATTATTTGTTTTGATTTTATATGCTCCAATAGAAGTTGATGAAGTTTCTACCAAAGAAGATTGCATCAATACAATTGGAATTATGGAGGCTAGTGTACCATGGACCTAAATGAGCATAGTCTAACACAAGAAATGTATAATGAATGAAGATCACGTCATTGAAATTAGAAAGTTGCTTTTTTTTTTCTGTTAATTACTCATAATTTTTTGGTTATGTGAATGAGGCTATTATCATTAATTGTAAAATTTTGTGTTGAAAAATTTCTTCCCTTACAATGTCAAATTGTATTACACTAAAAATCATATTGTGATGGTTATTGTTTAGATTTGTTATTATCATTTTTGTCCATGATCTATTTAGGGATTTTCTACTTTTCTTAAGCTATGTCGTAAATATGATTGATTCATATTAATTTTAGTAATTGTGTCTCTTTTTTGTTGTCAGATGATTTATTGTCAACTTAATAACTAATTAATAATGTTCAATATTATTATTATTATTATTATTTTTATTGAATTAAATATTATTATTTACTATTAATGTAATAATTAATATTAACCTAAACACAATTCATTTTTATGTAATGATTACCTTAATATTCATAGCATTGATTTAATTAATTTTATATTTATTAAATATTGATTTAATTCATTTATAATATGAAAATTTTATATTTTAATGACAGAGAATTTTTACAAAAAAACAACTTAGTAAAATTATGGATTTTTATTTAGCATTATTTGTAATTTATTTAATTATATTTATAAATTAATCTCTTTAAATTGTATTTATTAATTAATATAAGAAAATTAATCAAATAAATCTATCACAATATAAGGGTATAATGGTCAAAATATAATGTCTTGTCCAATACTTGTATATACTAAACACTAAACATGACAAAAATTCTTGTTCAATACTACACTATTTAAACAAGGTACAAGGAAATTATTCTATCCACTATTCCTTATATTGTGCTGTCCAGTTCTTCTTGTTATATCTGGTCCTTGCAACTAAAGGCTACCTTAAACCATACTTCCTATCACACTACATGCATTAAGTGTATCTATAGATATATATATTAACACACACATATATATATATATGTTTGTGTATATGCATTTCCGTAAAAAAATGAGTATAAATGATAAGGGCCGGAGCATCCCTGACATGATAATCAGGTACTAGAACGGTAGGAGGTTGAAGAGTACAAACCAAAGAGACAAAGACGAGTCAATGATTATTGTTCACCACCCATAATTTTAAAAGTGAATTATAAAAATGGAAATGGATAAGACCAATTGAAGGTAGATAAAATTATAAATATATGAGTCTGATTGATGCAAGTGTCTATAAAAAAATGTGTATAAATGATAAGGGCCGGAACATCCCTGACTTATGATAATAATCAGGTGCTAGAACGGTAGGAGGTCGAAGAGTACAAACCAAAGAGGCAAAGACGAGTCAAGGATTATTGTTCACCACCCATATATGACATTATTGTTATGAGTTTTCTTTTTATTATTCTTAATTTTTTAAATGTCAATTTAACCTATACAGTACACAGAAGATGCCAGCTTCAATGCGAATGGATTTTTTTTTCCCTCTTTTTGGATAGTTTTATATATACTGCAAACTGATCTTTTAATTACAACGCGACTTTAACTCTACTTTAAATAATACACAAATATAAATAGTGTTAAAATCCTAAAAGTATTTTTTTTCCTACCCAAAAATATTGTTAAAAAGGGTACTTTTAGTGATACTTTTAGTGTATTAGAATATTTTAAATAGTCAGGTTCTATATTTTAAAAATTAAAGAAACATACCCACTACTAAGAAATTAGTAGCTTTATTTACAATTTACACTAAAATTACCTTTTAGAAAGCATATATATTTTTTATTTTCTTTGAAACATGAAATGCATATTTATGAATTTAGAAGTGAAAAATTTACAATTAATCATTTTTGTTTTCGCCTGTTTATTAAAATATTAGCGAGGAGATTGTTGACTATTAGTATTTGATTGAAATAATCATCCGTACTTGGATATATGTGGAGGAGACTAGCTTTCTTTCCTTTATATTATAAGGACCACCAAGGAGACAAGGAGCTCCTTACGTTCCATTATAGCAAAATTAGAGATAGAGAAAAGTCCACACTCCCCATATATACTTCTTACAAAGAAGTTGGAAAAAAAAAAAAATGGACGGCGAAATGGAAATTTAACATGTTATCCACCACCATCCCGACTACAGCACTGAATACACTTATAAAGCACCCAAGTGCTGCATATGTGCGTCAGATGTTAGTGACAATGGGCCGCGTTACGGATGTGGAAAATGCCTGTTTGTCATTCATGAGTACTAAACTCGTCTACCGCGAGAGATCGAAAACCACCCCCGCCATCCTGACCACCCACTTTTCCTTACCCAGAAATCAAGGAAATTCCTCTGCCATGATTGCAAAGATGATGGCTTGAGATCCTCCAAGGATGGCTTCTCCTACCATTGTTCCATATGCCATTTCCTGTCACGCCCCAATAGTACCCTAGTAGTAATATATATATTATGATATAGCCTGATAATCCAGACGATATCAAATACACATATTCATACTAGAACTACTTTGGAAAGTGACGTATATTTAAAACAGGATCTTTTTGGTTGCGTGATAAGAAACGATGAAAGTAAATAAAATCACAATACCAAATTAAGTACTACAGTCTGAATAATAACTATTACAAACCATAAAACTATCTAAGTTCTCAGATAATAAAATTGATGCACTAACATCAATTAATACATATAAATAAAGAAACTATTTTCCCTGTTTCCAAAACTCTTCAAGCTTTAGAATCATACCGGCTCTAAGCTCCTAGAAGCCACCAACCAAGGCTTAAGTGTCATCCTGTAAGGACTGTAGGAGTGTGAGCATAACCACGGGCTCAGTGAATAACCAGACTTATCACAACAAGCAAGTTATTATCAATCATATGTAATGCATCAATCAATCACATGAACAATTACAAGCTTGGACAAACCGGAATCCAAACAGGATGGAGATTTACGCCCTCTCATCGGGGTTGAAGGAACCAATCCCTGAATTACCTACCCAGGAGAAACTAAGCACACAGGAAATCCACAATCTTCACAATTATTATCTCTTTATGTTAATGATATTTTAAACACCCATTTCCTGTTTTGCGCCTTAGAAACTCCACTAAGCATTAGATATTTCACAGCGATACCATGGGCGGCGTCCTTCGTTACCAGTTAGTTCCCATGGAACCGACAGAACAAAGGTAAACTTGCGTAGAACTAATAGCCTCTGCCTAGAAAAACCAAGTATTACCAGAGAACCGAAATTCTAACACGTAGTAGGCATTCGTAAAAACATAATGCAGTTTATGCAATCGTGCAATGCATGTCCATTTCATTTATAGTACCGACAGTTGTTAATCAAGTTTAGGCGATCATACAATTTACAGACAATCATCAACATATTTCATACAATATTTATCATGCAATAGGATTATCGCTTATGTTATGATAATTTGCCATTCAATCATACACCGCATCACGATGTATCCCAATCCCGCATGCATATTCATTGAATATATATTATTCCAATTGCAACTATACTACAAGCACAAACAATGTAACAAGTCTAAGTTACTCACCTGCTCATACTGATCAGTCGTAGTAATCAACCGGGAAATCCTCGACGTATCGAAATTACCTATTAAAATAAAGTATTTGTCAATAATATTATACATAGAAATTTAAATTCCTATGAGTGACTAAGTGTCCTAATCGGTATTTGGTATTATTCCTAGATTTATAGCGATTTCTTAAAGTAAATAAATTTTTATTGTTTAATTCTTCTAAGTTTCTTTTGAGTATATATATATTATGGAGGATCTTATTTAATTCCATTTACATCTTAAATTCTGTTATGATTTGTAGAAGTCTTGGCATGTACAATTTCTATAAATTGTTCATAACACTTTTCTTGTACTAAAGGACTTCTAATCATGCTTGTAAAGTTTGTTTTATCAAGCTTTATGTTCATATAAAGTCTTAGAGCTTTAAACATGCATTTAGGCTTGATTAAATAAAGTTTGAGTCTTGTTTTGTTCACATTGTCCTTAAATCCGAATTTACTATTACCATGATATAAGACTTCTAAGTTGTTGTTTTTCTCTTCCAACAATATCTAAACATTCCTAAACATCAAACATCTATTCACTTGAATTCATCCAAGATTTGCGACTTACATAACCACAAACTTTCTTCAAATGCTCAAAATTCATCCTAAGGTCTATTCATAAACTTAACAAAGATAGGTTGTAATTTGGAGCTTACCTTGGATTGGAATGGAAGGAGGTTGTTCAACTTCCTCTTAAAGCAAGAATTTAACCTAAATCAAAGATTAGATGATAAGTTTCTAACTAAACACATTAACTAAAATACAAGTTCACTAATGTAGTCAAATTTTCTCACCTTGACAAGCTAAACTCCTCCTCTTGAACCCTAGGATGACTTAGGATTTTTGATTCGGTTTTGGTGGTTATTGATGAGCTTAGTGTGTGTATATAAGGTATGGAAGTAGGCTAGGGTTTATGGTTGTTCACACAAAGTTTTTAAGCTCCTATGTTGAAGGTGGAAATGGAAAAAGGAAGTGAAAAAGTGCTGGACGCACTTGGGTTTGCAGCTGGAATTTGAGAGTGTTTTTGTGGGGTTTATGAGCTCAAAGGGTGTCTAACTTAGGCTTATATACTTATACTAGGATTAGACTAAGTTTTAGAGGCTTTGGAGTTGGTTTTGGACTTGAAAAATGTCCACAAATGCAGCTGGAATTTCCTACACGATTTTGAAATTTGGATGATAATTTGACTTGTGTTTGGACAGATTTTTGTGACTATCTTTGAGGGCTTTAATTATCTTTGTTTGGTAGCTAATTAATGCTATTTATGTGTGTAAAAATAAGAGATCAACTAGTGTAAAAATCGGGTCAAAATTTGTTGAATTTTGAAGTGTGAAAACTGAAACTTCTGGAACAATTTTCATCTTGATTTTTGGACGAATTTGGGATCTGATTTTCTTATTAATTTTTGGTATATGAAGTGTCCATTTGAAGGTTCCTTATTGGTGTTTAATTGGTCAAAATTTCAGCTCATTTAATCCTAGGAATTTTGCAAAAATCGGAATTCAATTTGGAGAAGTGTGCTGCTGCATTTGTTGAAATTTTCCTCTGCTGCAGCTGTCAAGATCCGAATTTGGCATGGATATTTGGAGTGGTTGTGGTTGTTTTTGTGTGCTGAAATTCTCCTCATTTAATGTTGTTTATATGTGGAGTGTTTTGGTTGGCTTTTGGGTCAATTTTGTTTGAATTTAGAAGCTCAATTTTTGGATCAAAATCGGGTCAAATGTCAGCTGTTGCAGCTGCTCTGTTTCCATTTGCCCTGTTTTAATCCAAGTGCTCTGTTCTTCATCTCCTTGTGTGCGTGTGTGTGAGTTGGGCGTGTGGCTGCTGCTTGCGTGGATTTCCTGCTTGAAGACATCCAGCTGCTGTTGGCGCGCTCTAAATCAAGCTACTGCTTGCGTGATGCAGCACGTGGAAGGAAGCTTTGTCCTGCTCGAAAACCAATTCCAGCAGCACGCATGTGGCTTCTCGGATGCTCGGGGGGACTTGGCTATTCCTCGTGCGCGTGGAGTGAACTCCAGCTGCTCGGTGGATCCAGTGCTGGCGCGCTGCTGCTCGAGATGCTGGAATGGCCAGCTGTGTGCGCGCGGGGGCTCTTCATTCTGCTGCTGCTGTTGTTCAAGGATTCAATCCTTCCCAGCGGTGCAACGGTTGAAGATATACCATGTTCCTTATATATATATATATATATATATATATATATACTTATACATATGTATTTAATAGTTATTAATAAAAAAAAATATTTTTATTAAGAAAATAAATTATTCGCATATGTTTATACTCGTCGTATTTACGTTTTATCGAAATAAAATTTACCTAAGTTACTACAACACTCTAAATTATTTGTATTTTCAATTTTTTAGTTAAAACTTCACATGATTAATTATTTTTAATATTTTTAACTTACGTGATTAAATTTTCAAGTTCGATGAATTAAATTAGGAACCAAGTCCTAATAAAGTTAGAATTTTCTAACAATTAAAACAACGGGTTCGAAATTTTCTTTTTAGTTCTAAGTTGATAATTATTGTTCAGTATTAGTGTTTGTTTGTATTTATAATCTATTGTTTTATACCGAGAAGTACTATAAATTAACGGTATCTTATCGGTTTCGAAATTCACCATCTAATTTTCATTTTCTATTTTACTACTGTATACTATTGTGAAAATTTCCGGGGTTTACATCCTCCCCCCCTTAAAATAAGCTTTGTCCTCAAAGCTTGATACGTACCTGATGATTCAAACAGATTAGGATAATTCTTTCGAACTTCATTTTCCAATTCCCAAGTCATTTCTTCCGTTCGGGGATCCCATAAAACTTTAACATATCTGATTTCTTTGTTTCTAAGAGTCTGTACTTTACTGTCCATTATTCGAACAGGTTGTTTCTCATATGTCAAGTTTTCCTTCAACGGAATTGGTTCCAACTCAACCACTTTACCTGGATCGGAGACATATTTCCTTAGAACTGATACATGAAACACGTTATGTATACCAGAAAGATTCGGAGGTAAAGCCAATCGGTACGCTAAATCTCCTACCCTATCCAAAATTTCAAAAGGTCCAATATATCGAGGACTTAATTTTCCTTGAGTTCGTCCGCGATGAAGACTCTTGATCGGGTTCACTTTAAGGTATACATGATCTCCTTCTTTGAATTCCAGTTCCCGTCTCTTCATATCTGCCCAACTCTTTTGTCGATCTTGAGCTTCTTTCATCTTTTGTTTTATCACTGCCACCTTATCTATTGTTTCTTGTACCATTTCAGGTCCGATTGCGATTCTCTCTAAATTGTCCCAAAATAATGGTGATCTACACTTACGACCATACAATGCTTCATATGGCGGCATTCCGATACTAGAGTGATAACTGTTATTATATGCGAATTCCACCAAAGGTAAGTATTGATCCCAATTTCCTTTAAATTCCAATATACAAGACCTTAGCATGTCTTCCAAAGTCTGTATAGTCCTTTCCGTTTGTCCATCGTTTTGGGGATGATAGGCGGTACTAAACTTCAACTGCGTCCCTAACGCTTTCTGCAACCCATTCCAAAATCTGGAAACAAAGCGTGGATCTCTATCCGATACTATGCTAGCTGGTATTCCATGTAGTCGTACAATCTCTTTAAGATATATCCGTGCTAGCTTTTCCAGTGGATACGTCATATTGATGGGTATAAAATGTGCTGATTTAGTGAGTCTATCCACGATAACCCATACAGCGTCATGTCCACTACTCGTCTTGGGTAATGAACATACAAAGTCCATGAAGATCTGATCCCATTTCCATTCAGGAATTGGTAATGGTTTCAACAGTCCTCCCGGCTTTTGGTGTTCAGCTTTAACCCGTTGACATATCTCACATCTAGCTACAAATTCCGCTACATCCTTTTTCATCCCGTTCCACCAATATGCACTTTTCAATTCTTGATACGTTTTTGTTTCTCCATGATGAACAGTATATCCGGAATTATGTGCTTCTTGCATCAACTTCTGCTTTAACTCCGATTTATGGGGTACACACAGTCTGTTGCTTATTCTAAGGATTCCTTCATCATCAACTCGGAAATCTTTATATTTATCTTGTGATATCTCTTGGATAATCCTTTGAAATTCCACATCTTCTTTTTGAGCTTCTTTGATCTGTTGAAGTAAAGTAGGTTCCAAAATCAGATTTCCAAGTTCAGCTTCAACACCTTGCATTGTGAATCCTAAACTCATTCTTTCAAATTCCTTGATGAGTTCTTTTTGCTCAGTCAGCATTGAGGCTACCTCACCATAGTTTTTCCGACTCAAAGCATCAGCAACGGCATCCATTTTTCCTGGGTGATAATTGATACCCAAATCATAATCCTTTATTAGCTCCAACCATCGTCGTTGCCTTATGTTCAATTCTTTTTGTGTGAAAATATACTTCAAACTTTTATGATCAGTATAAATTTCACACCTTTGACCATATAAATAATGTCTCCAAATTTTGAGTGCAAAAACAATGGCAGCTAGTTCCAAGTCATGAGTAGGGTAGTTCATCTCATGGGGTTTCAACTGCCTGGATGCATATGCTATTACTTTTCCGTTCTGCATTAACACACATCCCAAACCATTTTTGGACGCATCACTATTTAACATAGGTCATGATCATTGGGTAAGACCAATATTGGTGTTGACACTAATTCTCTTCAATTTTGGAACTTTGCTCCGCTTTTATTCATTCAAAATTTCATTTTTCTTTGTCAATTGCGTCAACGGTTTTGCAATTGTTGAGAAATCCCGTACAAATTTCCGATAGTATCCAGCTAAACCCAAGAAACTTCTGATTTCAGTAACTGTCTCAGGTCTTTTCCATTCCACGATGGCTTTGACCTTTGCAGGATCTACTGAAATTCCTTCTCCAGACACGATGTGTCCAAGAAAAGATATGCTCTCAAGCCAAAATTCACACTTTGACAATTTAGCATATAATTTATTATCCCTCAAAATCTGCAATACATTCCTCAAATGCTCCTCATGCTGCTCCTCTGATGGTGAATATACCAATATATCATCTATAAACACAATCACAAATATCCAACAGTGGTCGAAAAATCCGATTCATCAAATCCATAAATACCGCAGGTGCATTAGTCAATCCGAATGGCATAACCAAAAATTCATAGTGGCCATACCGTGTTCGAAATGCAGTCTTAGGTATATCTTCTGTCTTGATTCGAATTTGGTGATATCCAGATTTGAGATCAATACGGGAAAATATTTTTGCTCCACGTAGTTGATCAAACAAATCATCATCTGGTAATGGATACTTGTTTTTGATGGTTACCTTGTTCAATTCCCTATAATCAATACAGAGTCTCAATGAACCATCTTTTTTTTAACAAACAGCACCGGGGCTCCCCATGGAGATACACTGGGTCTGATGAATCCTTTATCCATCAATTCCTGCAATTGCACTTTTAATTCCTTCAATTCTACAGGTGCCATTCGATACGGAGCTTTTGATACTGGTTCTGTTCCAGGCATCAAATCAATGAGAATTCCACTTCTCTTTGTGGAGGTAAACCAGGTAATTCTTCTGGAAATACATCTGGATATTCGCACACAGTTCTTATAGTATGAATATCGGTTTCTCTGGTTCTCCATTAACAGCTCCTAAAATAATTTCACCCAACTTCTCGGTGCCATCATCATCAACTTCAATGTTGTTAATTTGACTCCTTTGTCTCGAAGTGTTTCTCCTTGGTACTCCTTTCTTTCTCCTTGACAATTCATAAAGGATACCATCTTGAGACGACAATCGATCTTAGCTTTTGTGGCAGCTAACCAAGTCATTCCCAAAATAACTTCATATTTGTGCAGATCCACTACAATTAGATCAACAATTGATCCTTGATTCCCAATCTGTATTGGGCATTCTTTCACTATCTCCTGAGTCATAACCATTCCTCCGGTAGGTGTACTGATCCCTAACCTTTTATTCATGGCCTCACATGTTAGACCTAATTGTCTGGCTAATACAGTGTCTATAAATGAATGTGTCGCGCCGGTGTCAAATAGAGCGTACACTGAATGGTCTTTCACTTGTATTGTGCCTATTTATCAATTATACATTACATGTTATTTAGGACTTATAAAAGCATTAATTGTGCATCTAAAGTGTTCGTGTCTCAACTATTACTTTAAACATAATAACATACCTGCAATGAGTCCAGTATCATCTAAAGTGCTTCCTCTCCCAAATGTTTTCAGTATCATCCTCCTCTATCTCCTCTTCATCAACTGGAGTTCCGTGCATAGCATAGATTCTGGCTGCTCCAGTATTTTTGTTAGTACTGGCATTGCCTTCTTTCTGATTTCTGGCTCCAACAACTCCTTTAGATTGTGATGATCCTGCTCCAGTATTCCTTTGAGGCAGTAAGTTGCTATATGACCTATCTTCTTACAGATAAAGCAGGTCGCACTTCCGTTTTTGGACACTTGGCACAGATGTCCACTTTCACCACAATAAAAGCATTATGTTGCAGATGTGGGCATCTCTTGGATAATGAGCGCCTTGCATTTCCAACAGGTAACATTACTTCTCCCGGTATTTCCACTTTTGGCATTTGAATTGGCTTAACAAATCTCCCTTTCTTAGGAACAGTACTCGCTCCCACATTATCATGAATTCTTTTTCCAAACGTTTGCCCCCGTTTCTTATATCTTTCTACTTCATATTTTCTAGCGCGTTCTATCACTCGCGCCTTCTCTACCATAGCAGCAAAATCAATAATCTCAAATTCAGTAAGCCTCCTCTGAAATGGGGCTCTAATCCAGCCATAAAAGTGCCTTTTTAATTCATCACTGTCTTTGTATGCATCAGGGGCAAATTGCAGTAGCCGATTGAATTCATGTTCATATTCATCAATTGTCTTACTCCCTTGAGTCAAATTCATTAGATCTGTACTATACTTCGCTTTCAAGCTGCCCGGGAAATATTCTTTCAAAATTCCCGTTTGAAAACTTCCCACGTTATGGGATGTGGTAATCCTCTCTGCTTGAATCCCACCATATTCTTGCCCTTAACCGCAGCAAGTAGGTTCCGTATGGTACCTTAAGTGCTTCAGGTATCTGAAACACGTCAAATGATCGCTCAATTTGCGACAACCATCTTCTGCTTCTTCCGGTTTTCCCGGCATTCCCTCAAAGTACCTGTTACATTTTATAAACTCAGGTAACAAATTCCTTTGTGGTCTCCAAGGTGGTGGAGGTGGTAATTCATGATCATGTCGAGGTGGTCCTTGCACTTCAGCTGCAGATTCAACACGTCTTTCTTGATTTCTCGGTTCTTCCACAGGTGGTTGAACCGATGCAACACGTTCCTCATTTCTCCTAGTAGAACTCGAGGCATAGGTGGTGCCTCAGGAGGTGGTGCTACAGGTGGTATTTGCCCAGCTTGCAAAGCTTGCAAAATTAAGGTGTTTTGTTGTTGAATTGCTTGCAAAATAGTCTCCAAGCGATTAGGTTGTAGTGCCGGTTCCTCATTAGGTGGATTTGTTGGTACTCTTGCAGTTCTTCTCCTTCCACCTCTCATTCTCGGCGCTCTACTATAAATTGCATATTAAATAAGGTAAGTATCGTTTATTGTAACCATTTCTCATTCAAGTTATTTTTGCTTCTTACTGCATTTTTCATGGAGTATCTCATGCATGTGTAAATCTTTCATAATTTAAAAATACACATGATACTTTCCTAACATGAGCATACTTTCTTTACTACTTCACTTACATTTCATACACATGATAACATATATATTGTACACCAAAACATAAACATACTTGTATTCCATATTAGTGCCATATGTACAACATCAAAAATTGCACTAACTATCATCACTAATACTAAGTACATCACATCATAATAGAGTTCCTAGAGTTAGTGCTTTATATACAACATCAAAATTTGCACTAACTATCTATCTACTAGATCATCAAAAGACATCACCATAAGTCATACATATTTAGTCTATTTACAATACATAAAACAACATTCTTTCACTAAACTCTCTAGGGGGTGGGGTAAAGTGGTCTCTTGCCCTTATCTCGGGCATCCAACTGTGGGTACTCCTTGATCACTGGAGTCGCTGCTGCTCAACTCGTGGATCTCAACATGCTGTCCAGGTGGAGCTAAACTAAGCTCAGATCCATCAAGCTGTACTCCCTGTGTCTTTGGAGCTTGTTTACCCTCATGCACTAACACTGTATCCTCACCACATATCCATCCTCCATGTGGCGTTCCCTTCCATGTATTATATTGCAAAAGTACTATGTGTGAAATCCAAGAATTCTAATCCTTGTGGAATTGATGCAGTACTCCCTGTCCTGGTCTTCTTTGTCCTGTCAGTATTTTCTTCCAATCAATACTGGCTACTCCTCTTTTGGTTGATCTCCTTTCCTGTCCACTAACTGTAATACAGTATCCTGAGGAATATTAGGAGAAAAAGTATCACAAAAACCACAAGGACTCTGAGCGTCAGGCTCAACTGTGGGTATAATAGCAGGTCGACTCTGTAATACTTCCTTAGGAAACCTGCAATTACTGAGATGGTACATCATCCATTCATCAGTATATGGATCAGTACTACGTACCCATATGATCATCCCTAAAATCATGAGCATATATCCAACCTTTGCCAATATTCCCATATCCTGAAATCTGGAAGAGTCGGCCTCATGGAATTTATTGATACTACAAATGCTATATTATCTATTCTACTGCTCCACCATTCTACCAACAAACCTTTCAAACCTATAAATTAATTCAATAGCAGAACCTGGATTCGGGTGTGCTTTCTCCATCAGGAATAACCAATCTCTAAAGAGTGGCCTCAATCCATGTCTCCATTTGCTTAAAATCTGATCCAAGGTTTGAGGATTGCCTGCCAATGCTAGTCTTCCACCAAGATCCTCAACCTTCGCCTGTAATCAGTTAAAGTCTCTAAAGGTTGCATACTGAAAACCAACCACTTCACATAACAGGTTGCCGGATTAACCTGCACCACAAATAAAATTTGCATGACTAATAATAATCATACAGATTTTATTTTAGGTTCTTAATTCTACCCAAATCTACCCATACTAATCTTAAAAAATTCTATACTACTACTATGTATACTAATTATGATTTTGTTTAATTTCATTTTTCTTATACTTGCAACCACAGCTCTGATACCAACTAAATCTGTCACGCCCCAATAGTACCCTAGTAGTAATATATATATTATGATATAGCCTGATAATCCAGACGATATCAAATACACATATTCATACTAGAACTACTTTGGAAAGTGACGTATATTTAACAAAACAGGATCTTTTTGGTTGCGTGATAAGAAACGATGAAAGTAAATAAAATCACAATACCATAATTAAGTACTACAGTCTGAATAATAACTATTACAAACCATAAAACTATCTAAGTTCTCAGATAATAAAATTGATGCACTAACATCAATTAATACATATAAATAAAGAAACTATTTTCCCTGTTTCCAAAACTCTTCAAGCTTTAGAATCATACCGGCTCTAAGCTCCTAGAAGCCACCAACCAAGGCTTAAGTGTCATCCTGTAAGGACTGTAGGAGTGTGAGCATAACCACGGGCTCAGTGAATAACCAGACTTATCACAACAAGCAAGTTATTATCAATCATATGCAATGCATCAATCAAACACATGAACAATTACAAGCTTGGACAAACCGGAATCCAAACAGGATGGAGATTTACGCCCTCTCATCGGGGTTGAAGGAACCGATCCCTGAATCACCTACCCAGGAGAAACTAAGCACACAGGAATCCACAATTCACAATTATTATCTCTTTATGTTAATGATTTTTAAACACCATTTCCTGTTTTGCCTTAGAAACTCCACTAAGTTAGCCATTTCACAGCGATACCATGGGCGGCGTCCTTCGTTACCAGTTAGTTCCCATGGAACCGACAGAACAAGGTAAACTTGCGTAGAACTAATAGCCTCTGCCTAGAAAAACCAAGTATTACCAAGAACCGAAATTCTAACACGTAGTAGGTTCGTAAAAACATAATGCAGTTTATGCAAATCGTGCAATGCATGTCCATTTCATTTATAGTACCGACAGTTGTTAATCAAGTTTAAGGCGATCATACAATTTACAGACAATCATCAACATATTTCATACAATATTTATCATGCAATAGGATTATCGCTTATGTTATGATAATTTGCCATTCAATCATACACCACCATCACTGTATCCCAATCCCGCATGCATATTCATTGAATATATATTATTCCAATTGCAACTATACTACAAGCACAAACAATGTAACAAGTCTAAGTTACTCACCTGCTCATACTGATCAGTCGTAGTAATCCGGGAAATCCTCGACGTATCGAAATTACCTATTAAAATAAAGTATTTGTCAATAATATCTAACATAGAAATTTAAATTCCTATGAGTGACTAAGTGTCCTAATCGGTATTTGGTATTATTCCTATTTATAGCGATTCTTAAAGTAAATAAATTTTTATTGTAATTCTTCTAAGTTTCTTTTGAGTATATATTATTATGGAGGATCTTATTTAATTCCCATTTACATCTTAAATTCTGTTATGATTTGTAGAAGTCTTGGCATGTACAATTTCTATAAATTGTTCATAACACTTTTCTTGTACTAAAGGACTTCTAATCATGCTTGTAAAGTTTGTTTTATCAAGCTTTATGTTCATATAGGCTCTTAGAAGCTTTAAACATGCATTTAGGCTAGATTAATGAAGTTTGAGTCTTGTTTTGTCCACATTGTCCTTAAATCCGAATTTACTATTACCATGATCATAATACTTCTAAGTTGTTGTTTTTCTCTTCCAACAATATCTTAAACATTCCTAAACATCAAAATCTATTCACTTGAATTCATCCAAGATTTGCGACTTACATTACCACAAAAGCTTTCTTCAAATGCTCAAAAATTCATCCTAGGTCTATTCATAAACTTAACAAAGATAGGTTGTAATTTGGAGCTTACCTTGGATTGGAATGGAAGGAGGTTGTTCAACTTCCTCTTAAAGCAAGAATTTAACCTAAATCAAAGATTAGATGATAAGTTTCTAACTAAACACATTAACTAAAATACAGTTCACTAATGTAGTCAAATTTTCTCACCTTGACAAGCTAAACTCCTCCTCTTGAACCCTAGGATGACTTAGGATTTTTATTCGGTTTTGGTGGTTATTGATGAGCTTAGTGTGTGTATATAAGGTATGGAAGTAGGCTAGGGTTTATGGTTGTTCACACAAAGTTTTTAAGCTCCTATGTTGAAGGTGGAAATGGAAAAAGGAAGTGAAAAAGTGCTGGACGCACTTGGGTTTGCAGCTGGAATTGAGAGTGTTTTTGTGGGTGTTATGAGCTCAAAGGTGTCTAACTAGGCTATATATTCTTATACTAGGATTAGACTAAGTTTTAGAGGCTTTGGAGTTGGTTTTGGACTTGAAAAATGTCCACAAATGCAGCTGGAATTTCCTACACGATTTTGAAATTTGGATGATAATTTGACTTGTGTTTGGACAGATTTTTGTGACTATCTTTGAGGGCTTTAATTATCTTTGTTTGGTAGCTAATTAATGCTATTTATGTGTGTAAAAATAAGAGATCAACTAGTGTAAAATCGGGTCAAAATTTGTTGAATTTTGAAGTGTGAAAACTGAAACTTTTGGAACAATTTTCATCTTGATTTTTGGACGAATTTGGGATATGATTTCCTTATTAATTTTTGGTATATGAAGTGTCCATTTGAAGGTTCCTTATTGGTGTTTAATTGGTCAAAATTTCAGCTCATTTAATCCTAGGAATTTTGCAAAAATCGGAATTCAATTTGGAGAAGTGTGCTGCTGCATTTGTTGAAATTTTCGTCTGCTGCAGCTGTCAAGATCCGAATTTGGCATGGATATTTGGAGTGGTTGTGGTTGTTTTTGTGTGCTGAAATTCTCCTCATTTAATGTTGTTTATATGTGGAGTGTTTTGGTTGGCTTTTGGGTCAATTTTGTTTGAATTTAGAAGCTCAATTTTTGGATCAAAATCGGGTCAAATGTCAGCTGTTGCAGCTGCTCTGTTTCCATTTGCCCTGTTTTAATCCAAGTGCTCTGTTCTTCATCTCCTTGTGTGCGTGTGTGTGAGTTGGGCGTGTGGCTGCTGCTTGCGTGGATTTCCTGCTTGAAGACATCCAGCTG
Source organism: Combretum micranthum (assembly GCA_024138025.1). Classification (NCBI taxonomy): domain Eukaryota; kingdom Viridiplantae; phylum Streptophyta; class Magnoliopsida; order Myrtales; family Combretaceae; genus Combretum; species Combretum micranthum. The sequence goes on from JAMXBD010000137.1 coordinate 1,406,939, forward strand.
CTGTTGGCGCGCTCTAAAATCAAGCTACTGCTTGCGTGATGCAGCGCGTGGAAGGAAGCTTTGTCCTGCTCGAAAACCAATTCCAGCAGCACGCACGTGGCTTCTCGGATGCTCGGGGGGACTTGGCTGTTCCTCGTGCGCGTGGAGTGAACTCCAGCTGCTCGGTGGATCCACTGCTGGCGCGTTGCTGCTCGAGATGCTGGAATGGCCAGCTGTGTGCGCGCGGGGGCTCTTCATTCTGCTGCTGCTGTTGTTCAAGGCGTCAATCCTTCCCAGCGGTGCAACGGTTGAAGATATACCATGTTCCTTATATATATATATATATATATATATATATACTTATACATATGTATTTAATAGTTATTAATAAAAAAAAATATTTTTATTAAGAAAATAAATTATTCGCATATGTTTATACTCGTCGTATTTACGTTTTATCGAAATAAAATTTACCTAAGTTACTACAACACTCTAAATTATTTGTATTTTCAATTTTTTAGTTAAAACTTCACATGATTAATTATTTTTAATATTTTTAACTTACGTGATTAAATTTTCAAGTTCGATGAATTAAATTAGGAACCAAGTCCTAATAAAGTTAGAATTTTCTAACAATTAAAACAACGAGTTCGAAATTTTCTTTTTAGTTCTAAGTTGATAATTATTGTTCAGTATTAGTGTTTGTTTGTATTTATAATCTATTGTTTTATACCGAGAAGTACTATAAATTAACGGTATCTTATCGGTTTCGAAATTCACCATCTAATTTTCATTTTCTATTTTACTACTGTATACTATTGTGAAAATTTCCGGGGTTTACATTTCCACCTGGACGTTGAATGCGCTCTCCAAAATCTCAATTCTCTACCACTCCTATCATCACCTTTCTAGACGAAAACCATCAACTTGTTTTAACCCATCAACCAAATTTGAAAAATCGAGATGTTTCTTTTGCATGAAAACCCTAGACCTTCTGGCGTTTATATGCAAGGTTCGTGATTGTATCTACAGCATGCACGTGCATTGTGCACCTCTAGTATTTCCTGAAACCAGCAAACACAAGCATTTACATACTCTGACGTTCAGCAAGGAATTCATCGAGGATGATGATTCAGGTGAATATTACTGTGATGCTTGTGAGGAGAGAAGACATCCGGATCATCCTGTATACTACTGCGCTCAATGCAGCTCTGCTTCAGCACCTGATACTACTCATATGACTTGTACAATGTCCCACCAGGCAGTATCATATCATCCTCTTAGCTTAGTCTATAGTTTAGAAATAAAAGCTCGTGTTACTTTTCCTGATTAGATAGTTAAAATGGAAAAAATATATATAACATAGCAATAATAGTTCTATTTATTTAATTTCAGAGGAAGACAATTGTATAAATACAAGTTCTAATATAATTATATATATATATATATTGCATGTTAAAAGATTTGATTCTATTCATCATTTGTTGTAATGCATGAAATTCTATAACTGAAAACTATGTTACTAATGTTGGTATTTTTAGGAAAAAAAAAAGATAATGAGCTTGATCCTTTGTTTCTATGTTTGTGTATATATATTGGTTAAGTTTTATTAAATAACGAGGAGGGCAGGGAAAAAAAAAAAAAACACGAAAGCGATAATAAACAAAGTATAAAAGATTTTAAGAGAAGAAGAGAACGCAGTAACTTCTGTTATTGCTTCTGCAACATACATGAAGATAAAACCAGCAGCCTATAAATATAGGCACAAGTAAAACAAACTTAGAGAAGTTTATGGAGATGCTAACTCAACTAACAGAAAAATCATCAACAGAAAACAGATATTAATGACCCACAAAAAACTAACAAATTTTATTGATTAAGATGAGGTATTTCTTGTTAAACATTTACATTTCTTAGCGACTGGCCAATCCCGTATTTATGCTGTAAATCTTCCACTAGTAAGGATAGTCTTGTTTTTGGTTAAATAGATAGATTATATAATTCACTGGATCTGTGTTCTTAAATATAATATTAACTGCTAATGATATTGTAACCTAGTGGTATCTCCCTGATCTGTCAAGTGAGAGATTCGAAATCCCTCCTCCCCTTGTAATGGCATATATATATATATAATATTAACTGTTTTTTCTTTTTTTCCTTCCTTGGAAATGGTATCCTTTATCAATATAGGCAGAAAAAATAAGAGAAGAAAAACCTCTCAGTAAATGACACTATACTAGCATTATAATGGAAGGAAACGAGCATTAACGTATCTACTACATTATAATCAGGTTTTACAATCACTAGTTATGGGGTATGAAACCCCTGAAAAGTTGGAGACTTTCCCACACCATCAGCATCACTTGACCTTAAAAGACTATTATTTCAAAGTTCGACCGGGCCAATGCATTGTTTGTAAATCGGATTGGGGACGGGGATCGTTTAGCAATCTTCACCTTTTATGTGGACAGTGTAAATTCTTCCTCCATTACGAATGCAGAAAATTGGAAACAAAAATTAAACATCCAACTCACTTACAGCATTGTATCAGTCTTCATGTGGATGCAACTGATGTAGGCCCATTCTTTCAATGCTGTGCTTGTAAAGAGATATGCCACTGTTTTATCTATCGATGTAATTCTTGTAATTGTAACCTCTGTGTGAGATGCAAGCAGTCGCTCCAAACAGAAATCATGTTTGAATACCAAAACCACAAGCTTATTCTTTTCAAATTCTATGATCAAACAAGCAAGTGTTCCTTCTGTGGCAGCAATGGAGATTCCAACCGTTTCATATGCATGGAACCTGGCTGTACCTACAATCTGCATTTCCTTTGCTGGCCTTTCCCATTTCCCTAAACAAAAGATTATTCTTAAACATACTCTTCGGTTAATGGATGTTTCTGGGGATTTAAGAGGGACTAAGTGCTTCCTCTGTCTTGGGCAAATAGAGAATTCTGCAAATCGCTTATACCGCTGTGAAGCATGCAATGAAAATGTACACGCATTATGTGCGTTGTATGAGGTAGGTAGCTCCTTAGATTCAATCATTTCATTACAAGGATGCGAGCGAATGTTTATTTAAACGATGATATAGTTTTTTTTATTCTCGATCTAAGATGTATAAATTACCTTTTTCAGGATTTACCTGCATTAATTGCCAGGCTTCAGAACTCCACGAGTGAAGAAAAAGTTACAAGGTTAAGAGCTGAGCTTGGAAAACTCGAGCTGGAGGAAAAGGAGCTGGAGGCTCAACAGAGGGACATTGAAGCTCGACGGGAGGAAAAAATTAAAAGTATTAAAGCTAAGAATGTGGACATTGAACAGCTGGAGCAACCACAGAATGCTTCATCAGAATAAATAAACAACAAATTAGGAAATATGATGATGACATTTGTTGTCGCTGTTATACGGAGTTTTTTTAACTCCAGTGGTGATTAGACTACCAATTCCATGTTGGTAAAGAAAGAAAATAAAAGTAAAATATTGAGAGAAGAGCCAAAGACATTAAATGCTGGATTTGATTGCTTGACAGAAGAAGTGCACAGTACAATACTTAAATAATCAAAAGAATAACAGAAAAAAGCCAAAAAAATTGGAACATAACCCCATGATCTGACTTAGTGCCAGATATATCTAACCACTAACATATTGTCTAACAAATAAAACTAATCTTGGACCCCACTAACTAAAAATGTGATACGTGCACCAGAAAATAGCTAACAACATTTTGAATCATTCTTTCAACACTCCCCCTTGATTTGAAATCGCATACTCCCAGCTGTGATTTGAAGAATTGATGCTTGGCATGCAAAAGTGATTTTGTAAAAATGTCAGCTACTTGCTCATTAGTGCCACAAAATTTCAGCACTATTTTGCCATCAGTTACCAGCTTTTGAATAAAGTGATGATGCACATCAATATGCTTAGTTCTGCCATGAAAAGTAGGATTCTTTGCCATAGCAATAGTGGACCGATTATCACAAAATATTTCAGTCGCTTCCTTTTGTTCAAGACTGAAATCTGCAAGAAGTTTTCTGAGCCATAACACTTGTCTTGCTACTGAAGTTGCTGCTGCATACTCTGCTTCAGATGATGATAAAGCCACAGTTTCTTGCGTCTTTGAACTCCATGTTACTGCTCTAGAACCAAAGCTGAAGATGTTGCCAGAAGTGCTTTTCCGATCGTCTAAACATCCTGCCCAATCACTATCAGTGAAACCAATCAATCTAAAGTTTTGCACTTTACAATACCAAATACCAAAGTTCAAAGTTCCTACAACATAACGAAGAATTCTTTTTGCTGCTCCAATGTGTTGTTTCGTAGGACTGTGCATAAATCTGGACACAACACTAACAGAAAAAGCAATGTCAGGTCTAGTGTGTGTCAAATAGTTTAAACCACCAACTAAGCTTCTGAACAACGTTTGATTAGCTTTCTTGGTCCCATCCTCACATTGTAGTTTTTCATTGATGTTCATTGGTGTGGTTGCCACTTCACAATTTGCCATGTTAATTTCTTCAAAAGATCTACAGCATATTTCTTTTGATATATAAAAAACCCATCATCACTTTTTATGACCTCTAATCCCAAAAAATACTGCAATATGCCTAAATCTGTCATCTCAAAATTTCTCAACATACAATACTTAAAATCATCAATTAAGGACTTAGAGGAACCCATATAAATCATATCATCCACATAAAGACAAACCACCAAAAATTCTCCATTACCTTGCTTCTTCAAGTAAAGAGTGGGTTCATTTTCACTTCTAATGAATCCTTTCCTTGAAAAAATGAGTTAATCTTGCTATACCAGGCCTGTGGAGCTTGTTTTAGCCCATAGAGGGCTTTTCTTAACCTGTAGACTTTGTTTTCACTGCCATTGATAACAAAGCCTGGAGGTTGTGAGACATATACCTCTTCTTCTAGCTCACCATTCAAAAAGGCGGACTTCACGTCAAATTGATACACTGGTAATTGCAACTGAGCAGCTAATGCCAAAATAATTCTCACAGTTTCAAAACGAGCAATAGGAGAAAAAATTTCTTCAAAATCTATACCTTGTTGTTGTGAGAAACCCTTAGCCACAAGCCGAGCTTTGTGTTTTTGGATGCTTCCATCAGCATTGTACTTTGTTCTGAACACCCACTTGAGCCCTACAACATTCTTTCCTTCTGGAATATCAACCAGCTCCCATGTTGAATTTCTTTCAATGGCTTGCATCTCTTCTATCATAGCACTCTTCCAATTAGATTGTTCTTCAGCTTCTTCAAAAGAAGTTGGGTCAGTGACTAAAAAGGCAAAGTCACAGGACTCATATATTTCTCTAAGAGATCTGAATTTTCTTGGTGGTGTTTCACTGCTATCACCAGCGGGACTGGATGCTAGAGAATCTGAACTAGTAGAATTTGTAGCATTATTATCAACAGGTGATGAAGGAGTTGAACTTGCAGGAGATGAAGGAGTTGAATTTGCAGGTTGTTCAACTTCAAAATCTCCTAGCACTTGATTTTTCATCCCTTCCTTATCAAAACTCCCTTTTAAAACTGCTTCTTCATTAAACATAACATCCCTGCTAATTATTACTTTGCCACTTATAGGATTATACAAACGATATGATTTGGAATGAAGACTATAACCAATGAAAATGCATTTCTCAGATTTTTCATCAAGCTTGGAACGAAAATTAACCAAAGCATATGCTACACAACCAAAGACTTTTAAGTGGCTTACCCGAGGCTTCTTACCATTCCAAGCTTCATAAGGTGTTCGATTCAGAACTGCCTTTGTTGGTGAGATGTTTAGAAGATACACCGTTGTTGCAACTGCTTCTCCCCAAAACTTGTCTGGAAGTTCTTTTGCTTTCAACAAGCTTCTAGCCATTTCTACCACAGTTCGATTTTTTCGCTCCGCGACACCATTCTGTTATGGTGTTGTAAGTTCCCTGCGAATGCCATTTTCATTACAGAAAACAGTAAAATCTTTAGATAAAAATTCACCGCCATGATTAGTTCGAAGTGCTTTTATACTTCTCCCACTTTGCTTCTCCACCAATGCCTTAAATTTTCTGAAATTCTCAAAAGATTCAGATTTGAACTTCAAGAAATAAACCAACTCATGGCTATAATCATCCGTAAATAACAGAAAGTAGCGACTTCCTCTAAGTGACTCAGTTTTCATAGGCCCACATAAATCAACATACACAAGTTCTAGACAATCAGAAGCTCTCCATGATTTTCCAATAGGAAATGACCTCCTACTTTGCTTCCCATAAACACATCCCTCACAGAAATCAAGTTCATCAATTTTGTGCAAGCCAATAACCATTTCTTTCTGACTAAGAAGTTTCAAACCATTTAGATGCAAGTGCCCATAACGTAAATGCCATAAATTAGCCTCATCATCTTTCTTAACAACTAAGGCTTTACCCACTATGTTTGAGACATCAAAAGGAAACATCCTATTTTGTGTCATATGGATCGATGCTATGGTTGACTAGAATTTTTGTCGAATAGCACATGAATTACCATCAAATACAATAGAATATCCACTAGTCATTAATTGCCCAACACTTAATAAGTTATGAGCTAAATTAGGCACAAATTGCACATCAAAGAGGAGTTTATGTAAGGACCCGCTATCGCCCTTAAATTTCAAATAGGCGATAATAGTTCCCTAACCACATATAACCTATAAGATTATATGTAAGGTTGCCTGAAGGAATTATTTGAGAAATTGTTTATCTAACTCCATATAGATAATATACTATAGGAAACATAGATTTTTTTTTTTTAAAACCTTAAACAAAACTATACTACTACACTACCAACATATCTTACAAAGGAGTACAACTTAACTTCTAAATAGCTAAGTACATATATATATATACATATTACATCCAAAGGCTTCCTACAAGCCTTAACAAAATCTTCAAAACACAACCCAACTAACACTATAATTACATTATCAATAAAAAAGAATCACATCTAATCTATTACATTCATAGGGTTCCATTGAGTCCATGGTTATCTCTAATCCTCCAACCCATCAAGAAAATCTTCAAAGTCGTTTCCGTACCCCATACTCGTATAGAACTCATCAGAGTCATCACCTGAAATGGATAAATTATGAGCCAAAGGCCCAGTACACAAGTAACGAATACAAAATGCGAAGTGGATCGCACAATCTTAGACTAATGCATTATGCAACAATCAATGGTTTATTGATAAGTCTTTAGTTAGTAAAACAACACGGGAGTATTCAAACTCCGGACAATAAGGATCTAGTATTACGTCCGCCTCCTTGAGTGGTCCCTACTGTTCATACAGACTAGGCAGCCCCACCTTCCGGCGTAGCCCATAATACTAGGGGATCCTGAGTAACGCATCACGACGCTCAAGGGATTGATATGAGTAGCTCGGATACTCATATCTCCTAGACAATTCTATCCAATAACGAGAAAGTACCCTACCCCTAATCTGAGCAGGGTACCGCTCTCCGAACCAGATTCAACGGCAAATAAAGACAAGCAACACTCATCAATTAATAAAGTTTTCTTAATTTAAAGTAGTTTAGTTGTGATGCCTACCTTAACAAAGAAACAAGCAAGTTACTGCGTACTTGAGATAGCTCGAGAATTAACGAGGTTAGCTGGGCGAGAATCTATCACTGTTTAAAACAATATTAAATTTCATATTTAGCCTAAATACTAATTAACTAATTGAAAATACAATAAATCAAAGAAATTCAAATAAATTAATACAAAGTCATAATAAAGCATTTAAACATCCTATTATATCCTAGAATGCTTAACAAATACTTAATTGATCATATATCAATCTTCGGAAAATTTTGAAGAAAGTTTTTAAAATTCAAAAGCGTAGGGGATACGCCGGCACTCAAAGCCGACGGCTTTGAACCGGTGTTCAATACACTGAAAATCAACACTGCCAACACTGGCAGCTTTCAAGGGTACGCCAGAGGCCTTCATTCTACGCCGGTGGCTTTGAGCCGGTGTAGAATGCAAATTCAAATTTCCAAAAGTTTACCGAGAGGTACATACCGACAGCGTATCCATATACACTGGTAGCTTTTCACTCTACGCCGGCGGCTTTAGAATCCCAGTAGCTGGCGTACAATGTGAAAAAAATGAACGCTGGCTGACTTTTCAGTGAAAGCCAGCGGCATTCGAACGGTTTTAATAAATTTAATTCTATTCGCTTCAAACACCGTCTATAAGCCAGCGGCTTAGAAGCCCCAGATACCGGCGTACGACTAAAATTTAGCCTATACGAAAATGTTTTTAATTTCCCCTGTTTTATTACTACTTTGTTCACTTTCAAAAATTCCCCAAACTTAATCCAAACTTTCCAAAGCTTGTTATTTGATCCAAACACTATCCTAACAACATGAATTCTACTTCTAATCATCAAAACACTAATTACACTTCCAATTCACATCTCAAATACTCAATCTTCAATCTTCCAAAACACTCATCCCCACACATTAACACACATATAAGATATACTCTACCATTCCTTTAGCCATATAATCTTGTTTAAACCACCATCAAAGCACCAAATCAATCTCACATCAATTAGGACATAAAATTCATTTCTATCTGACCTTTATAAACAAACACAATATAGAACATAAATTAAAAAGATAAAGTTTGCATTTAACTTACATGACTAAATCTTGACTTGGAATGTGGTTTAAATCCAAAAGCTTGTATTTGGTCTTGGCTTAGGGTTTAAGATTTTGGGATGAGAAAAAGAAGAAAGAAAGAAATGAAATGAAAATTCGTATGGGGAAATATGGCTGCCAAAAAGAGGTCCTAACTTGTTTAAAATCAAGCCAATACTCATCCAACAATTGTCAGTAGGGGTATATTTGACCTAAAGTTAATTTGAGTTAATTCCAAATGCATTTGAGTTGTATTTAAGCTTAAAAAGTGGACTTAAAGTTTGTAAAATTCTGTCACTAATCCTAAGCTATTCAAAAGTAATTTGATTAAATTCTAAACATAAAACATGCATATTAATTTGAAAAAGACACACATATTCATTACACTATACACACATTTATACATATCAAACAATAATATTAATTTCATAATACTATACACATATAAAATAACATATATCTAACACATTCACTAATTATATTAACCAAGCACACATATACATATATATATATCATGTCAATGACACATTAATATGTAATTTAAGGAATTCATGGCTATTTCAGTTTATCATCACCTTGCATAGATTTAATAGCAATTGTACCTTTCCCTTCAACTTTCATTTGCTTGTCATCTCTAAGACAAACCTCACCCTTTTGTGACTCATCAAGATTTTTGAACAATGATTTCGTTCCAGACATGTGGTCAGAGCATCCATTGTCCAAAAACCACACGTCTTTGCCATTAAAATCATTCGGAATTGGTGAATGAGCCATGAACAACCTGCTTTCTTCTTTAACCTTCTCTGTAAAATTTGCTTGCTTCTGTTCTTCTCTTTGTTTAGTCCAACAATCAGCTTCTTTGTGGCCTAGTTTGTTGCAATACCTGCATTGAATTGAGCTCCTGTATTGTCGTGGTTCTCCAAATTGGCCTCTACCTTTGCTACCACCACGACCTCGTCCACGAAATCCACCTCTGCCTCTACCATGAGCTGCTGAATGTTCTGTCTTTCCTTTAGAAAACTCTCCCTTCACCTGAAAGGCCTTTTCCTCAGACTTTTCATGGGACCTGCCAAGTCTAGCTTCATGGGCTAACAATGAACTCATCATTTCATCAAAAAGTATAAGTGGACAAGTCCTTAGATTCTTCAATGGCAGCAACAATATGATCAAATTTTGAGTTCAAACTCCTTAACATCTTACTCACTACAATTTCATTACTTAAATTTTCACTATAAGACTTCATTTGATTAACAGTCCTAGACACCCTAGATAAGAATTCTTGCACAGATTCTTTTTCTTTCATAATTAAGTCTCAAAATCATGACGAAGAGTTTGTAATTTTACAGTAATTACCTTCTTGTTGCCCATAAATTCTTGCTTCAGAATTTCCCATGCCTGTTTGGATGTAGAAGCTGCTGAAATTCGAGGAAATATATCATCCTCCAGTGCTGATTGAATGATTAGTAAGGCCTTTGCATCCTTCTTGCAATTTTCCCTCAATCACTGGTTAGGTTCGGCAAGTGCTGGATCTGGTGCCTCATACCCATTCTCCACCAAGTCCTATAGCTCTTGAGACTTGAACAATGTCTTCATTTTGAGACTCTAAAGATGATATTTTTCACCTTTGAAAATTGGAATGAGAGGCTGTACTACAGAGCTGGTTCCGTTGTTTGCCATCGCTTCCTCACAATTTTGGGTTTTCTTTGCTGTTTTCTGTGTTTGAGGAAAGAAGAGGATCTTAACCTAGTCAAATCCAGAGCTTTCTTTCTTTTAATGCTTTGATACCACAACTGTTGGTAAAGAAAGAAAATAAAAGCAAAATATTGAGAGAAGAGCTAAAGACATTAAATGCTGGATTTGATTGCTTGACATAAGAAGTGCACAATACAATACTTAAATAATCAAAAGAATAACAGAAAAAAGCCAAAAAAATAGGAACATAACCCCATGGTCTGACTTAGTGCCAGATATATCTAACCACTAACATATTGTCTAACAAATAAAACTAATCTTGGACCCCACTAACTAAAAATGTGATACGTGCACCAGAAAATCAGCTAACAACATTTTGAATCATTCTTTCAACATTCCATGAGATTATTATTACCAATTTCTAAGAAGAATTATACAATCTGTTTGAGTACCCTTATAAATAATTTTTAGAAATTTCATAAACATTTCGGAAGAATTTTGTCAACGAAATGAAAATTTATGAAATAGTATTTAATATAATTAGGAAGGCAGATATCCCTCTGCAATTAGTAACAAGTCGCTTGCGAAATTTTAAAGAAAACTATAATTTTACAATCATTTTAAGTGTGGGATTTTTTTGGAACAGTGAGGATGATTTCCTTTGCGTTACTTTAGCTATAAATGTGGGTAAAACTATACATGAATGCTTGAGTCAAATTATGTACACTAGAGAAAAGTATAAAACCAATTGCGAGATAGAAACAGGAGATGATTCTCTTGATTCAAAAAGAAAAGATCGGAAGTACCTAATAGTAACTTACATTATTTTTAACGGTTGGGCACATTTTCCACTATTAAATTTATATTCCCTTTTTGTCCCTATGGATTATTTCTTTGTAATTAATTGATGTGTTAACTCATTAGGTTACCGTATGAATAAATAGGTATATTATCTCAATTCTAAATGTCAATAAAGCAGACTAAATAAAGTTTTGAAGAATAAAAGAGAAAATTTGATAATATATTTAGGAACTTATTTCATGTGTAAAAATATCTAATATTAAAGTTTGCCATATTTGATTGGTTTTATTCTCTTTATTCTATGGGAAACAAGGCATTTTTAATCATATCATTAGTGACTAATCTAATAAACACTAGTAGTAACATGGCATCTGATGTTGGATGAAGCTCATCAGCATATTAATTTGCTGTTGTATCTCATCCACCTAATGTTGCATCACACCTCTATCCTACTCTGAGTGCATAGCAAACTCATCCTAGCGCTACTTGTAGTAGGCACAACTCTTCCCTACTATTGGCAAACCGTATCCCTTGCTACAGCGGTAGCTAGGTCAGTGGCCTAAAATCTCATCTATAATATCTTTATCGCTTATCGACGCTTAGCTTGTTTGAGCAGCACATGTGTCCTCCTCTACCCTCCTCACCATCATCATTACTTAATTGCAACAAACAAACGGTACTGTTATCAGTAGTATAAAAAGATGGATATTGTCTACCATCATAGAAATAAAGTTCATGTAGTTATTCTTCGACTTCTCCGGATCCCATTGACCATTGATTAGTTGCCCTTCTTCTTCTTGATATGCATGTGCTAGTAGTTCTGAATGGGTATGTGTTTCTATAATATAAAGCACAAAAAAAAGAACAATAAATGGAAGAAATAAATTCACACACCGCGTGGATATCATGAAATGCATTAGAAAATGGAAATTGTCACTAATTTTTGTTAATGCATAGTACAACATGGACTTCATTCCCCCCATATGCATTGATTTCTACTTCTCTATGTTATCTGTGTTCACCCTAGATTGGTGTTGCAAGGAAAAAAAACAAAGGGAACAAATAAATAGTTATATGGATTGTTACAAGTAGAGGTGTATCCACTAACGTTTTAAAAACATATGTACTATGTAACTCAAATCTGCTTATAAGAAGTAGACGAACTCCCTCCACTTCTCTGCCTAGTGCTTATAACCTAGTGGGGACATGCTAGCAACTGCCTCTCTTCCCCACTTCACCCTTGATGTATTGCTTTGGCCTATAGCGGTTCTAGCTCAATGATTTGCTGACTTAAAATTTCAACTTGATCCATCATTTTGACACTCTTGACTAGTCGGCTGGTAGTTCAAACTTTTGCTATACATTGAAGAGAAAGTGTCGCGTTAATGAATAGGTAAAGTTTACATAACTAACATAAGGATGTATCAGACATAAAACAAACTTACCATAACTCTTTAAATAATGTCGTGATGATAAGCCTTTGAAAATGTTAACCATGCCTTATAACCCAAACTTGGAATGACCAACTTAGTCAATGCCTTGTAGTGGAGTGGACTCTAACCCATCTATCCCTGGGTGTAAGCACATGAGACCCTTATATCCTTTAGCATGGTAATGGGACTAGATGATTGGTCCTCCTAAACTACCCCACTGCCTTAATCCCCCTAAACATGTGCCAACGCCTCTCCCTCACCATGATATCAACTTGTTCTACTCAGTAGCTCGAGTAATCTCCTACTACAAAAGAGAGAATTAACAGGATTCCTTATTAAGAACTAGATCCTAAGAATGTGGGGGACTTTTAGCCTTATTTCTAAATTGCTCAGCGAAATGTCTGCTTGTTATAGCACCTACGTTACGTGTATTCAGTTCTTGCTCAAACTACTCGATGACAAATGGATTAACAATGCACGTTGTTAAAAAAAAAAAAAAAGAAGTCATTAGTTCATTGAACAATTAAAGTGACACCACCTACCTCACAAAGTTGCACTTCTCACAAGTATTGAGCATAGTCCATTGCATTTTATTGATTTCAATGCCTAAGCTTGATATGGTGCATGTACCTAAAGGTTGAACAGGCTGTGCAAATATCGAAATGATAAGGCTGACCATTCATCTAATAGTTCATCTTACTACTTATGGGGCTTATTTATTCTTAAGTCTATGTTCTCAAAGTACAGTGATCAAAATTGAACGCTCTCTTACATAACATATGACTTAGTGATGAAAGACTTCGGTCTTACCCTAAGAATTCTTGGGTATCTCTCAACCAGATACACCCACCAATACTGGACAAAGCCACATATGTGTGCTTCCCATAAAAGATGCACATCTAAGAAGACCATGATGTCAAATAAGGCAGGTGGGAATATCATCTCGAGCTTGCAAAAGTGTTAGGACTATGGCATTCTCCAAAGACTTCAATAAATTCACACAAAGGTTTTTAGTTGTAAGCTCCCTGAAGGAACAAGATACATCACAACCTTGTCGTAAATTCAATTATCAAGAAAACCATGAATGAGCATAAAGAATCCATTGAAGCAAGATGTGAAAATTATGGCTCTTTAGACACCTAGGTAGGACAATATGTTAGAAGCATGTTCATTTGACAACTTCACATCTTTGATTAAGTTGCTAACCTCTCTCATTTGCCAATTCGACAGTGTATTCGTAGCTAAGAGCTTGAAAGTCTAATTGCCTCAGGCTTGTAGATGTAGCTCTAGGCAAATACCCATTTCCTAAAGGGTGGCTTTCACCATTTTTGCATCCTTAGACTTGCCCTTCAGACCGAAAATAGTCATAACCAGGTTGCCACATATATTCTTTTCAATGTGCATCACATCACATCAAAGCTATGTCATCCTTGTAGTTCCTACCAATATGGCAATCGGAAAAGCACACTTTTTTTACACCAATTTGTGTTGTCTTCGTTCCTCCTCAAACCAAGCCTCCTTTAGACCTTTCATAATATAACATGCTCATACAAACTCAATTGAAACTTAATATCCTCACTTGGGAAATCCTTCAGTTGAGGTCTTGTTTTGACAGTGCCATGAAAACTTGCACTATTGCGGTGCCATTGATGCTTAGGTGTCAGGAACCATCTATGGCTCACATAATGGAACTTACTATTCACATGCTCGCTTGTGCAATCAACATTACATATAGGGCATGCCTTGTATCCCTTAGTCATCCAACCTAAAATGTCACCATATGTTAAGCAATTGTTGATTGTTCGAAATATCACAACATGCATTCAGAATGTCTAACCTTCTACCACATCCAGTATCTTCACACCATTTGCCTATGATTCTTCCAACTCTTTCACATGGGGCTGTAGTATACATTAATGTCTCTGTGTGGAGATCTAAGCCCTTGTATTAAAACTATCTTCATCAGATATGGCTCCTTCATGCATCTCTATAATGGAACATTGTATACAAACAAAATCACCGGCCACATGCTATATGTTGTGCCCATGTTTTCATAAGGATTAAACCCAAGAAGCAAGTCTCAATCTCAAACTTCCTAGATCCGAAGTAAACTAGAGGTATTTAGCATCCAATCCTTTCCATTGTTTAGAGTCTACGAGATGCATTAGCATGCCTTCTTTGGTGACATAATTTTCCTTGTTTCATCTCATCTGCAAATCTATCTTTTAACACTTGACTAGCCGTTGCAATCTTGGAATTAGTGGAAAATGATGCAAAACCTTAACTGGCACAGCCTTTTGGCTCTAAAATGATGTTTCCACGTTGTTTCGTCATACATTGGGTAGTTATCAAGGTTTTAAAAATCTTTTTAGAATAGCGCGCAATCATTTTTGAAAGTGTGGATCATGTTTGCATCCATGGGCAACTACTTTAGCATCTTGTGAGTATCATAGTATGAAGATAGTAATAAATTACCATCTAGTAACAAACTTCTTATTACAGTAAGCCAATTATTGAGGGATTTACCAACTATTTGTCGTTGACCTTTAAATTCACCATCTGAAGTACCACAAACAATATTGAAAACTTGGCAAAGTCTGGATACATTTTGCTCTTTGCATTTTCAAACATTCTAGTCTGCCATTCTCCATTAGCTACATTGATTTTGTCTGCACTGTTTGTGCCGTCCCCATCGGAGTCACTCATATTAGCAGTTAGATCCTCTAAAAGTTGATGATTTTCTTGATCTTCAAAGTGTAAGTACGCATGCAGTATACTCCCTTCATGATCGACTACATTGTCATTGACTTCATCTTCATTGTCTATTCCCTTATTGGACTCATCACCATGGTGAATCTTCTAGAGTAGACCCAAGCTGATCCCCTCATTAAGAGGTTATACTAAATAATTTGAGTATACTATTATAAGGTCTTAAGACAATCTTTACATTGGCATTTTATCAATCCATCTACCCTTTGGTGGTTCACCGTAGCTTGTAAGAGTACCTTAACCCCGTTTCTATATTGCACAGTAGATAAATTGCACGTCACATGGGAATTTCGTGTAGACATCCTATGTTAACATTTAGTGAACGACTACACCCTTTTGTATTAGATTTTCTTTTATCTATTTTTTATTTTTGAATTTTTTATCTGAATGACTCTCATGAGTTGCATACAAGTGTATAGATGTTAGTAAATAAATTCAACACATATTAAATAACTAATATCAAAATACTAATTCTAAATAAACATTTTATTAAACTACTAACAAGGTACATATCTAAACATATATTACATAACTAATATCTAAAAACTAACTTCTAAATAAATGAATTATTAAACTACTAACAAAGTACATATTTAAACATTTTAAATAACTAATATTTAAATACTAACTTCAAAATAAATTAACTACTACTAAACATACTTATACATATATTTTTATCTATATATAGAATAATTTATACAAGAACATATATAAGTATTTAATATGGTGTAACTAGGGTTTTTGTAGAGACTTACCTTGTTTAGACAAGAACATATATAATCCTTGTTTTACAAATTTAATATGGTGTAACTAGGGTTTTTGTAGAGACTTACCTTGTTTAGACGAGTTTGGTGATATTAATCTTCCTTCCAAGGCTTGTTTCGACCCTAGTATGATAGAAGTATGTTTTAAGACCATGTTTAATTATTTTAAACTACTTAAAACAAATTAACTTACCTTCCCTTTCCAAGCTTGTTAATCCTCGTGTTGGTATATGTTTTAGGTGAGTTCTAGTTGCTTTTGAGTGGTTGTTTAGGTTGTCTTTGAGCTTGTTTTTGTTGCTGATCAAGGCTGGTCTTGTGTACTTAAATGTCTTTGCTGGATGTGGTTTATGTGGTTTGTTTGTTACTAAGTAAATGTTTGTATATATATTAAGAAGGGGGCTGCATTTTTCGGACAAAATGGAGAAGTTTTTCCACCAAAACCAACTGGGTTACACCATGCTTTGGCTGCATTAATTGAAGTGTTTTGTTGGGAAAATTTCATTGGCTAATCTTTAGTCATGTTGACTTTGTTTGGTGCATATATAAGCAAATTGCTTTGAGAATTTTGGTTGTGCATGTCCCAAAGAATTCCCAGCCACAATTTTGAGTAAAATTTGCACCGAAATATTAGAGTAAATAATACATAACAATATTTAGTTAGTTAATTATCTTAGTTTTATGATAGTTTGATAAGTTAAACGGGTAAAAATATGACAATTATTCAAGAGTTTTATCTCCAAAAATTTATATAGAGTTCTACAAATTTTCTAGATTGTTATTAAGCTTACCTTTGGGTTTATAGTTTAGGCAATAAATTATTTTTAGAATTTTATCTCCTGCGTTTAGGGTTTTTTTTTTTTAAGCTTAATAGGTCAATTTTTGTTTTAGGCTCTAATAGCTTAGGAATTTACTAACTAGAATAATAGTGTGATCCAAACATTTATTTGGAGTCTAAATTATTAGTTATACATCTGTTTATATTTTTATTATGTATTCATAATCTAACAGTTTATCTATAATTTATCGTTTTCTAACTATAAGCATTATCGAATATCTTCTTTTCAATAAATTTGAAATCTTAGTTAGGTTATTTCTTTATCTTGAGTTTTTGATCCCTACTATGAAATCCTAATAGTAATATTAAATACTATCTAGATAACTTTGTTTTAAGGTTTGAAATTATATACAAGCTCATTTCTACTTATGGTTTAATTCTAAAGTCTTGATTGAGTCCTATCTTATTATTCTATTTTCTATTTTTATATTTTCATCTATTTTTATTTGTATGAAAAAATCTTGGGGTTTACAGTTTCTATCTATTTATTTAGTGATTATGTTAAGTTGTTTTTATCCTTATCTTATCAAGATATTGAGATAGGCTTTATCTCTTTTTATAAGCCTATGTAAAGGCATGATGTTTATATTAGTGGACAAGTCAATAAAAAACAACTAGCAACTTTTATAATAATTTTTCTTTCCACTTTTTTTTTTTTTGTACTAAAAATTTCAACACAATCAACCTTCCATAATCTCCAAACTAACCATATCTATAGAGAAGTGGACTCGTCGTCATGTAATCCTAACGCTTGATAGTTGATGATGGGGGGAATGATTGGAGGAAAACAAAAATTAAGATCAAAATAGGTAAATTTGCAAATATTGATATTCAGAATAATGGATTTTGTAGATTTGTATTGATGATGGAAACCAAGACTTTTAGAAAGGAGGAGAAGCCATGAGTTTGCAAATTCACTTTGAATCCATAAATTTATCACTGCTAATATCAATATTTGTAAATCTAGAACTTTTGATCGTAGAGTTGTTTTCTTTTTCCATTATTGACCTTCGGTATCATGATTCCACCATTAAGTTCACTTCTCTAAAAATCAAACAAGATTGAAGTTATGGATGTCAACTGATATTAATTTGTTAGTAGATTTTTAAAATAAGCGAAGTATTAGTCTTTTTTTTTTCTTTTGTTTTCATTCCTTAAATGGGATGATGTTATCCCTTAAGTGAGCTTTGCTTTACCCACCAATCAGTGGGCTTTGTTCTTTAAAAGAAAACGTATCCCTTATAAGGGACAATTTGATGCTTGAAGTAATGTGCCCATTTATTCGGATAGGTTTTCATATCATCAACCTTTCATCAATTAGTCTTGTTTTATTAGTCTATTTGATTGATATAGTTTATACTTTTATTATAGTTTTATTCATTATGAAGAATTATTAAGTATATTAGTTGATAGTAATACTAATTATATAAGTCCTATTATAAAAAAAATATTAAATAATCATTCATTACTCCAACATATGAATTATAATTTAGATAGTGTTTGGTTACAAGAACTAGAAAACAACATAAAGTAGACAACACAGTACAAGAAATATTGGAAAGTACAATTTTCTTGCACTATGTTTGATATGCACGATAATTAATAAAATTCTTGTTAAGAGATTTTAATTTTGTTCCTTCAAATATTTTTGTACAGTCAAATATGAGGAAAAAAAAGATTAAGTTTTCTCTAGTACCATAAAGAGCATTATGACCAATCCTAAATATATTTTCTAAACCAAACATGGTATAATAACATTTATTCATATTAAGAAAAAATTTGCAACCAAATATTATTTTAATGTCGTAATTGATTTTTTTCCAATATAAACTTATTCCCTGATATAAAAAAAAAAAAAAAGAACAAATAAAAATTTTACTATAGTTCTGCTGCATCCCCATAATCATTTCGGCTACATCAAATTCAAATCGCTATCTTAATTTAAATAATTAGTCCTTCCCCTAATCTTGATAAGATAGAGCTACCACCCATTATTGATAAGATAAAGCCATTCTTTATAAGATAGTGCGACCACCCATTCTTCATAGAATTAAGCCACCGACGACCAGTCATACATTTCGTAGATAAACGTCCAAAAGTCCGCGTTTCCACTTTCCTTGCAGGGCCCTTTTTTTTTTTTTTTCTCTAACACCATTATCTATCTAAACATCCCCCCACCCAAACTGAAGCACTCTTACAAAATTAAACTAAAACTATATTTTAAAGTACAAAAAGAAAACTGTGAAAATACACATCAAACAAGAATAGAGAAATATTTATTCAGCTAAAATTACAAAAATTTATATTTTAGAAAGAGGCTACATTAGAGCAGTGGAATGCTTATTCAAATATACTAAACAAACATGCTTGGCTGATCAATCTAAGCTTTATGATGTACTTTATCCAATTATCCTTACTTTCTTTTTCACTATCTCAAATACTAGCAAAACAACAGAAGTTTTGCATCATAAAAAATTGGGATTCACATGGAAGTAAAAAATAGCGAAATCATTCTAGTGCTTTTTATTTCTTTTGCCAACTACAATATAAGTTGCAAGGATTGATATAGAGGAAGTCCAATCCAATCTTATCCTATTAATCGGCCTTTATTCCGTTGGAATTCATATGAAATGTAATTCCATCTCAGTTGCAATGATGAGAAGTCCAAAATTGCAGTAGGTGCCTAGGAATATTAGAGGCCATCACATGTTTGACAAAGGTATGCTATTATTTAGTTTTCAAGGACCTTTTTAGCATCCTAAATGAATCATTGAATAATACAATAGAAAGCATCAAATTGAACATAAACTCTGTGTCTTCAATTCAGGCGGCGTAATTGACAACTATACATTGATAATCACATTTAATTAAAGTCAAGAAAGAAGGACCTGGAACTAAAACTGGTAAGGGCCAGGCTGGGTCTGGTTCTTAGAACTACTAATTCTTAGGCCGGTTCCGGACCTGTGGGGCAGGCCAACTTAAAAATTTTTTTCCCAAATTTATTTTCATTATTAAATTTGCAAAATGTCTAATTTAAAATTATTTTGCCGTTGAAGTTACATCCGGTTTATTTGGAACACCAATTTTTTACTATTTTCATATTCTAATTACATGCACTAATTTTCTGGGCACATTTATATTTGTATTAACGTCCATTTATTTAAATATTAAAAAATGTAATGAAATAAATGACTCGTTCAGCATAAACTTGTGGAAATAGATTTATATTTGTAATAACATGGAAATGGTGTAGCTTTTACACTATCAAAGGAAGAAATAAAACCCTATATTCATTAGAAATAAAAGATGTTTGAAGAAATTAAATGAAATGGTTATTTTCTTTTACATATTATAAGTTCATCCTAAAAGGGAAAAAGGAAAATAATATTTATATATTTTTAAAAAAATTACAAAAATGCCACTGGGATAAAAAAAATTCCAATTTTATGCAACATGATATCATCTCTTTAAAAGAGGATATCACGCACAAAGGTCAACGTCGTCTTTTGAAGAGAAGAGGTTGGCACAATTATCTCCCCTCCCCCTGCATTTCATATCTTCCTCGTTGTTACATCAATTAATCTAAGCAATTGTAACATGTCAAAATTGTGTATAATCAGCTGTGCAAATCATTAGCCATCGACCACAGAGAAACAAATTCTAGACTACATAATCCAACAACAACAATATTCCCAAACATAATCCATCCAACCACAACAATATTCCAAAACCCTTCACTGTTAACATAATAAAAAACTCATAAAACATAATATAAATTATTCGATTCATTACATCAAATGTACATACAATACTATATACCACCATCATAAAACATAAGTATAAATAAAATCTAATCTACACTTGCATAGTCCCTTCCCTTATCTTCGCCTAGCAAAAATATGATGGAATGGTGTAGCTTGATGCAAAGCCTATTAAAGATGCTTCATAGATGGTGTAGTATACAAGTAAATAATTTATAAAGAAGGGAGTGTCATTTGATATGAAATAAGAAGGTCATATAGTAAAAAATCTAAATATATTCATGTTTTGATCACATGACGGACAAAGGAATTTCAAACAGCACACTATTGTCCAAACCAATATATCTAATAATTAGCACCATAAAATGATATAAGACTTCATAGGATCTTCAACTTTATCTATCTCTAAACCAATATATCTAATAATCAGTAGGAAAGTCATCTCCACTATTGTCTTCCCCATTATCCACATATATATCATAGCCTGATGGATAAAAAACTATGGGATCATCACCTGTTCTAAAAAATAGAAAAGAATGAACGCAAAAGCCCAGTACACCAATCTACAATCATATGTGCATGAACAAGCATCATATAAATTTCACATGCAACCTAATAACTGATGTAATAGACACAGGTTGTTATCTTTGATTAGCCATGCATACAATAGGGTTTATGATTAGTTCTATTTGCAACTACTCTTAAATTTAGAGTAACTTATGACTCCATGAAAACACGTTTATATACAAAATACTTTGGTACAGATATATTGGTGTTGGATACTCCTCACATACCTTGGTTACTGTACTCATACCACTGTTAATCTACCAGAACAATCTCTATACACGACTTCACTTGAGAAAATGACACACACAAATCATCAGGGTACCATCCTAATAACACGATGCTCCTGATCTACTAGACTCAGCTAAAGACAAGCAGGAAATAAATTAAAACTGGATAGCATTAAGTCAGTTTACAATTTCTAAGACTACAGTAAAAAACAACAAGCAAGGTAAAGTCTTACCTGAAATAACTTTAGGAATAGAAAGTTTTAACTTCACCAAAAACACTTGAATTATCAAAAACTCATTTAAACTATGTTTTCAAAAAAAAAAAAAAACATAATTTTATCATCATCTAAACCTCAAACCAAAAAGAAGTATTGTAATCCCCCGAATTTTACGTAATCTAATTATAACAAATATTGAAAATGTAATATTTGATTATATAAAATATTTGGAACAAGTAGTAAAAATCACTCCAAATTTTTCTCGATTTAAAAATGTTAAAGTGTAAATGAATTTGATTATAATTAGAAAGATTAAAATAGTTACCAATAAATTTTTTTGAAAATACAAATTGAACTTCTGTGATATCAAATATTATAAAACGACGATAAATCAATCGTTAATGTAAATTACTGAATTCTTTTTCCTTAAGCTCAATATCTAGAAAATAAATCCTACGCTTGTCAAATAATGAAATAGTAGTATTCAAGCTATTTACGAATCTATTAATATTAAGTAACACTAAACAAAAATATGTTGTTATTAACAAATTAGTAGGAATAACTCCTATACAATAAAATATAGTATTTGGTAAAATAGATAAATACCTAAGAAACTAGATCTTAAATAAATATTCAAATTACACTAATATTCTAATTAAAAAGGTTTTAAGCTTTTAAAATTAAAATCCCGAATTGTCAACGTAATCTTTAATAATTTTCATAACTAGAAAATGAACAAATTGGCAAATGTGAAACTAATATCAAATATATGATTCAACAAAAATCTTAGAATTGATCTATGAGTTGTAATAAACTCATTCGTATCTTGAAAAACCGAATAAAAATTTCTTTGACCCGAATAGATACCAAAAACGAGGTTTCGTGTTTTGAACTAATAATTCAAGATATAATTAGAAGTAACTCCAAATTTCAAAACCGATAAGATACAGTTACATAATAGATACTAAAATAGATCAGTAATTACCAGCGTAGATCTCAAATAAAGATTTTTGAACCTACTGTCATACTTGGTAAGGAATTTTGAATTCGTCAAAGACTTCTTAATTTGATTTATAGGATTGGAAAAATTAATTGTGTAAGTTAAAATACTAAAAATAATTAATTATGTAAACTAAAAATTTGTATACATAAACAATCTAGAATTGTTATAGGAACGTAGAAAATTCTATTTCGATAAAACTTGTGTATAACAGTAATAAATATACATTTAAAAATTATTGTTTGCTAAAATATTTTAGTTGTTAATTATTAAGCAAATAAAAAACAAATCGATTAATATATATATATATATATATATATAATGAAGACCACCGTTGGAATTGAATTCAACGTACAACAGAGGATGTGAAGCTGGAATTCACTACGCAAGGACCAGCATTTTCACGCAGAACAAGTCTTCCCCACGAGCAGCATGGCAGTCCATTTCCCACGCGCATGCTCGGTGCAATTGTCTCATGTGCAGCGGATGAACGAGCCAAGGAATCCCACGCGCTGCAAAAAGTCCACGCACAAGGAAATCACAGACGTTGCAGCTGCTTCTCCTCACACGCAGCGAATAGAATGATCGAGCAGAATTTCCACACAGCAACAGAGAACGCCAGACAGCAGTTGGAATTGAAGACGGACAGAATGTCTTCATGCGCTGCAGAATCCCCAGCTGGAAGCAGCAGAAGGTCGGCGTCTAAAATTCTTGTCCACGCATCAGTATTCACATTTCACACGCTGGAGTCCACACGCAGCACAAGAAAGTTCGGAAGCAGCAGGCGAGCAGCTGGCATGTTCTCCCCACGCACGGCACATGAACAAACTTAACAGCGGCAAGTCAAAGTCCAGCTGGAACAGAGCATCTTAAAACAGAGCATCAACCGAATTTGAGTTCTCGGTTGCTGTATGCTACTTTGTCCAGACTTTGCGAGAAATTTAATACACATTATTTCAACTCGAAAATGACATAAAATCCAATTAAAACCATCCACATCATATCAATATTTAACACTAAGAATTCCAACTCAAATATGCAACCCAAACAACTCCAAATCTACCTAGAAAATTTCAAACTAGTAGCTGCAGCAGAGGAAATCAGCAAACACACTACAGCTGAAAAGTTGGAAATTTATCTCTGTTTTCACACGAATTTGGACCCGATTTTTCTTGCAACATGAGCCTTATTTTACACACATAAACAAACTTTATTAACTACCAAACAAACACATTTAATTCCTCTTGAAATCAACCACAAATTTCACACAAAATTATCCAAAATTCACCTTTCAAATTCGTATGAAATTCTACCCGAAAATTAACATCAGAAAATTTGTAATTCTCAAGACCAAAACACCCTCTTTAAGTCTCCTGACTTAGCCTAACCTTAGTACATATATATAGCCTTAAGTTAGACACCAAATTAGCTCAAATTCTCTACAAAAACTAGTTGAAACCTTAGCTACAAAAGGAAAAACGAGCAGCCACTTTCATTCATCAATTCCTTCACTTAAGCAACCTCTAAGGAGCTCTAAAGCAAATATAACTTTTTTCTTACATCCTACAACCCATTCAAGCATCAACCACAATCAAAACCCCACTTTAGCTATTCCAAACAACACCAAAAACCAAGTTGAATAGCCTTTGGTACATCATATATTCAAGTGTCAATATAAAAGGTAAGAATATGTACATACATATACTAGTTTAGCTAGATTAATTTTTGTTAGTTACTCATCCTTCTACTATACTCTTTAGATCACTACTTTCACCGAGAAGGAGGAACTAGACCCCATCTATTGTCTAACAAAGGTAAGAATCATATCAATTTCAAATATTCATTATGTTTACTCTTTAGAAATTTATCTTACAAATTATCAAAATCAAGCTAGTAGTATATTGATGATATTTAGACTATGTAATATATAAATACAACAAATTGAAGATTTTTAAGTATAGAAATTCAAATCCAATAAAGGAAAACCAAAACCACACTTACACTACAACAAATTAAGTAGAACTTTAGATTACTCATGTGTATCCTTAGGAAGATTGAATAAACTGTATTGATGTGTTTGTTATAACCCAAAAATGACCCCACCAATGGAAAGAACACGAAAAATCCCATGAAATCGACTATTTATTTGTTAAAAACGGATAAGAAACGAATTAGATATTGCAAAAACAAAAATCAAATCATTGCTGCTAGACCTACACGAACAGAACGGACTGTTCTTGTATTTTCCGTTTCCTTAATGACTTTGTTTGATAAAAATAACACCACTAATGGATTGTACTCGGAAAATACTATGGAAACCATTATTTATTCACCGAAAACGGACTAGAAATGAGTTAGATATGATCCAGACAAGTTTTGACTACAATTGTTAAAATTCACTTAAAATCTATGCATGTATTCCATAAATTTAAAAATTGTACAAATGTCTTCTCTTAAAAATAATTTCACTACCATAAAGTACTCTTTGAGTACTACCAAATCGATTATTTATACAACGAAATCGGACTTAAAACGAATAAGAAATTGCAAATAGAAATTCACTCAATTTTCAATCTGAATAAACCAAAACTAAGGTTACTACTGTTTCTATTGATATAATTTGATTATTACCACTATTATTACTACTATTTATAGTATTCCGTATTATGGAAACCTTCATTAGAATTATTAATACTGTATTTACTTACGTTAATGACACCATAGTTATATTATCATCAATACAACTATTATTTTTGGTAACTAATATTATTTACTAATAGTATGAAGATGATTATTATTATTATACTTGTATTCATAACTACTATTAATATTAACATTTCAAGACTAATATTAATGATAATATTGTAGTATTAAACTTAGCTTGTTTTATAATAAGAATGAAACTAAAGTATAATAGAAAATTGATATATCTAAATACGATTTTTATAATTTTGAAAGGTATGGATACTAGCAAATACCCTTAAATAAATAAAAATACCAATTTGAGAGACAGATAAGGTTGACGGGCAAAGAATTAACAAATAAAAGTCTTCTACTAAAAACAGTAAAACCTAAGAAAAGACAAACCCCTTGAATAAAAATATAGATAGCAATTGATAAAAACTATATCAAATACCGATATAGAATAACTAGGCACCTATAAGGATTCAATTAAATTATTAAATAATGCGATAATTAAAGAAACGGAAGTAGTGTAATGTCCGACGATAGAGATCAACACCTTTAAATTATAGGAAGACTTCTCTTACATAAATAATTCAATAATAAATCTATTATTTCCTTTCATAGGAAATTAAATCAATTTTCGGATTATCGGTAGCTTATACAACAGCTTAGCGAGGACCACAGGTGAGTAACTTAGACTTGTTACATTGTTTGTGCTTGTAGTATAGTTGCATTTGGAATATATATATATATATCAATTGATATGCATGCGGGATTGGGATACAGCATGATGCGTGATTGAATGGCAAATTATCATAATATAAGCGATAATCCTATTTTATGATAAATATTGTATGAAATATGTTGACGAGTGTTTGTAAATTGTATGATCGCCTTAAACTTGATTAATAACTGTCGGTACTATAAATGAAACGGACATGCATTGCACGATTTGCATAAACTGCATTATATTTTTACGAACACCTATCACGTGTTAGAATTTCGGTTCTTGGTAATACTTGGTTTTTCTAGGCAATGGGCTATTATTTCTACGCAAGTTTACCTTGTTCTGTCGGTTCCATGGGAACTAACTGGTAACGAAGGACGCCGCCCATGGTATCGCTGTGAAATGGCTAACACTTAGTGGAGTTTCTAAGGTACAAGACAGGAACTGAGTGTTTAAAACATCATTAATACAAAGAGATAATAAATGTGAGGATTATGGATTCCTGTGTACATAGTTTCTCCTGGGTAGGTGATTCAGGTATCGGTTCCTTCAACCCCGATGAGAGGGCGTAAATCTCCATCCTGTTTGGATTCCGGTTTGTCCAAGCTTGTAATTGTTCATGTGTTTGATTGATGCATTACATATGATTGATAATAACTTGCTTGTTGTGATAAGTCTGGTTATTCACTGAGCCCGTGGTTCGCTCACTCCCCAACAGTTTTTGTGCAGGATTATTACTAGCTGGGACTGGGCTAAGAATGTGTGAAGAGAGCTTCTCCAACGAACTTTATTGAAGTTAGAGATATAGGATATGGAAACTTAGAATGTAAATTAAATGAATTTTGAACTTTGTATGTTGTAGTTTGGAAACCCAATTTCACTATTTGGTGGGGGATACCGATTCTCTGCGATCTTGGTGGAAATTGGAAAATCAAATTCCATAGTTGAAGTAATGTAATATATTATATCATTTATATGATAAACTTTTATAAATAAATAGTCTTGTACATTCTGACATACAAGACGGCTCTCATGTTACGGGTGCACACGTGATATGATGGCTGTAGATAAATCCTGTTAGGCCCCCATATTGGAGTCGTGACAGAAGTGGTATCAGAGCTCTAGGTTGTCAGAGATAGGAGCAACCTACCAAATGTGAGATTGGGTAGAACCTGGGTAGATAAACTAAGTTGATAAATTAAAAGATGTAGACGTCTAGACTATATATATTTATATATTATAAGTATCATATGGGCATATATTGTCCACAAAGATGTAAATGACAAAATCTTACATCTCATTTTAATGTCGAAAGACATTACAACCCTAACTAGAAGCCAAACCACAAGCTTCTAGGCTCGTTAAATCTAAGTTAGCAAGATCACAAAATATATCTTTTCTCCATTTCATATGAATTGGATCTAACAAAGAACTCAATAGCTATAGGTAATTGAACACAACACTTCAGTAGGAATATCAGTTGTGCTTCTAAATATACTATAGGTTGCAAGAACCCCTCTGTAATATACTAGAAAGTTGATTGACACATGAAGGAGATTGAACAGAAGATAGGATTTTCTTCGGTGTTTATAATATTATTAGTTGAAACAAGAAAAGATAATTCTCAATCTCAGTATATTTGGAGAAGTCATAGAAGGAAAGAGAAAATTCGAATTTGGTAAAATGATATCCATAGTGTTGGATCAATTTTTATGACCAGTAAGAATAGAACCATACCTTTGATGATAAGAAATACTCTCATTTGGGAATATATATTAGGAAAAGGAAATCCTTAAGTTTGAATCTACCTATACTGCAGTAGAAAGTGAGAATAAGCAATATAGATTGAATGAAGTTTAAATAGTGCCAATAATCAGTGATAAATTAGAAATTGATGGAATAGTTAGTATAAATTTTATCTGTGGAAATTAGTACTGAATTAAGTAAAAATAATATGAAGAATATATGACGGATTTGATGAATTAAATCTCGAGTGTTAAGATCATTAATGATTATGAATAGAAATCCAATAGGAGGAATAGTAGTACAGAGGAATAAAAACGACAATAATAACAGAATTACTGAAAACCACACGAGTGTACATGGTGTTTGGATTGATATGAATTTGGATAATAGTATAAAGAATATATGAGATGAAACGAACATGGAGATATCAAATTTACTACCATATGTATTTTAAGTTGATATTTGGATATGAATATATTTGGAGAATTATTACCACATATGTGGTGATGAGAGTAATACAAATTACTGATTGATGATTTAATGATTCAAAGATCTTACTAGAGGTATCAAAATAATCACACTAGTAAAGAAATCTAGGACAACTATAGAAGAATGAAATGGAATAAGTGATGATATTCTTCTTTACTATAATGATTCGATGGAACAAGTCAACATTAAATTAGTAATGATGAATCATACTTTTGGAGACAATGGATTAATAAAGAGATAAATCTTAGTAATTCAAGTGATGGATATACTCATAGTCAACGATTTCATGAGCAATCATGAAGTTTCTGTTCTTGACCCTTTAGAAGTACTATCTTACTGATATCACAGAAAATAAGGCATTTATAAGAGATAAAGAAAGAAACTTTATTGATTTTATTACAACCACTTCAAAAGAATAGGGAATGCTTTTATGGGTTTGATTGTTGGAGAAGTATAAAACATAGAGACGAGATAGATATCTACAGTAGAATAAGTTCCACATATGAACTTCCTGAAATTTAGATAAACCCCTACAAGTTTCGAGGACGAAACTTTTCTTAAGGGGGTGAGGATGTAATCCCACGAATTTTACGTAATCTAATTATAACAAATATTGAAAATGTAATATTTGATTATATAAAATATTTGGAACAAGTAGTAAAAATCACTCCAAATTTTTCTCGATTTAAAAATGTTAAAGTGTAAATGAATTTGATTATAATTAGAAAGATTAAAATAGTTACCAATAATTTTTTTGAAAATACAAATTGAACTTCGGTGATATCAAATATTATAAAACGACAATAAATCAATCGTTAATGTAAATTACTGAATTCTTTTTCCTTAAGCTCAATATCTAGAAAATAAATTCTACGCTTGTCAAATAATGAAATAGTAGTATTCAAGCTATTTACAAATCTATTAATATTAAGTAGCACTAAACAAAAATATGTTGTTATTAACAAATTAAGTAGAATAACTCCTATACAATAAAATATAGTATTTGGTAAAATAGATAAATACTTAATAAACTAGATCTTAAATAAATATTCAAATTACACTAATATTCTAATTAAAAAGGTTTTAAGCTTTTAAAATTAAAATCCCGAATTGTCAACGTAATCTTTAATAATTTTCATAACTAGAAAATGAACAAATTGGCAAATGTGAAACTAATATCAAATATATGATTCAACAAAAATCTTAGAATTGATCTATGAGTTGTAATAAACTCATTCGTATCTTGAAAAACCCGAATAAAAATTTCTTTGACCCGAATAGATACCAAAAACGAGGTTTCGTGTTTTGAACTAATAATTCGATATAATTAGAAGTAACTCCAAATTTCAAAACCGATAAGATACAGTTACGTAATAGATACTAAAATAGATCAGTAATTACCAGCGTAGATCTCAAATAAAGATTTTTGAACCTACTGTCATACTTGGTAAGGAATTTTGAATTCGTCAAAGACTTCTTAATTTGATTTATAGGATTGGAAAAATTAATTGTGTAAGTTAAAATACTAAAAATAATTAATTATGTAAACTAAAAATTTGTATACATAAACAATCTAGAATTGTTATAGGAACGTAGAAAATTCTATTTCGATAAAACTTGTGTATAACAGTAATAATATACATTTAAAAATTATTGTTTGCTAAAATTTTAGTTGTTAATTATTAAGCAAATAATAAACAAATCGATTAATATATATATATATATATATAATGAAGACCATCGTTGGAATTGAATTCAACGTACAACAGAGGATGTGAAGCTGGAATTCACTACGCAAGGACCAACATTTTCACGCAGAACAAGTCTTCCCCACGAGCAGCACGGCAGTCCATTTCCCACGCGCATGCTCGGTGCAATTGTCTCATGTGAGCGGGATGAACGAGCCAAGGAATCCCACGCGCTGCAAAAAGTCCACGCACAAGGAAATCACAGACGTTGCAGCTGCTCTCCTCACACGCAGCGAATAGAATGATCGAGCAGAATTTCCACACAGCAACAGAGAACGCCAGACAGCAGTTGGAATTGAAGACGGACAGAATGTCTTCATGCGCTGCAGAATCCCAGCTGGAAGCAGCAGAAGGTCGGCGTCTAAAATTCTTGTCCACGCATCAGTATACACATTTCACACGCTGGAGTCCACACGCAGCACAAGAAAGTTCGGAAGCAGCAGGCGAGCAGCTAGCATGTTCTCCCCACGCACGCACATGAACAAACTTAACAGCGGCAAGTCAAAGTCCAGCTGGAACAGAGCATCTTAAAACAGAGCATCAGCCGAATTTGAGTTCTCGGTTGCTGTATGCTACTTTGTCCAGACTTTGCGAGAAATTTAATACACAATATTTCAACTCGAAAATGACATAAAATCCAATTAAAACCATCCACATCATATCAATATTTAATACTAAGAATTCCAACTCAAATATGCAACCCAAACAACTCCAAATCTACCTAGAAAATTTCAAACTAGTAGCTGCAGCAGAGGAAATCAGCAAACACACTACAGCTGAAAAGTTGGAAATTTACCTCTGTTTTCACACGAATTTGGACCGATTTTTCTTGCAACATGAGCCTTATTTTACACACATAAACAAACTTTATTAACTACCAAACAAACACATTTAATTCCTCTTGAAATCAACGACAAATTTCACACAAAATTATCCAAAATTCACCTTCAAATTCGTATGAAATTCTACCCGAAAATTAACATCAGAAAATTTGTAATTCTCAAGACCAAAACACCCTCTTTAAGTCTCCTGACTTAGCCTAACCTTAGTACATATATATAGCCTTAAGTTAGACACCAAATTAGCTCAAATTCTCTACAAAAACTAGTTGAAACCTTAGCTACAAAAGGAAAAACGAGCAGCCACTTTCATTCATCAATTCCTTCACTTAAGCAACCTCTAAGGAGCTCTAAAGCAAATATAACTTTTTTCTTACATCCTACAACCCATTCAAGCATCAACCACAATCAAAACCCCACTTTAGCTATTCCAAACAACACCAAAAACCAAGTTGAATAGCCTTTGGTACATCATATATTCAAGTGTCAATATAAAAGGTAAGAATATGTACATACATATACTAGTTTAGCTAGATTAATTTTTGTTAGTTACTCATCCTTCTACTATACTCTTTAGATCACTACTTTCACCGAGAAGGAGGAACTAGACCCCATCTATTGTCTAACAAAGGTAAGAATCATATCAATTTCAAATATTCATTATGTTTACTCTTTAGAAATTTATCTTACAAATTATCAAAATCAAGCTAGAAGTATTGATGATATTTAGACTATGTAATATATAAATACAACAAATTGAAGATTTTTAAGTATAGAAATTCAAATCCAATAAAGGAAAACCAAAACCACACTTACACTACAACAAATTAAGTAGAACTTTAGATTACTCATGTGTATCCTTAGGAAGATTGAATAAACTGTATTGATGTGTTTGTTATAACCCAAAAACGACCCCACCAATGGAAAGAACACGAAAAATCCCATGAAATCGACTATTTATTTGTTAAAAACGGATAAGAAACGAATTAGATATTGCAAAAACAAAAATCAAATCATTGCTGCTAGACCTACACGAACAGAACGGACTGTTCTTGTATTTTCCGTTTCCTTAATGACTTTGTTTGATAAAAATAACACCACTAATGGATTGTACTCGGAAAATACTATGGAAACCATTATTTATTCACCGAAAATGGACTAGAAATGAGTTAGATATGATCCAGACAAGTTTTGACTACAATTGTTAAAATTCACTTAAAATCTATGCATGTATTCCATAAATTTAAAAATTGTACAAATGTCTTCTCTTAAAAATAATTTCACTACCATAAAGTACTCTTTGAGTACTACCAAATCGATTATTTATACAACGAAATCGGACTTAAAACGAATAAGAAATTGCAAATAGAAATTCACTCAATTTTCAATCTGAATAAACCAAAACTAAGGTTACTACTGTTTCTATTGATATAATTTGATTATTACCACTATTATTACTACTATTTATAGTATTCCGTATTATGGAAACCTTCATTAGAATTATTAATACTGTATTTACTTACGTTAATGACACCATAGTTATATTATCATCAATACAACTATTATTTTTGGTAACTAATATTATTTACTAATAGTATGAAGATGATTATTATTATATACTTGTATTCATAACTACTATTAATATTAACATTTCAAGACTAATATTAATGATATATTGTGTATTAAACTTAGCTTGTTTTATAATAAGAATGAAACTAAAGTATAATAGAAAATTGATATATCTAAATACGATTTTTATAATTTTGAAAGGTATGGATACTAGCAAATACCCTTAAATAAATAAAAATACCAATTTGAGAGACAGATAAGGTTGACGGGCAAAGAATTAACAAATAAAAGTCTTCTACTAAAAACAGTAAAACCTAAGAAAAGACAAACCCCTTGAATAAAAATATAGATAGCAATTGATAAAAACTATATCAAATACCGATATAGAATAACTAGGCACCTATAAGGATTCAATTAAATTATTAAATAATGCGATAATTAAAGAAACGGAAGTAGTGTAATGTCCGACGATAGAGATCAACACCTTTAAATTATAGGAAGACTTCTCTTACAGAAATAATTCAATAATAAATCTCTATTATTTCCTTTCATAGGAAATTAAATCAATTTTCGGATTATCGGTAGCTTATACAACAGCTTAGCGAGGACCACAGGTGAGTAACTTAGTCTTGTTACATTGTTTGTGCTTGTAGTATAGTTGCATTTGGAATAATATATATATATATTCAATTGATATGCATGCGGGATTGGGATACAGCATGATGCGTGATTGAATGGCAAATTATCATAATATAAGCGATAATCCTATTGTATGATAAATATTGTATGAAATATGTTGACGAGTGTTTGTAAATTGTATGATCGCCTTAAACTTGATTAATAACTGTCGGTACTATAAATGAAACGGACATGCATTGCACGATTTGCATAAACTGCATTATATTTTTACGAACACCTATCACGTGTTAGAATTTCGGTTCTTGGTAATACTTGGTTTTTCTAGGCAATGGGCTATTAGTTCTACGCAAGTTTACCTTGTTCTGTCGGTTCCATGGGAACTAACTGGTAACGAAGGACGCCGCCCATGGTATCGCTGTGAAATGGCTAACACTTAGTGGAGTTTCTAAGGTACAAGACAGGAACTGAGTGTTTAAAACATCATTAATACAAAGAGATAATAAATGTGAGGATTATGGATTCCTGTGTACTTAGTTTCTCCTGGGTAGGTGATTCAGGTATCGGTTCCTTCAACCCCGATGAGAGGGCGTAAATCTCCATCCTGTTTGGATTCCGGTTTGTCCAAGCTTGTAATTGTTCATGTGTTTGATTGATGCATTACATATGATTGATAATAACTTGCTTGTTGTGATAAGTCTGGTTATTCACTGAGCCCGTGGTTCGCTCACTCCCCAACAGTTTTTGTGTAGGATTATTACTAGCTGGGACTGGGCTAAGAATGTGTGAAGAGAGCTTCTCCAACGAACTTTATTGAAGTTAGAGATATAGGATATGGAAACTTAGAATGTAAATTAAATGAATTTTGAACTTTGTATGTTGTAGTTTGGAAACCCAATTTCACTATTTGGTGGGGGATACCGATTCTCTGCGATCTTGGTGGAAATTGGAAAATCAAATTCCATAGTTGAAGTAATGTAATATATTATATCATTTATATGATAAACTTTTATAAATAAATAAAGTCTTGTACATTCTGACATACAAGACGGCTCTCATGTTACGGGTGCACACGTGATATGATGGCTGTAGATAAATCCTGTTAGGCCCCCATATTGGAGTCGTGACAAGTACAAACCCTAGATTCATACACACTTTTCTCCTTTGATTGTAGAACCACAAAAACTCCAAACACCAAAATCAAGGTTTTCTCCAAAATTTCTCCAAGAACTTGATTTCCTTCAACCAAATGATTACTTTAGGAAAGATAGCGCTTTTAGATCACCAAAAGGATGAGAAGGATCAGCTTGCCAATTTTTTTATTCTTTTTCCTCCTTGATTTCAGAACATGAAATCTTCAACAAGAAACTTAGGGTTTTCTCCAAAACTCCTCCAAGATTAACTCCCATCGAAACCAATAAGAAGACTTTGCAAAGAAATCATTCTTTTAAATCACTAAGAATTGAAAATAACCAACTTACTCAGTTCTTGAATCTTGATCTCCCTTGAAATAAAGATCACGGTTTATAGAGGTTTTTAGGGTTTTCTACAGCATAAGAAATGTTTTGAGAAAAGAAAAGATAGGTTAGGCTATTTATAGAACTTGGAAATCTTTACAAATTCCATGTATGAAGGTTAGCATAAAGGCTAGCGGCCTATAACAT
The DNA here is from genome assembly GCA_024138025.1 of Combretum micranthum. Lineage (NCBI taxonomy): Eukaryota > Viridiplantae > Streptophyta > Magnoliopsida > Myrtales > Combretaceae > Combretum > Combretum micranthum. The sequence continues at coordinate 1,441,774 of JAMXBD010000137.1, forward strand.
ATACTAGTCGCTTAAAAATCAATAGAGAAAACTATAACTATGAAAGCCAACCACCAATGTCGGTGGTGTAAGCCTTAAGGCCGATAGCCTACATGGCGGCATACAACTGCGGCTTCTTATCCTCAATCATGTGTCTATCATTTGACATAATATATATTCATATTATGCTAGATCATAAAATCCTCTTATTATCAGCAAATGATACTTTTGCCTTTCATTATAATTTTATTCATCTTTATATTACACATACCATGTTAAATTATGCCTGGTGATCCTAAAGGTGTTCCCCTTGCCTTTGTCACACTATGTAAAGGTACGACACATTATTTTTTAGTAGCTTCCTAGCCATGAAATGTATCACAAAGAGTTCAGTAAGTTGATTGAATGAACAAATTGTTTTAGGCACGAGCTTGTTGAACCAGACATGAGTAACACCACAAAAAAGGTAGTACGAAGAGTTCCACACCATATGGCATTTGAAAAGTTATGGATCGCCATAGTAAGGTGATCCTCGAGGTTCTTAGTCTCATTGTATGACTCTAGGTTTAGGAATCGAACTCTGATAAGGAGCACTTAAGATGCAGTGGATTCCTTTATGAAACTTCCTTTATGGTAGAAAGTCACCTCATCATATAATTGATCTTCTCCAATGCTCGTTCCTTGTCCAAGCTCAATTGTATAGCTATCGGTGGAGGCAAATGCGCCTTATGCTCATGAGATTGGATCGAACCAAAACTTGCGTGTACTGCTTCTAAACGGTCTTCACCATGCACATGACAATCTATTGAGGTTCAACCAACATAATAGAAGACCTGGTGCTTTCTTAAGATGTCAAAGATAGATTTGGCCAGATTGTGGAGTCAATGGTTCTCCAATGAACATTTAGTGTCTATCCCATAATGTAAAAGTGGTTACTAATGGAGGTATTGGCCCGTGGTGGGTCATGATACATTAATGGGCTTTCTAGGAAATGTTGTATGTGATCTTGTTGGGGAGTTAGCCTTACTCAATTGAGCACGGAGGCTTGCTCCTCTAAGCACCAGTTCATTAAATCCTCCAATTCTATGATTCTAGCCTAGAACTGAGCATTATCATGCTCATTTTCAAGATTCATGAGTGTAAGCTGCCTACACAAATCTTTGAGATCCAAATTACACTTTAGATTAATGAAGTTAGTGTCATTTGGAGCTGGAAATTCTTCACATTATTAGTTAAGAGCTACCACATCGTTTATATGTAGGGTCATCATCTGCACCGAAGCTAAATCAAGTTGATTCTTATTCCATTGATGTCTTAGCATAATTAATGGTAGTGATTGCTAATCATAAAGTATAGACTTAAGATTGAATATGGGTTTTATCTTATCAAGAGTTTTGAAGGTTTAAAAGGTTTACTCTAAAGAGATGATCTAAAAGGGTTTCTTTCCCACAAAAATCGCCAAGTGTTGTAAGTGCTTATTCCATCAGTAGAGTTTGGGCCCTATAATAACAGAAAATGGTTAGTGGTGCACCAAGGGGTTGCTCAATGTGGCGACTCCAATACTTAAGTTAGTTCGGTCATTCGCAATACTCTAAAAAGAAGTGTGTAGGTATATATGTTGGTTATATGAGTAATTTAACCATACTTAATGAAGGGAAAGGCTTTTTATAGTTGTGATCATACTAGAATGAGGCCCACCGAATCATTTTCATTATGAAGGATCTTGAGTTGGCAACTGACCTAGACTCGAGGTGAAGTGTCTGTCTCAGATGCATACTAAAGGAACTTACCAAGATGTGGAGTGTGGTTGAATTGGTAATGTTCCTCATGGTCTTGTGTCGAGTTAAGGATTGTGTAGAATGCCAAGGTTGTAGCTCACTGGGGGGCTCCGTAGGTTAAGCCTTCATGTGAGGTCAGCCCCTTAGTTGAGTGAGTGAACACATGGGCTTTTGATGTCCACTGTAGATCCATCAGTCCAAGCGAAACGTGCAGTGGACCATTGAGTCTCTGTCTATTATTTACCATCAACAATAATAATTTAGTCCTTAAGGTGATATTGTTAGTAGCATAACTTATGATTAAACTAATAAACTCTCATTAAGTAAAAAACTCATTTTTAAGTGTAATCAGCCCCTTCATACCTTAGTAGTCAAACTTTACTTAAAAGTGTGCCTAGGAACCTAAAGTAGCTCCTTAATAGGTTTATACCATCTTATGATGCATTATTTTATTAAACAAATTCCTAAAATCAAATTATTTAATTATTCCTCTTAAAATTCATACTATAATATGAAAATATATTATTTACATTTATTTTATTAGAATTAATTTCTTTTTAATTATATTATTTCATTTCCTATTGAAAGCTAGTGCACTCCCTAACTTAATTGGACTGCTTCACCAACTTCTGGATCGTTTCCTGAATCTAAATTTTTATGTAAACCTTCTAACTATTGTTTTACATGTTTCCAAGCTGGTTCAACCTAAGTGAATTGATTTAATATTGCATAAAAACCAAAAGATTCAAATCTTGTTAAAATAGGGAAACAATTTAAAAAAAAAAAAATTTGAGGCTGATCCTGACCGATCCTTGGCTGGCACTTTGCACTATATTAAAATAGGTTTCTTAAACTTTGAAACCGTTATGCTATCATGCCAAAAGAAGAAGAAAAAGTGATCAATTCAGCCTCTTACCTTACTGCCATCGTGTTGTCCAAAATCTCGTTTTGCTTTATTTTTGCTATTATATAATTTATTTTTTTAAATAGTAAATGTATTTCAAAAATCATGAAAGTTTCCAATTTAAATATAAGGAGATTAAACTACTATTTCTATAAATTTCATTGAAAAATATATCCGTTTGATATTTTATTTAGGTTTTATATCTCAATGATTTCTAGCTTATGTCCATGTCATTAAATGATAATCATTCATCATAACCTATTATCACATCATTCAATACTTGATTCTAAATTATTAATCATATAATCACAATCAAATAAGTGAATATGAGATTACTTACCTAGAGAGAATATCATACAAGCATAACTACTACTATTGCAAATGCATGTTTATTGATGAATCTTCTCACACACATCCACTGCTCCTTGTTTATTGTCAATTCCTATAATTAATTGTTGTATTATCATAGCAAATTTAAGATTAAAGAAATTAGGATATGGTTTTTACCCTTTTCTTCTTACAATCTTATTGAGGAAGTTTTACTAATCCTAATAGATAGAGTTTTCTTCGTAAGAAAGGATTTTAGAGAGGAATGACTTCTTCAAGAAGTCTTGCAATATGAAAAATGAGAGGAAAGAGAAAATTATGGCTTTTATATGAAAGTGTAGAGCCTCAACTATATATAATTTCAACATTTGAGATGGAAAAGATATCCATACCCTTAAGTTTTATATTGGCTTAGTTAATTACAAGCTTAAATGAGTACTTTACCCTTCCTAATAATTTTTAGTCATGTATTTTACTTATTATCTTTATTTAATATTTAATTTGTTCATTCCTATAATTTAATTAAAATTTAATTGTCATATTGTTTTACTTATTGCAAAAATCAGGAGTAGGTTGTCTCATTATGATATTAAAATTAGTTTAGAGAAGTTTGACCACATAATCCAAAGACGTTATAATTCAACATTAATAATACGAGGGAGAGTCATTCTACGTAGAAATCATGAGCCCAACATGAAAAATTATTTATAAATTATACCCTTTTTTTACCAAGGACGATGAATGAATGAATCACATAGCTTCTTCCCATAAATTTAGTGTGGTATGCTGTGTGAACCTAGCTAATTTACTTATTTACATTATTTAAGCGGATGAGTTTTCTTTTTATTTATTTATTTCTAATACTACTAAAAATATTATAAAGAAAACTTATTAAAACATATTTTATTATAATTTTCTTTGTTGATAACTTTTCCAAATATCTCTCTTTCCTCTATCATTACTCTACATTTATTATATCTTATTTATATTTTGTAGGACGTGCGACTCAAATTCATGTAAGTTGCCAACTTTAGGACCCTACACCACTAGCCTAAATCCTGTGCCCCACCAGTCTTTGTGCTATCTTTAAAGTTTTGAAAGCTATGGATGCTGAAAATTATATATATGTGTTGTTTTTAGGGTTTTTTAAGCTGCTTGTATTTTTTAGATTTGCGAGATCTCTTTTGTACATATCCTCTGTAATTCTTTCTTCAACACTAGTGGATTCGCTTTCTTCTTTACCCGTAGTTTTTCTCACAAGGGTTTCCATGTAAAATCTTGTATGTTCTTTATTTTTTTGTTTTATTTTTTGCTATTGTTTGTCAAATCAAATTATAATAAATGGTATCAGAGCCAAAGGTTTGGTATTTTGTGTTTTCTCTACATTGGCAATAGTAAAGTATGACATTCCTTTGTTGGATTGGAGCACAAGATTTTCTCTATGGCGGGTTAAGATGCGAGCGGTGTTAACATAGATGGATTTGGATGATGCGTTGTTATGGTTTGACAAGATGTCTGCATCTTGGTCATTGGAAGAAAAATTACATAAGGATCGTAAAGCCCTTTCTCAAATTCATCTTCATTTATCGAATCAGATTTTGCTAGATGTATTGAAGGAGAAGACAGCTATTGGGTTATGGTCAAAATTGGAACAACTATGTATGACAAAGAGTTTGACCGATAAATTACATTTGACACAATGGTTATACTCACACAAGTTGATTGAAGGTGGGTCTCTAGAAGATCATTTGACCATTTTTAAAGAAATTGATTCCAATTTTGGAAACTTAAGAGCTTAAGTATGATGAGAAGGATTTGGCTTTAATTTTGTTGTGCTCACTACCTTCTTTATATTCAAATTTTAGTGACACAATCATGTATAGTCTCAATTCCTTTACAATAGAAGAGGTTTATGATGCGTTGGCATGTTTTGAGAAGACGAAACACTTAGTAATTGGATTTGAGTCTAAAGCAGAGGGTCTTATTTCTCATGGTAGGAATCAAGAACACAATTCTGGCAATTCAAGGGGAAGGTCAAAGTCTTCAAATGCGGATAAGGTCTTAAGGTTTTATAAGAAGAAAGGTTGCATTAAATCAGAATGTTAAAAAGTAAAGAACAAGAATAAGGGAAACGGGAAATAATCAGAAAAATCTATTAAAGCTAATGTAGCTGAAGACTAAAGTGGTGGTGAACTTCTTGTTGCTGGTAATGATGATCCTCATAACAGTGAGGAGTGGATTCTGGATTCTGGATTTTGGTTGTACTTTTCATATATGTCCCAATTAGGATTGATTTTTAACATATGAAAAGATTTCTAAAGGTGTTGTCTTATTAGGAAATAATGCTTCTTGCAGGGTTGCAAGCATTGGCACCATAAAGATCAAGATGTTTGATGGTGCTATCTAGACACTTGGAGAAGTGAGACATGTTCTCGACTTGAAGAGAAATTTAATTTCATTGAGTACTCTTGATACTAAAGGGTACAAATACATTGGTGAAGGTGGAGTTCTAAAGATCAGTAAATGATCTCATGTGGTGGTGAAGGGGATAAAAAAAACTGCTAACTTATATGTTTTACAGGGTTTTGTTATTGCAAGTGAAGTAGACATCACTTCTTCTTCTTTATCAAATCAGGATGCTACTAGATTATGGCATATGTTTCTAGAGCATATGAGTGAAGCTGGTATGGCTAAATTGAGCAGAAGAGGGATTCTTGATTGGTAGGGCATCAGTAGTTGAAGTTCTATGAACATTGTGCTTTTGGGAAGTAGAAAAGACTCAGATTCACTACAGCTACTCATGATACAAAGGGTACTTTAGATTATATCCTTTTTTATCTTTAGGGGCCATCTAGAGTGCCTTCAAGTGGAGATGCTATCTACATGCCAACAATTATAGATGATTTCTCTAGAAGAGTTTAATTATTTTTTTTAAAGCAAAAAGTGATGGTTTACCTATATTTAAGAAGTGGAAGATGATCATTGAGAAACAAACTGGGAAACAAGTAAAGTGTCTTTGCACAGATAATGATCTTGAATTCTATTCTAATGACTTCAATGTTCCATATAAGTTAGAGGGAATTGTGAGGCATCTAACAGTTCCTAGTACACCCCAATAAAACAGGATAGTAGAATGGATGAACCGAACCATTATGGAGAAAGTCAGGTGCATGCTTTCTAATGCTTAGTTATAGAAATCATTTTAGGCTAAAGCAGCTTCTAAGACATGTTATTTGACTAACAAGCCTCCATCTACAGCTATTGAGAAGAAAACTCCATAAGAGGTATGGTGTAGTACTCCTATTGATTATTCTGAGTTGAAAATTTTTGGATATCTTGCACATGTTCATGTAGATAATGGGAAGCTTGAGCCAAGATCTATAAAGCGTATATTCCTTGGTTTTAAACCTAGTATCATGGGATATAGTTTATGGTGTCCAAAGGGCTATAGTTAGATAACCTATATATAAGGAAAAACTTTTTGCAAAGGGCTACAGTCAGATACCAAGTATTGATTTCACTGATGTGTTTTCTCCTATTGTAAAACATAGCTCTATTAGAGCATTACTTGGTATTTTAGCTTTGCTAGATCTTGAACTTGAGTAGTTGAATGTGAAGGAAACTTTCTTATATGGAAAACCAGATGAAGATATTCACATGTAACAACCAGAGGACTTTGTGGTATTAGAAAAGGAGGATCATGCTTGCTTGTTGAAGAAATCACTTTATAGCTTGAAGCAATCACCCAGGCAGTAGTACGAGAGGTTTGATTCATTCATTACTTCTCACGATTTTAAGAGAAGTAATTTTGATAGTTGTGTGTATTTCAAAAAAAGTAAAGATAGGTCTTTTGTATATCTACTCTTGTATTTTGATGACATGTTAATTGCAGCTAAGGATAGAGGAGAGATTGAAAGGTTAAAAATCAGTTGAGCAGGGAGTTTGAAATGAAAGACTTTGGAGCAGGAAAGAAGATGCTTGGAATGAAAATTATGAGGGATAGAAAAGTGGGTATGTTGTATCTCAATCAGAAGGTGTACTTTCAGATGATTCTTTACAAGTTTAATATCATGAATGATAAGCCTGTCAGTACACCTTTAGCAGCACATTTTATCTACTTTGTCTCCATAGTCAGATGATGAAGTTGAATATATGTCAAGAGTTCCTTATTCTAATGCTGTAGGATCTCTTTTGTATGCTATGGTCTGTACATGACCTGATTTATCATATGTTGTGAGTGTTGTTAGTAGGTATATGGCAAATCTTGGTAAAGAGCACTGGAGAGCAGTTTAGTGGATTTTCAGATACTTATAAGGTACTACTAATCTTTATCTACAATTTGGTAGAACTAAAGATGGAATTATTTGTTTTGTGAATTTTGATTTTGCTAGAGATTAGGCTAAGAGAAGATCTCTCACAAGTTATATTTTTACACTTGGTGGTTGCGCTATTAGTTGTAAAGCCACTTTGCAAGCTATAGTTGCTTTATCCAACTGAAGCTGAATACATGGCCATTACAAAAGCTTTTAAGGAAGCCATTTGGTTGAAAGGGTTATTTGGTGAAATCAATGATAACTTGAAGACTACAATAGTCTTTTGTGACAGTTAGAGTGCAATTTACCACACTAAAGATCAAATGTATCATGGGAGGATGAAGCACATTGATTTTAAGTATCACATATTGCTATAAGAAACGTCACTATTTAGGATAACCTTGTTGCTATGATGACCACGATACTTTCTATTGCTAACTTTAAGCACTGTTTGGATTTGGTTAGTATTAATTGCTAAATGATCCCCTTTGGGGTTTGTGGAAGAGGATGAGAATGATTTGTTGCATGTGTTAAAGATTGGATTTTGTTGATTTTGCTCCTGAATTTTAATCAAGGTGGAGATTTTAGGTTGTGTGACTCAAATTCATGTAAACTACTAGCTTTAAAGACCTTACATGGCTTGCTTAAATATTGTGCCGCACTGGCCTTTGTGCTATGGATGTTAAATGCCGGCTCAAAGCTTCCGGCCTTCATTAGGTACACTGATGGACTTTTGGCCAGAATTGAGCCATATTATGCTGGCGAATTTAGGTCACCTAGCTTTCTCTCAAGCTTACGAAAAGTATATATAAGTGTATTGTTTTTTAAGGTTTTGAGCAGCTTGTATTTTCAGATTTGCGAGATCTCCTTTGTATATATCCTCTATAATTCTTTCTTCAACACTAATGGATTCATTTTCTCTTCTTGATAGGAATCAACTTCTAGAAGGACCAATCATGAGAGGTAGAGCTAAAGAACTACAAAACTTAGCTCTAAGGATGTTGTCAAATCAACCCTTTGAAGATGAGCATATTATTCTTATTGGCTATAGGGTATATTGCATAAGGGAGCATGGGTTAATATGTTACAATTTAAAAGGAAACTATGAAGCAAAGGAGATCCTGAGCTACACATGAAGAAGGAAATAATGGAGGTAACGAGCTCTATAACGTCCATAACTAGGGCCGTATTCTTAAAATAATTGGCTTATCTAAGCAGAGTGATGTTAAATGTAGAGCCTTAGAAGATAACGGTCCAAAAAATGCCCGGGATAGATCCTCTTCAACTTTAGAGATAATAACCTGAGGAGATCATGGCCTCTAATATGGCCGTGATGGTGTCCATCATCAATACTGGATTTGGCTTAGATTAGATCACTGCCCAAGCTACGGTTGTGATGCAGGCCATGAGAGGAGATAACGTCCGTGATATAGGACGTGACCTCGATCCGTGTTGCATGAATTTCTTTTATTTATTTTATGTTATTCACAAGTTTGCCATTTTTGAAAGGTTATATAAATACCTTCTTTTCAAATGTAAACCCTAACTTTTGACATCTATGAAACTCCTGTGTTTTGTTCCTCAATTTTGAAGATCAAAACTCTCATTCTTATTAGTCTACTTAGATTGTGGCAAACAAACTACTCGATCTATCTTGTGAGTCATATCAAGAGTAAGAGAGTGTAGTTCAGGTTATTTGTTAGTGCATAATATCTAACTATAATACTGTTCATATCATTTGGTTTTCCTTGTATTCAAAACGCAAACACTAAAACAACTTGATTTATCATAAATCCATTATTGGTGCACATCATCTTGGTATTAGAGCATCGGTTTTGACAATGGCACGCGTTGGAAGCAAACCCTAGTTCTAGTGCATGAAGTAGAAGCTTGGGTCAAAGAATTGAGTTATTGTGTTTTGTTACCTATGAGTTGGTGAGGCATTATAACCTTTGAAAGCTGTGATTGAAGTGAAATTTTCCTTTCTTCTAGCTGTTAGATAAAATTCCCTTGTAGCATTTCACTAGTAATTAAGCTAGCCATGTCCAATGAGAGTGTATATGAAGGACAAGCTGGTAATTGAGGGCGGAATGAAAGAGAGGCTATTGTCATGACCATTAATCAATGTCTGGATTAATTGACTACCTTAATGGAACGTATGTTAGGGCATTTAGGACGACAACTCATAATTGAAGGAAGAGGCGATAATTTCCTACTAGGGAAGTTTAGGCCAATAGGGGAAATGAATAAGATCAAGATTCCACCCTTCAGTAGGGGAAGATCACCTGATGACTATTTGGATTGGGAACAACACGTGGAGTAGGTTTTGAGTGCTATGAATATGGTGAACTTACTAAAGTTTGCGTGGCTGCATTAAAATTCTCTAGGTATGCTGCCTTGTGGCGGTGTAACCTATTGACTAGTCGGTGAAGGGGTGGAGAAGCTATGATTACCACATAGCAAATGATGAAGCAAGTAATGCATAGGAGATTTGTTCCAGATTATTACCGATAGGAGTTATATTTAAGATTATAGTCTTTATGCCAAGGTGGAATAAGTGTAGAAGATTATGTCAAGGAATTTGAGACATTGAACATTCAGTGCAACGTGGAGGAACCTCAAGAATATTCTATAGCCCACTTTATAACTAGACTAAAGTTTGAGATCTCTAGTTTTGTGGAACTTTAGAGCTTTCACACATTAGAGGAAGCCATCAATTTAGCTTACAAGATTAAAAGACAACAGAAGAGAATTCTATACTCATCATCATTTCCTCCTAACTGAGGATATAGTTCCAATCAATCATTTCTTGATCAAAGAATTAGGAGAGAAGGCAATGGAAACCCAGGAAAGATTGTTAGACGAGATGACCCTATGGTGTAGATTGAAGCAATACAAGATTGTGATGTTGATGATACAAGTGTAGAGGATGTTGCTGTGGAGAAAAAAGATATTTTAAGGGATATACAGTGTGACATAGGCGCAAAATGATCTCTTCACATATGTATACTTGAACTGGAACCACTTACATCAAGAGCTACTGAGCGTTACAAGTATTTCCATGTTCATTATCCTATAGCTCACCCACTTTATTTTGATGTATTGATGGGGTTATCCAACGTTAAGGGTTATTGTGGTGCTATTATCCTTTTAAAACCATGTGAATGACTCGTAGACATCCATTGAAGCCTAGTTGATGGTTATCTATGGATAACTATTAGATTTTGGAGTGCTAGCATAGAAATATATATCAAATACTATACATGGTCTATTTGTGAGTTGGCTATTAGAGATAGACATGTTGTTGACTCATTGAATGGCTATGTTCCTTGTTATCTCAATAGTTCTGAGCCCATACTATTAGGTTCTGTGGTTCCTATATGTTTTAATGGAAGCCTTCTAGAAGATGATAAAGGGTTTGAAGTGGTTTACTCCCAATATGACAAGTGCGTGAGTCAAATGCTCTTAATGCTACAAGAGTTATATTTGTTGAATACTTGTCATAGTATTCCTAAGAATTCAATTGATTGAGTCCATGACGAAAGCTTTGACGTGCTTGGAAGATTTTTTATAAACGACAAAGATGGTATCATATGGTCAAAAGTACTTGGACTTGATGTTGTACTGCGATGGGAGTTGTTAGTTAAAAAGGGATTTTCAGACCAAGCCTTAAAAAATTTATGAGCCGATACTAGTTGAAAACTTTTATTTCATAGTGTTTAGGTTTTACAAGCTAATCTTTGATCCAATAGCATATATTGTCCATCAAGATTTGAGGCCATATCTTCAATAACTGGGTAGGAATCAACTTCTAGAAGGACCAATCACGAGAGCTAGAGTTAAAATGACTATAAAACTTAGCTATAAAGATGTTGTCAAACCAACCCTTTGAAGATGAGCATATTTTTCTTAATGGCTATTGGGTGTATTACATAAAGGGGCATGGGTCAATTTGTTACAGTTTAGAAGGAAAACATGAAGTAGAGGAAATCCACCTATCAGCCATGGCCGTAACCTAGGCTATTACACATGAAGAAGGAAATAGTGGAGACAAAGGGATCTATAATGCCCATAACCAGCGCCGTAATCCTCAAATAATAGTCGTATCCAAACAGAGTGATGTTCGATGTAGACCTCATGAAGATAACGGTCCACAAAACGTCCAAGATAGATCCTCTTCAACCTTATAGATAATACCCTAAGGAGATCACGACCTCTAATATGGCTATGATGGTGTCTATCATCAATACTGGGTTTGGCTTAAATAAGACCATTGACATGGCCATGATGCGGACCATGACAGGAGATAACGCCCACGACGTAGGGCATGATCTCGATCTGTACTACATGAATTTCTTTTATTTATTTTATGCTATTTACAAGTTTGCTATTTTTGAAGGGTTATATAAATACCTTCTTTTCATATTGAAACCCTAACTTTTGATGTCTATAAAACTCCTATGGTTTGCTCCTTAATTTTGAAGATCAAAACTCGTTCTTATCAGTTTACTTAGATTTTGGTGAACAAACCACTCGATCTATCTTATGAGTCATATCAAGAGTGAGAGAGTGTAGTTTGGGTTATTTGTTGGTGTGCAATATCCAACTATAATGTTGTTCTTATCGTTTAGTTTTGCTTGCATTCAAATCACAAACACTAAAGCAACTTGATGTATCATAAATCCATTTTTGGCACACATCACCTCTGCCCATGGTTCTTTCCTCAAGGGTTTCCACATAAAATCTTATGTGTTCTTTATTTTTCTGTTTTGGCTTTTGCCATTGTATGTCATTTCGGATTAACACATTTATAATTAAATAGCTTTAATTAGGGTAAACCAATAATCACTAATATTATAATGATTTGGTTTGGTTTTGTCTTTCATATTACCAGAATTTCCTTTTATATTATCTTATATATATACATAACATTATTAATAGAGGTGCTAGAGTCCTTTCTCTACTGTTTAGGAAGAGATAACTTACCTAAAGAGGGAGTGAGATTCGGCTTAAGTGAGAGTTTAGTGACACCTGGCTATCAATCAACATAAATAAAGTACAACACCGCTCTTTCTTTCCTTTTGATAATTTCTTCATTTACAAACTTACTATTAGAAAAGTCATGAATAATTTTTTATTGAAAACAACATCCTATGTCATCGTTATTCATTACATTATATTGAATTTGATTATCATGAATTTTTAAAATAATAGTTTTCTTATAACTAATTTTTTGCTCGTGGCCATTATCATAGAGTACATAGTTGTGAAAAGTATCATTCTATTGAACAAATAATAGTTTCTTTTATATACTCAGTATTTACTCAATATAGCATAATGTGTGTTGAATAGGAGACCGTGTAAGGTAGTCTTTTTCTGTCTCTTTTGTTTCAACCTTTAACAATGACAAGATCAAAGCTGCAAAGCTAAAAACAGGTGAGTTATTGTTCTTTGTAAATGTTCTTAGATTTGGTCAAGGAAAAGAAAATTGATTCTAATGAAACCTTTGTAAACTCCTTACAACTATCTCATAAGGTGCTATGCAATTTTATATTTTTAGATTGCGGGAGCAACAACAAAGAATGCTTAAAGGTGTTAATCATGTCACTTGATTCATGGCTTCAAAGAAGTATGACTGACAGATTAATGATGTGATTTACGGATGACAAAAAAGATTGTAATGGTAATTTTGATGTAGGTTATTATGTATAGGCAATATTATGTAATATTTCAAAAAAAAAAAAAAAATTGATATAGTAGCGATTGATGTTTTGGGGCTAAAGATAGATATTATGGTGCACATAACCTATTCATCAATTGTCATTTTTATATTAACAATCTTCCAAAATGCTAAATTAAAAAAATGCACGTTTATAGATTGTATAAATTTTAGTTTATTGGATATAACAAATAATTGGCCTACGTCTTATTATTATTTTTTAATTTTTAACACGATTTATTAACTCTTTTTCTCCCACTAAACGCTCTTGGAAAAAAAATAAAATAGAAATATACATTAACGTGTAGGAAGAAAACTATGAAAATGCACATCAAACAATAACAGAAAAATATTTATTTAGCTAAAATTAAAATTTTTAAGAATTATAGAAAGATGTTGCATTAGAGTAGAAAAATGAGAAAAAGATTTATTAAGCATGATTTTTCATACGAAAGGATTAATAGCATATAATTACTAGCAAATTTTTTTGCATATAGATAGTCTTATAAAACTTACTCACTATTTCCACTATTAATTCAAGATATTAGTACTTGCCCATTGTAATTATTTAAAATATACTAGTAAAATATTATTGGTTGATAAAGTTGAGCAACTATCCTCGTTCTATTATATTCTCCTGACTTTCCTTCCTTTGATTATACATAATAATAAAAAAAAAATTTTCGTATCATAAAATAATTGGATTTAACATGAATATAAGAAAATGACAAAGCTATTTTAAGGCTTTTATCCTTTTAATTGCTATATGTAATATAATTCTGAAGAGAATGGGTAGCTGTAATGCCCTAAATTTAGTTAAGGCATTACCACCATGTATAATACTTCATGTATTACATACTCAGGCTTTCTTAAATGATATGTTTATTATGAACATTTGCTACTCACTTTTAAATTATTAAATCTTATAATTAGATTCTCAAAACAAATGGATTTACAATTTTATAAAATAAACTTTACAAAATATTAGGCTCCGCCATGCCCTTAAAAGAATATTACAACTTAAAATATAAATCCAGCTGTTAAAACAAAATAAAAACAAATACAAATTAAATTCATGGTCCTAAATCCAACATCGCCTAAAACTCGAGCCAAAATCATCATTAGCAACAATAATATCATCATCATCAACACAACACCTGGAAAAAGATTAATAACCACCATAATGATCCAAAGATCAGTACATAGTAACACAGGCACACACGGAGTGACACACAAGCTTAATTAGATGCAATGTAGCAACAACATGGTATTATCTTTACTTTAAGTTAAACAAATCAACATTGAAGCACTCACACTCCAAAGCAAGTCTCTGGGAATCTGGGAGTCCAGAGTAACCGTAGCTATTTAGGGGTTGATATAAACAACTTGAATACTTATATCTCCGATATAACTTTACAAAATAAAGTAATCTCATTTAGGTTTTACAATTGTTACTCAACTTCATTTAACTTAATCCATAATATCACCTAATTCAATCGTCCTCATAAAACGTGAACTAAATCATATTATATCATTTTAAGAATAAGCAAATGTTATACTGATACCATACAACCTATCAATTACCTGCTGAGCCACCTATGAATGTTATTGCATTATGACGGTAGTAGCTTAAGTGCCTAAACTACTGTGTCTCCCTGGGATAAGGTTGCCTATCCCTAGACTGGATTCAATGAAATACGTACAACCAACACTCATCAATTATTAGGTCCTCTTTAAGTTGAAATTCGTTTTAATATGCCTATCCTAGCATTCAACACGTAAGTTACTGCGTACCTTTTATTTTAGAACTCTAAATAGAAATTAAAGGTAGGTCAGAATCCATTTTAGAAGATAAATCAAGTATCCATGTTTATAGATTCAAGAATTAAACTCATATAAGAAACTAAACTAATTATCTATTTTATATCACACTCATTTTATTACCCTATTTGATCATACACTAAATAGGAACCCCACTACGGCTATGAAGATTACCCTGCCAAAATATGAACATTCTTCTTTGTCTGTTAAAGTATTTCTTTTCACTTTGATTATAGTAGTTTATTACAAAAGCATAAACAAAGCATTCATATACAAAAGAATTCATTTCCTAAGTAAACACATATTTGAAACAACATATTCCCCATATTAATTAAGGTTTATCTTAACATATCATTCTAATCCATTTACTAGCTATTAAACCCATTTTAACTTAATCTTAAACAAATTGATAGAGTTAATCATTTAATCCAGTTAATACACTAAGTTAATTAAATTTAACCAATCTAATTCATTTTAGCTCATTAAAGTTTAGTAAACCAAACTAAACTTCAAGTTCTTTACATAAGTTCATGTTATACTTAAGTTTTATGTTAAGTCCGATTAGTTACTAAGCTTATTGATTCGCTTAACTTAATTATAAATATTCAAATATTAACCTTATGACATTAGCTATTATTGATCTACTTCATTTTAGTTCATTTAGTTTTATTATGCCAAGTTGAACATAGATTGATTACCTAAGTTCATATTCCATCCAAGACTTATGTTAACTTATGTTTATGTTGGTCTAGCTTGATTACTTAATCCAATTTTTGAGTTATATTTATTTACTTCATTAGATCATTACAAAATATCTATTAGCATCTTAGTTATTTAATCATCTTATTCTAAATCAAATTCATCTCAGCTTTTTATTGTTCATTTTATATCTAACTTCTATATTTAATTCAATTATTCATTAAATCTATAATTTCACTAAACTCATGCTTAATTATCATTCAAAAAATATAACACATTAACTATCATTTATCTATTTCATTTTAGCTTAAAAAAATTCATTTTATACTTAACTACATATACTTCATTAGTAAAACAAGTTTTCAACTTTGTTTGGAAAATGTAATAGCTAAAAAAATCAAAATTTAGGCCTTGATACTTTTATAATTTGCAAAAACTTAAAATATAAAAGTTGTAGATCTCTTTTTAAGCTTTCCACAGCCTTTTGAATCACCTAAATCTAAGTTTGCATAAAAAAGTTATGATTAAAATATGATTTAGTGTTGTAGTAGGGGAAATCAAACGAGCTGTTTCAAGGGTTATTTCAATCCAGGGGTTTTATCTAAAAATAATAAGAGAGTGAAACACCTCTCCAAATGGGCTATTTCTAAGGTCGTTTTCTAGACACACTTGCTCAAATGGGCCATTTCAAGGGTTGTTTCAACTCATAAATTTTACACAAAAATTGAAACACTTCACCAAACACTCCTGTTTGAGACCCCCCCTATTGTACATGAATTTTTCTTTGTTTCTTTTACATACTTTTACAAAACTTTTGCACATTTTACTTCCATCAAGGTATCATACAAGCTAATTTTGATAATTTTAACACTTCTATATTCATCCATCAACATCAAACACCATCAAACCCCATATCTACCATTCATCATCTTCTTCATAAATCTAACGTATATCTAAAATCAACTCATCATATAAACAAGTAAATAATAAGTAAAGCAAAGGAAAAGTAAAACTCATTTTTGTAATTAACATCATCTTCTTGGTTATTACTCTTCCTAAGCTTTTGAAGCTTGCTCAAGCTTGATTTCCACCTTCGAACTTGTTTTTCAGGTTTATTTTATTTAAAAACTTGTTTAAACTTGAGATTTGGAGTGGAAATTTAAAGAAAAAGAATAGAGGAAATGAAGAAAGAAGAAGAAGGATCGATGGAGGGAGAGAAAGGAGAAAAAAATGTGGCAGCCTAAAAGGAAATCAAGAGAAAAAAAGGAAATAAAAGGATAAGGAAAAATGATACTTATTAATAAAGGATGAGCGCTTAAATCTTTCATATCATTATCTTAAGCTCCGTAAATAATTGGAAGATAATTTTAGAATTTATAACATTTAAATCAATATCTTGAAATGAAAATCTAGTTTAGGAATTTAACTTTGTAAAAACTTGATATTTAGTTTGAGTTTGGGTTTAAAACTGGTATTTCTAAACAAGTAGTTGAACTCAAAATTTGTAGAGATTGAGAAAATAGAATATATGATTCAAATAGCTAATTTAGGACGTTTTATAAATTTAAGTCATTGAATTTAGGAATTTTGGGTTCATTTGTAAATAAAAAAAGAAAAGGTCTAGTTTGTTAATTGTAAGAAATTGAATAAATCAATTTATAAAATAAATTAAGATTTGGAGTTTATAAATTTACTAAATATTGAAATTGAATTTTTCTAAGAATTTAGAGATTTGAATTAAAAGAAAAGAAGTTTAGTTGAAGTTTATAAAAGATAAATAGAGTTTGATTAGTTGAAAAGGATACTTAAAGCAATTGGCTAAATGAAGGAGTTATTTCAAATCTCAAATTCAAATTTAACCTATCTACTAATTTAATTATATCAAATTATCTATTCCTTTCTCTCTTGTTTACTCATTTTATTTATTTAACTATCTATGTTCAAAATTAACTATATATTATATTATTCAATTAAACTGTCTCTAAATTAACTAGATGAGGGTTTGGAGTATTTCAGTGGCAGATCCAATCTTTGATCAATTGTGTTGAAAGGTCTATATTTGTAATATTTAAATAAATTTAAAATTTAAAGGCTATCTTGGACTTTTCATATTTAATAAAAACCACGCAGTAGGGATGGTAACCAGTTTTATCCATTACTTAACAACTTATGTTATATATATATATATATATCCACTAATGGTTATATCACTGTATCATTAAAATACTAAATATATTAATTATTATATTTATTTTGAAAATTAAGTAATTAACTAAATAATATATTATTTAAAAAAATTACTGGCCATAAAATTTCCCCAAACTCACATGCAGCTATTTAATTACATTCAGAATAGTTGTAGCTAAGTGATCATATCGTGCGGAATAGTAGTTACTTCCTATCGTTTCAATGTCACGTGGTCGGGTTCAAGAAGGGAATTCTTTATTTCTTTTCATTTTTTTTTTTCCTCAATGAATTAGGAGGCTTTCAAGAGTTGTCCAAGCAATGACTAAATTATATAGATGTATATATCCATATAGACGCGCATTAAAATAGAATGTTAAGGCTCGCTTAATTTATTGTTAATATTTGAAGATAATTGAGAAAGTGTGAGAATATTAATTTTATAAAGCTTTTTTCGTGCATAAATATATCTAACAATAAAGTTTCCTATATTAAAATGATGATATTGGGTTAATTTTATTACTTGTATGCGAACTTTTTTCTTTTTTTTAATTATAATGGGGGAGAGAGGATTGGAGCTTGGGACTTCTCACATGAAAAACCAGGAAATATATCACTAAACCACTGGATCATTGGCCGATATCCGAATTTTTTCAATATAACAAAATTGTATTCAAACAAAACTTTTGTTAATAAAAATAATTAAACATTTGTAAAGTTTGCACGACTAACCTATGGTTGGAATCCGGCCAATTCACCAGCAATAAGCTGAGGTGGAAGAGAATCACTCTTAAAAAAACATTTCCTTTTTTTTTTTTTTTTTTTTTTTTACTTCTCTCAAAACAAATAAAAAAACGAGAAGACAAATAACAATCCAATCCTTAGGATGTAAAAATATTCAAAACAAACAAAAAAAACACCCGAAAGCCCAAAAGCTAAAGCACGTCAGTGTGAAAATGTAGAGTTGTTGAAGTGGAAATTGTGATGGGGAAAGTGACAATTGGTAGCAGCAAAAGGCGGAATGAGGAAAAAAAAAAAAAGGGTAAATTACATTTAAAAGTCACAATGTTTAAAGAAATAGATTAATTGAAATCACCATTAATACGTGTCAACATAAAAAATACTTTAAATTAAAACCTAGAAGATTTGGCACGTTATGATACATGGTAATGTTAACTTTAATTGATCAATTTCTCTAAATGCTGTGACCTCTTTTTAATTATTCAAATGTCTTAACCTAAAATGAACTAACTTCTTGAACATTATGACCTCTTTTTAATAATACGAAATATTGTGATCTCAAATGAACTTACTCCTAATTATTGTAAAACCTTGTGGCATAATTTATCTGAAAAAATTGACAAAAACGGAAGAAAATAAAAGATGAAATTAAAAAGAAAAAAAATGCAGAGTAAGGAAAATGGGAGGTGACTCTATGAGAAAGAAATAGAAAAGAAGGGGAAAAAAAAATAGATAAGGGAAGAGGGAAGAGGAGAACGATGGGGTGGCGAGTCCTTGCCTATTCGGGTTCGGAAGGAGAGCTAAGTTGGACGTGGAGCTACTTGTAATGTGTTTTTGTGTCCAGCTGGTTAGAGTAAACGAGGGAGGGGTCTCGACTGATCAGCACCTTCAAGCTTTGGGTTTTGGGTTTTTTTTTTTTTTTTTTCCATTTTGGATTTTTGGTTTTCTTTTTTTTTTAATTATCTTCACATACTAAAGATTGAATTTTTACTTATCTAAATGTTAATACACATATTGAATTTTGAGCTTTTATTTATTATTATTATTTTTTTAAGGTTACGTGAAGAAGAAGAAAAAAAACAATGAAATAGAGAGAGGGGAAGGGGGAGGCGAGGGAAAAAAAAAACAGAAAGAAAATATATAAATATGCCAATTAGGAGAGAGGAAAGAGGCACTACAAGAAATTTGATTTCTTGCAAGGAATAGATTGTGACGAGGATATTTTTTGTGACCAAATTATCAATTAATTTATTTTTTTATTTTATGCAAAGAAAGTCTCCTTGCAATAAGTTTTGTAAATAGTAAGATATATCTTTATATTATTTTTTTCTTTAAAATAAATTAAGATAACCCTTTTGCAAGGAGTGACCCGCTAAAAAAGATTCTACACGTATGCCCTTTTTTTATTTCCCACGCCTCTCTCATTCTCTATTCTCTATTTTTACTGTTCCCACTTATCCTCTCTATTATCGCTCATGTCTTTTTACTGTTCCCTCTCTTCTCGTCTCTATCTCTCCCGCTCTCTTTTCATCTCATTCCACCATAATTATAGGAAGACTGCCCTGGTAGTTTCTTCTCAACAATCTCTCTTCTCAACAAAGTTAATTTTTTTCTCCTCCAAAAGATACTGCATTGGTGGACAAAATCAAGGTGTGATTTTTATCCTCAATTCTTGTTCTTTTATATTCATAATGTTGTTGAATGTGTAATTTATTATGTTTCTATAAATGATTTAATCTAGTTTTTTCGAATCCCTTTGATTAGGTATTTTAGGGTTAGATTAGGTTTTTCTTTTTTTTTTTTTTCCTATATATGGATATGAAGATGGAGTTTGGGATATTGCTTGGTTAGCGAGGAGTGAGGGCGTTGAAGTTAAAAGACTTGCGATAATGTCGCAAATGTGACATCCTCGCTACATTGATTTAGTTGATGAAACGAGTAGTTAGCATTGAACTGAACCCAAATGTGAATAAACACCACAAGTACAAAGCAGGTCCTATGTTGTAGCTTTTATGGGTTCTTATCATCTGCGATGTTTTCTTTTCTTTTTTTTTCAGTTTAAATTTGAGACTTCATTATAAATAGCTCCAATTGAACAATTTTTCATGTTTTTTTACGGATGAATTTTCTGTTACCATAAAATTTCCTTAGAATTGATTGAATCAATTTCTCTTTAAATTCTATAACTAGTTTGTCTTTGGAATGTAACCACAAAAACATACTACATAGAAGAATAGCAAAGTGTTACATATTATTTCAGTTTTTTACATTGAAATGCTATATCAACATCTATCGTAACTACTTACTGTGGCAGGATTAAGGAAGAGGAACTTTCTTATTCCACAACAATGAAAATAGCTATTTACCCTCCCATAAATAATGGGATCTCTGAAGCTAGTTTTATTACTAGATTAGAGAAAAATGGAATCCTCCAGTTACATATTTATGTCTCTTTGACCCACATGATCTATCCTGAATCTCATGACTAATATTCAATCTTGCAGCTCTGTTTTGGCCAAACTTTGAAAATAAGATCTGAAATTAAGTTTTTTGTGCATTCCCACAAGGCTGCGGCCCATTGGCAATGGACGAAGGCAATCAACTCCGGTTTCAAAAGAATTTATTACCAAATATTTTAGCATGCAGGTTAACATTTTCTGGAGTTGATAATAAATGAGAATGATAGAGTATAGATGGATCTTTCAGCTTTCAAATTACAACTTCATTCTTCCATTTTTCAAATATGTATATAACCTCAACAATTACTATAACCCTGGAAGTTATTGGGATTTAACAATAATTTGGGACTTATATATGCATTATCAAAAGATATGGAAGATGAATTCACATTTTAAAAGTTTGAAAGGTCTATCCATATTCGATTAAAACTTGTTCATAATTTATCATACTCATCAATGCCTTGAGATGATTGGGAAGCATGAGTTTTTTTAACTTTTGGAGGAATGGATCAATTTCTTTGTTGATACATGGACACTCTTAGTCCCAGTGTCCCATCTCTTAAGGTGAAGAGATGATGAAGATGGATGGATTGCGTTATGCAGTGACTGGGTTGAGTTTGCTACAATGAGCAAGGATTTTTGGGGGTTTTGGGTATATGTATGTATATTTCATGGTTGATAGTCAAGGATGTAGTCCATTTTTTATCTTTAAGATATGTAGTGAATTTAAGATTCTCAATAAATTTTAGAATCTGCATTTATTGAAAAGTTACCAGGTGTGGTCGTTTACCAATTGTGGGACAAACCCCAAATATGCCTACTACAAGACCATATTCTATTATGACTGGGATTTTACCAAATAATAGGTTGTAGAATGATTTTAATAAATACAATTGAGTGTGAAAGGATTAATAGTTGAAATTTGTTGCTGTTGCCTTTTGGAACATGGGGAGTAGCAATTTGTGCTTCACGTTTCTGGAATTGAATTGTGATTATGAATAATTAAATATCTGGCCTACTCTGTTCACTCCTCCACATTGTCTAGAAATCAAATTTTAATCATATGACATCTCTTTGATGGAAATGGCAATTTTATTTTTTATTGAATGTTGGACATATAGTATGGATGATAAGCTGAAACAACCAAAAAAAAAAAAAAATCCAGTTTTGCTTTCTATAAGTAAAAAATCAAGGTTGGCTTTAGATTAAGCAACTCAATCTAGTTGAGTCTTGCAAAGTGAATCGCAAACCGTTTGGGGCTTCATCCTTGGATTTTGTGTTTTGATTAGTTATAATCCATTTCTGCCAAATGTACCATTCTTCAGATTGTTATATAATTTTGATAGTTGTTTTACACATCTCCTGGTAGTTTTTTTTTTTCTCTTCTTTCTTCTTCTTTAAACTTTGTTCTTCTATTCTTCTTTTTCATTTCTAACAAGGTTCCTTGGTTTTTCTTTTTCTGTTGTTTAGAAAATATTTCATAGAGGACGCAATCAAGGTATGATATGATCGATTTTCAATTTCTTATTCTTTTACTTTCATATCATTATTACTTGAACTTTTAGTTTAAATATAGTTTGAATGTATAATTTAATTTTTTTCTGCAAATGATTCGATTTGGGGTTTTTCAAACGTCATTTGGGTTTTCGAAATGTTTGGTTGTGTGTGGCGTAGTTTCTTTGTATGTGTAGCTTTGATAATCTTAGTAATTTATAGATGATAAAAATGGGAAGATTGATCTTCTTAACATGCTAAATTAAGTGCTCGTTCCCATAAAAATACATACATATATGTATATGATACTAAGCAATGAATAGGTTGGAGAAGTGTGATACGAAAAGGATTGTTGATCATTGAATACGAAAATGATTAAAAGCCAGTGGTTAAAATCAGGTGGAGAAATAACAAAAGAAGTTTGGTTCTGCTCAATTGAATCATGGGTGATTTGAAATATCGTATATGAAATTGCGAGAACGTAGAGGTATGAATGTCGGGTATGTGATGGACGATGGTATCTGTGTCATCAAATGGTTTCATGATGTGTTTCACAGACCCTATGGGCCCCTAGCTTTCTCCATTATTCTCTCATGCCATGTATGCCAATTATTCAATTTGTTTTCAATCTCATACTCTGTTGTGCAATACGACCTTTGGAGGAATTCTCTATACTTGTGTTTATGTGCATTGAGTGATATAAAGAATGAAGTGTTGTAGGTTCATTTTGCTACTTGTATTTACTGTGAGCCATAATTAAGTGGTGAGGATTCTGGTATATGTGTCTTCAATTAATATTTATTCCCATAACTGCTTCCACAAAACACACATATCAGGGGAGTTCGAATTGGGGTATTTGTTTCCATCACTTTTGGCCTACTTTAATTTAGAACATAACTTGTTTATGCTCTCAGTTTTGGTATACTGGTACTTTGGATTTGGAAACAACGACAGATGCGTCACATTGGAATTAAATTGAATGAATGGAAAGTATTTGAGTCATTAGCTTCTCTCTTGCTCCATATTCGTCCAACCATCTTGTTTCTTTCTTTGATAGACCAAATTGCAGGGAATACCAAGACTAGGTTGATCGATCAATCTCCAATATAATCAGTATCAAAAGATTTTGTCCTGGTCCTTATTTGGTAGGCTACAAGATGGATTGAGTTGTTGTCTGCATCGCAAACTCCCTCTCTAACCAATGTTGTCCTTGGATCTAATGAGCCATAGTTTTCAAAATAGGCAGAGTTGGAAAACTGAAGCAGAACATAAATCTATGTTCAATAGTTTTCAAAATAGGTAATGTTGTCCTTGGATCTAGTGAACCATAGTTTTCAAAATAGTTTTCATTTCAAAATACACTTTTGTTATGGTTTGCGTGAGTCTTCAAATTTATTGGCCTATTTTCAGCTTCATACCCTACTCATCCATCCGTTGCTGTCCTGGCCTTTGTGACACTCATTTAAGTGTGATTGAAGAAATTCTAGGTTATGGTTTCAGTCAAATTCCACTCTGTTTCTTACATTATTTTTTAGTGCTCTCTCTTCGGATCCAGTTTTCACTTGTTGCCGTGGATCATGAAGGACGAAGAGTATGTTTGTTTGTTTTATGTGTTGTTAAATCCATAGGTTTTTCCCTAATTCCTTTAAGGAGCAAAATGGGAAAAGGGGATTTTTAACCCCACCTCTTACCCTC
Organism: Combretum micranthum; assembly: GCA_024138025.1. Classification (NCBI taxonomy): domain Eukaryota; kingdom Viridiplantae; phylum Streptophyta; class Magnoliopsida; order Myrtales; family Combretaceae; genus Combretum; species Combretum micranthum. Next base: position 1,465,887 of record JAMXBD010000137.1, read on the forward strand.
TAGTTGATTGGATAGACTACTGTCATTGTTGAGGCTCTGGATGAACGTATTTTCAGAAGCAGTTTTACGAAGTTTATGGTATATTAGATTTTCTTGAAAGTTTTGCAATTTTTTTTATATTACATATGTAGTAAACAATTAAAACTAGTGCAATTTTAAGAAAAGTCTCATATATCGTGAGTTGAATGAAAGATACTTCTAATTTGAAGTGCTGCTTTGGTCAATCCCCCTTCCCAATCAACTCGAAGCTTTAATGTTGGCCGAGTTACTTACAAATTTGTTAAATTTATCCTAATTATAGTAAATGAATATTGAATACCTGGAATTTGTGATATGTACGGGTTTCAAATGGTTCCATAGGATATCCTGGAACTTGGAAGAGTTCATAACTATCCTATACTATGCGAAAAAGTTTCAGAAATATGTTGGAGTAAACATGGTTTTATATAATTCTATGAGACGCTAGCACTTTCTTGAGGAATTAATAAAAGCTTCCTTAATGTAGAAATGTTATCTTTATGTTCTAGATTTGTTTAAGATTTTTTAAGATGGAGCTTTTCAGTTATTGGGCTGTTTTAGTGGCATTTGGAAATAGAAATTATTTGATTTATTAATTGCAGGAGAAGAGACTATGATAGCTATGATTTTTCTAATGAAATGGAACTGGGTTTAAGCATGGCAAGACTTTGCCCTTTTACAATAAAATGGATAACTTAAACCGTGATTATCTGAGGCCGGTTATAAAATATTAAATCTGTGGAATGATCTGCAATATCTCACGTAGAGTTACGAAGAGTAAGAGCAGAGGAAACAAGAGCAACAATAACAGAATGTTGGTATATTAATATAAGAAAGCCTGCCATGCTATTTATACAATACACACAACTAACCAACTGAGCTACCAAACAATATGACTAACTTAGACTCTCTACTGTGTACTGGACCATATAAATACACATATACGTCTCACCGGAGCCTTGCAAAGTCCAAGACGAGATCTAGCAAAAGCCAGCCAAACCTCTTTTACTGACTTAATAAGAAAATCCGTAAGCTGTTGAGAAGGTTTAACAAAGACTGGAGAAAAAAACCACAAGCAGCTTGATCACGAACGAACAAAAAACTAGTAGCTTCAAAAGATTAACTGTTTATCTATCTCTCACTGCTTCTTTCACTTTTCTTTTGTTTTCTTTCTCTCTCTGTTTTTTCCTAAATTTGAAGATTGCAATTTGGGGCTTAGGTTATTTGTTAATATGATCAGCTTCTCTCAACTTTTTTATGCTCATTTTTCTCTCTCATTTTGCAAGGCTAAGTGGCTTGTAGATTCTGCATTGGCTCCATTGAGGCTATTCTAGGAGCGCTGTGAGGTAAATATTTCTAGGTTGTGTTGTCATAACTACTCATGAATATTTTTTTCTTAGTTGGTGTAATAAGTCACATGTATGTAATGCATGAAGAAATCGCACAAACAAATAGGACATAACCTTTTTTTTTTCAAGTTGATTTCTCATGATCCATTAAAAATTTTGAGCTCTCTGATTTGTCATGGTGGTGGAGTTTTTATGCAGATAGTTAATTCATTTATTTGCTCGACTTACTCATATTTGATTGATATGAGAATTTCGAATATAGTATCCATGAGGATAGTCCTTTCTGTTTGTTTTGATAATAGGACTTTCTTTGCAATGATACTCGAAATAGGTTTCAAGATGCTAATACAATTGAGATACTGATCCTTGCTGACAACAGTTTAAACCCCCTTTTTTTTTTTTTGGGTTGTGTTGGAAGAGGGGGGTGGGTGTTGGTGGGAAGACAACAATGAACTTACAGCATATAATTTCCTTCCTAGTTCTTTTGGCCAAATTTCAATTTCTTCATGTAAAGAGCATAATCTTTTCTGTTATTATTGATTTGGACATGCTTTATATAGAGAAGCTCGACCGTCTCCGGATGTGGATTGAATGATGAAGATAAACAATAGTGCATCAGCCTTCTAAGGAAACTTTGTTGATACTAAATCCTCTAGCTCTAGTGTATATTTAGATTATTTTATTCTTGTCAATGCTTTATATTTGTTTTCTTTTCTTTGCACATATTTGTTATTCTATTCCATCTTTTGTAAAATTGACCAAACGTGATTGCACGAATATCATGCACACTATATTTGAAATTCTCAAATCAAATACCAACTCAATTGCAAGAGAATGGCAAGTTTAACTTCATATTTTCTTTGTTTCAAACTTAAAAAAAAGCAACAATTGGAAGGTCATAATTGAGTGTTACAGGTAAGGTAGGAAAAAAAGGAGCTTGGGGGTTGGACGATATGGGTACTGGAAGATCTTAATGGTGTTTTTCTCTCTCGTCTTTATCTTCACCTGACATGGTTTGGTGTTTTTTTTTTTTTTTTCGGATGTACTTGAATTCGGCCTATGAAATATTATATCTAATGAATTTCTATTTAAAAAGTGTTATTGAAAAAGAAATTTATTTAATACTTATATATACATATATATATTTGTTTATGGTTTCGAGTTTTTCAACTAAATGAATTTTGTATTTTTTCGAAATATGGTTAGTATGATAAATTTTGGGCTCTGATTTTATCATCCCAAGTTGAAATAGAAAATAATTGCTTCATAGAATTTTCTTCCATGTTATGCCTTTTTTTTCCTATTATTTAAAAGTAAATATGATTGGATTCTTATGGTACATGCATTTGAGGGGTTTAAAAAATAACGAAATAATGTAGTTTAATTTTTAGGATGTCAGAAAGAACTTGGCACCATACCTATAACCGATCAAGTAGAACATATGTTGAGGGGGTTAGGATTTCCTTCAAGTAGCAGTGAAGTTTGCTAGAGAACTGATGGTCGTATTCGTTGTCCTTGTCGTGATTGCGTCAATGTGGAGTGGCACCCAATTGAGGTTATTCAACATCATTTATTTCGAAGGGGTATGGTTTGGGGTTACGATAGGTGGATCTATCATGGTGAACTCCCGACATCTATGGGTGAGTCAAATGTAGTTGGAGTGAATGTGGATAACGATGTACAAATCAATGACCAACCATTTGAGGATAATATGGACCATCAAATGTTGGAAGACATGGCTCGTAATGAAGATCACCATGATGATGATGATGATGATGATGATGATGAGACGATGATGATTCGGAGAGTGAAGAGGTTGGTGGTGAAGTTGATTCCAATGATTGGAGTAGTTTGTTTGAAGATGCAAAGCGTGAATTATACCCTGGATGTTCAAAGTTTTCTCTTCTTTCTGCTGTTATTCAGATGATGAACTTGAAGGTAGATGGCCAACAATCCATTAAGAGTTTTAATGCTTGGTTATCTTTTGTGAAAAACATATTACCTCAAGGCGAGAGATTGCCATCCTATTACTATAAGACACGACAGATGTTGCGCGCACTAGGAATGGATGCAAACTTGATTGATGCATGTCGGAATGATTGTGTATTGTTTAGGAAGAGTATGCGAATCTTGATTTTTGCCTAAGGTGTAATGAATGTAGGTGGAAACCTAGAAATTGCAAACAAAAAAAGAAAGTTGCAGTGAAGGTATTAAGGCACTTTCCTTTGATTCCACGCCTTCAACGCATGTTTTTGTGTAAAAAGACGGCACCGGATATGAGATGGCATAGTGAAGGGCGTGTTACAGATGATAACATTTTAAGACACTCATCTGATTCTCTTACATGGAAGACTTTGGACAATAAGTTTCCAGAATTCGGAAAGGAGGTTCGGAATGTGCGTTTGGGTATTGCTAACGATGGTTTCAACCCCTTTGGCAATTTAAGTACTACGTATAGTATTTGGCCAGTAGTTGTGTTTATCTATAATGTTCCTCCTTGGAAATGCATGAAAGAGCCATATTTATTGATGTCCTTACTTATTCCAGGGCCAAGATCGCCGGGTAAGGATATCGATGTCTTTTTCCAGCCTTTAATTGATGAGTTGAAGGAGTTATGGTCATATGGGGTTCGAACATATGATGTTGTTGCAGAACGATCTTTTTGTTTACAAGCAGCAATATTGTGGACAATTCATGATTTTCCAGCATATGGTGATGTATCAGGATGGACTACTAAAGGGTATAAAGCTTGTCCAGTTTGTAATATGGATGTGACTAGTGGACACTCTCAGAGTAAATTTCATTACATGGGGCATAGACGGTTTCTAGCTTTGTCTCATCGTTTACGTCGTGAATCCATGAAGTTTAATGGATTGGTAGACACAAGACTCCTCCAAGGGAATTTTCAAGGAATGACATTCTGCCAACTGTCAAATTATGAAAATGTAGTACTTGGAAAGTCTAATGGGATGAGAAGGCGGCATAATAATGATGGTACCAATTGGTGCAAGAAAAGCATTCTTTGGGAATTACCTACTGGAAGGAATTAGAAGTTAGACATAACCTAGACGTAATGCACATAGAAAAGAACATATGTGATAGCTTGGTTGGCACAATACTAAATATTAAGGGTAAGTCTAAAGACACTGAAAAGTCTAGAAAGACACTACAAGAGATGGGGATTCGACCTGAGTTGCATCTTACTAGTCAAGGGGGTCGAACTGTTAAGCCACCAGCACAATTTACATTGCCCTTACAACATATAAGAGAGGTGTGTCGCTTAATAAAAGAAATAAAACTTCCAGACGGGTATGCTTCCAATATTGCATCATGTCTAAGTCAATCAGAGGCAACACTCAAGGGTTTAAAGAGTCACGATTGCCATGTTTTACTTCAACGTATTCTTCCAGTCGTTTTGCGTGGGTTTCTTCGTGATGAAATTTATGATGTAGTTTGTGAAATATCTCGGTTCTTTAGAGAGCTTTGTGCAAAAGAGTTGAGGGTAGATATCTTGAAATCAATGGAGAAAAGCATAGTTATAACATTATGTAAACTTGAAATGATCTTTCCACCGGGCTTCTTTGACATCATGATACATTTAATGGTGCATTTGCCTAGAGAAGCCCGAATTTGTGGTCCGGTGCAGTATAGGTGGATGTACCCAGTAGAGCGGTACTTAGGTGTTCTTAAAGGGCAAGTTGGGAATAAAGCTAGGCCAGAGGGTTCCATCACAGAAGCTTATGTTGTACGAGAAAGTATCTTATTTTGCTCTATGTATTTTGATAACATGGAATCCAAACTTAATAGGCCTCATAGGCAATGGGATGGTCCTGATGTGTCTTTAAACTTCAGCATGAGAGTTTTTAGACAACCTGTACGCCCAATTGGTGCATTCACTTATGCCGATTTAGATGAAGAACTAAATAAGATGCATTGGACTGTATTGAACAACTGTGAAGAGGTCGAACCACACATAAGGTATATATTTTTTTTTCTTGTGTGACTCATTATTATGTCACGCTTAATACTTCTAACTTTAATAAGCAGGGAATTTGAACAAGAAATGCTATCACGTGGTATTAGAGATGTAAGCCAGGTTATTGCAACTCAATTTGGTGGGTGGTTTAGAAGCAAGGTACGAGTGTAACTCACCCAAAATGCAAAATATTTTTAACAAAAGAACATATAATTCAATTAACTCTATGCATTGACATACAGATAATGCAGATAAAAGCCTTTGATGGGACAGAAATATCAGATGACCTCCAAGCAATATCTTGGGGTCCATATAGACATATTCAAGTTTTTCATGCTTGTGTGATGAATAGGATTAGGTTTATTACGGAATTTAGGGAAGCTGGCTTGAAAACACAAAATAGTGGAGTTGCTGTTATAGGGGAGCACAATGGAAGCCCGATCGTCTTCTATGGAATATTGAATGGTATCATGCAATTAAATTATTTTGGTGGTCGACAAGTGTTCCTCTTTAAATGCAAATGGTTTGACACACATCGTCACCAACCAGAGAGCATAAATGAGGATATGGTAAGCATAAACACTAATCGCACATGGTATGACAATGACCCATATGTGCTTGCTGATATGTGCCAGCAAGTAATTTACTTGAAAGACCCTAAGAAGCGTAGTGGCGATTGGAAAGTTGTTCAAAAGGTCAACCATCGACACTTGTTCAATCGAGCATTATTTCCAATGAATGATGATCTTGAAGATATAATAGATCAACCACAACCAGATGAAGCACTCCAGCAAGATATAAGTATACCTTGGACAATTCCAATTAATCGTATATTTATTGATTTAGGCACTCTTGCTCGACTGCCTACTCCAGGTGAAAATACAATCGTAATAGACCATAATGACAATAGTACAGATAGAGAAGCAGGGGATTGACTCATATTTGGTATTCTTTTCCATATAATATTTTTTGTTGTTTTTATTTTTTTTAATTGTCAACTCATGATATTTATTTTGTTTTAATACAAGATGGATGGACCACTTGGTTATATGAACTTGTTAAATGTAGGCCACTATGATCAACACTAAGATTGGGGTCTTAATGATGATGATCATATGGATGCTATTGAGAGCAATGATGCTTCCAATGACCATAATGGTGATGATGTTGCCCTTCAGCAGGTTAACCGCCCTCAGAAGCAAAAGAAAGTTCGTGGTGCATATAAAGGTACGTTTTGTCATGATTATTACCGTAAGAATGGTCATTGGCCTCAACTTGGTATGGAGATTGATGAGAAAGGCAATGGAACTATTATGGGAGATTTCTTGCACATATTGTCTATGGAGTTTAGATTGCAAATACGACAAGATGTTCCGTTAGCTGTTCATAGTGATAATGGGTTGGCATGGTTATCGGTGCCAGAAGATATAAGAAACATGACTATCAGAAAAGTCATGGTAAGTAATATTATAGTGTCTTTATGTAGCTCCTTTTAAATGTTCCATAGCTAAATATATAATTTGGTGGTTGTACTAACAATGTGATGTTTAATATAATGACTTTAAATTTTGTAATATAATAGGAAAAGTTTGAAGCACAAAACTGGGCTAAAAGCCAACACTGGTGGGGCTGTCTAAATCAAGTGGCAGGAAGAGTTTATTCTTTGGTTCGATGCAACTACAAGACCCATTATAAAGCTACGGGAGGAGGCCAGCTAGCTCGACAAAATGTGCCAGATAGTATACGACATCGACCAGCAGATTGGATAGCTTTATGTGATTACTTTGACAATGATGTTGTGCATAAGGTAATCAAAGTGTTTTATTTGCATTAGTAATGTGATATGTATCACTAATTTTTGTCTTTTTCTGCATCTTATTTATCTAGTCTCGTTCGGAGATTAATAAAAAAAATAGGGATAAATTACCCTATCCCCATACAGGAGGAAGTATGTCCTTCGCACGCCATAAAGAGAAACATGTATGTTAACATTTAAATTTATTTTAAATTTGTGTTAACATGTCAATCATGATAGCAAGAAAATTTATTTAAAATTTCTCACATTTATTTTATACTATTATTGTGTAATTTGCAGAAATTAGGGGAAATTGACTTATTTGAAGAGCTTCATCGGCATAGGGGTAGCTCTACCGATTGGGTCAATAATATAGCACAGGGAAAACATGTAAGTTTAGAAATTATAAGAAATATTATATGTGGAATTATTACTAAAAAGCATATGATCTAGTTCTCTTTATTGTATTTGTGTGGGCGTATGCAATATGGTTGCTCCATTGCTTAAAATTTTTAGTTTCTACAAGCTGAAAAATATATTTCTTATATCCTTCTTCTTTTCGAGTAAATTCAAAGCATAATAATGTATCTTAAGGCTGTAGTTATATTGATCATCATATGCATCTGGAACGTGATATTTCTCTGGATTTAAAAATGAAGAAGTAGAATTTTTTTTAAACAGCATTCACGCGTTGCAATTATGAGTAAATTTTTTAGTGATACGTCATTCCACGTTTGGATTGTTCAATCATCTGATTGATGATGGGATAGGTTACACTTATAGTTCTATCGTTGGTACTGCGAAAGAGAAAGATAAAAAGCTTGACTTGCTGTTTTATTTGTATGCTTTAAGTGAATATATAGCTTCAGTCAATTTTGATCATGTAATAATGGAAAAGTTTCACAATTCACCGACTTTAAGAAACAAGGTTTCTTGATTGATGAATTTATGTTACATGTAAATTAGATTAGATTTTTGGAATTGACTTCACAAGAATTTATGTGACATGTAATGTAGAACTTCATTCTTTTTCTTTTTTGCTTTTTTTTTTCATTTTAGATATTGTTATATTCTAATACTGGAGTTAGGATGAATTTCTTTTAAAGGTCTAGGTTCAGATGATTTTAGTTCTTGTGTGGTTTAGAGACACTGAACTACTCTCTTTTATTATGTCTTTAACATTGGATGAAGAGTTGAGCAAATTGTTTTGCACTCATGTTACTAATAATTTGCTCATTATTTATTTATCTTTGTAGGTTAGAATGGTACAAGAGAAGGCTGAGTCTGAGGAGCAATCAAGGGAATCAGGGGAGAAGCCAAAGTCCGAATTACAAATTCTTACAAAGGTCCTTGGATATAAATCTGGATATACACGTGGGATGGGATATAGTGGGCCTAAACCGCCATCAAGGCGTGTTGGATGCAATACAAATGAATACCCTCTTGATAATTCACAAGCCGAAATAGATGAATTGAAAGCAGAGAACCAAGATCTACGACGAACAGTTATGGAGTTAAATCAAAAGGTAGATCAATTTATCAACAACCAATGCCCAAGTAATCCTTTTGGCTTTATGCCACCATATGGTTATATTGGCCCTGGATCTTATCCTTGGGGGCAGATGGGTGGTTTATCTATGTCATCCATGCATGGAGGGTCAACAGGAGAACAACCACAACCTTCTATGGGTCAATTTCATTCGATGTTTCCACCACCACAAATGCAAGGGGGATCACCTAGTAGGCAAGGTATAATGCAACCACCAGATCAGGTTGGGCATGCGCAAGAAGAGGGAGTACATAGGCCTCTAGCTGAACGTTCGTTTAGGCGTTATTCAAGATAGGTTGTTTTTTCCTTTTTGCATATGATGCTATTTATGAACTATCAGAACAATCTTAAGAGTCGTCTTTTCTTTTTCTTTTTCCATGTTTAGCTGTTTATGAACTAGTGGACTCATGTTTTGTAATGTCGCTTAGACATTGTTGACGTCATCATTATTTTATCCTTATGGTTTTATTAAAATGTTTATTTATTATTTTTGGTACTGAATTTATGTATAAAATATAATATAAAAATTAGAAATATAGTTTTGAATTTTAAAATATTTAATATTGCAAAAAGATTGATTATAAAATAGTCAAAAGAAATAGCTGCAAATTGCATATTTAAAAAAAAAAGTATTACATTTTGCAAAGAGATGCTTTTTGCAAGAAATAACTTCTTGCAACGAATATGTCCTAATGTTAGGTTTTTGATGTGTGTCAATAGAGTTGTTGCATGGAAATACTCATTGCAAGAGATTACTTGTTGCAAGGAGTGGCTCCTTGCAAGAACTATGTACGTATTAATGCATATGCTCTTACAAGGAATAGCTCGTTGCAAGAAGTTTTGTTCTTGCAAGGAACATCTCGCTACGGCTAACTTCTTGCAATGAGTGGCTCTTTGCAACAACTTAAAATGACGAGGCTGGCGTGACAAAAATTAGTGACTAAATAACTCTTTGCAAGAAGTTTAAGGCTTTTTGCAACTAAATGTTTCCCTTGCAACAAACACAAAGGCTTGTAGTGAGGAGAGATAAAATATTTTTTTAGGAAAAAATATTTTTCACGGCAGTTTATCACTGAAGAATTCGTCAGAATCTAACCACAAGTATAATATTTTTGTGAAATTCCAAATTGAATATAGTGCCCATTAAATGTCCATTAAGGAAAAAAAATTACCTCTAATGGCATGTTCAAGAAATATAAACCCTGTGACAATTTATAGTGCTTGTAAACTTGTTCCCCTCTTTGTAAATTTCCTCAACGATGTAGGTATATCAAATTGTGATAACAGCAATGTATATAACGCATGTTCTCCAATTTTGGTATCTTAAAAAGTTAAATTTTTTAAACGCAAGCTCAAAGTATATAAATGTATATACTATATAAATTTAAATCCACTAGTTGTATTTTCATCTTTTTTTTAATATATATGTTATAAACAAAAGCACAATCAAACGATAATAACAAACATAAAAGTAAAGAACGCACAGATTTTATATAAAAACCCTTGTTGGGAAAAACCACGGGCAGAGGCAAAAAAGGAATCACACTATATCAAAGTAGGAGTACAAGAATTTGAGAGAATACATCTCTATTCTCTAGATCCCTCAAATAAGCTCTCAAAAGAATGGAACTTTTGTATCTCACACTTTCTCACACACAAAACCCTAGAAACAACACAAATATATAATGTTATAGGATAAAAGAAAGGCTTGTGGCTTAAATGTATGTTGGCACTTAGGCTGGCAGCTTAGCCATAAAGGTTGGCAACTTAGGACATGTAGGTTGTCGGCTTAGAGCCGACCTACACCTTTTAAAGTCCACAAACAACATCCAACATGAAGACAAATTTAGGCTGCCCAAAATACATAAGAGCTGGCAGCTTTGACCTGAATTTAAGTCATATTTTCAACAAATCTCCACCTTGACTCGAATTCCAAAGTAAAAATAAACTTCAAATTTTGATAAACACTACTCTACCTCTTCCACAAGTCCCCTAAAGGAAACAATCAGCAGCTTACACTTAGCAAGTTCAAGCAATGCTCAAACTTTGCTATAGGAAGTGTCTTTATCCACATATCTACAAGGTTGTCATGAGTACTCACTTTGCTCATAGTGATATCTCATCAAGCAACTATGTCACACACAAAGTGATATTGAACGTCGATGTGTTTTGTTCTCTCATGGAACATTTGTTCCTTAGTCAAAAAAATTGCACTATGACTATCACAAAATACTGTAGATGTCTTCAAATTACTAATCTCAGAAAACAACCCTTTCAACCATATAGTCTCTTTAATCGCCTCTATAATAGCCATGTATTCAGCCTGGTAGTGGTAGAGCAACAATAGCCTGTAAGGTGACTTTCTAACTAATAGCATAGCTACCAAGAGAGAAAACATACCTAGTAATAGATCTTCTTTTATCTAAGTCCCCGGGGAAATTAGAATCAACAAACCTAATGACCCCGTCTCTAGTTCTCCCAAAATATAGACAAACATTAGTAGTTCCTCTTAAGTATTTGAAAATCCACTGGACTGCTTTCCAGTGTTCCTTACTAGGATTCACCATATACCTACTGACAATACTCACAGCATATGCCAAATCTGGACACGTACATATCATGGCATACATAAGAGACCCTATTGCGCTAGAGTAAGGGACCTTTGACATATAATTAATTTCATCTTCTACTTGTGGAGACTAAGCATATGATAGTTTGAAATGACCTACTAAAGGGGTACTTGCAGGTTTAGCACTCATCATATTAAGCTTGAAAAGTATCTTCTCAATGTATCCTTTCTGACTCATATGTAATACACTTACATTTCTATCTCTTGAAATTTCCATCCCAAGAATTTTCTTGGCTACACCAAGTCATTCATCTCAAACTCCCTGTTCAACTGCGTTTTAGCCCTGTCAATCTCTCATCTATCCTTAGCTGCTATTAAAATATCATCCACAGATAGTAGTAGATACAACAACGACCCATCAACACAATGCTTGAAATACACACAGCTATCAAAGTTACTTCTCTTAAAATCATGAGAAGTCATAAAGGAATCAAACCTTTTATATTACTGTCGTGGTGATTGCTTCAACCCATAAAGAGATTTCTTCAACATGCATACATGGTCTTCTTTTCCTAAGACCTCAAAACCCTCTAGTTGAAGCATATAAATATCTTCCTCAAGCTCTCTATGCAAATAAGTAGTCTTCACATCAAGCTGCTCAAGCTCTAAATCCTCCATAGCTACAATACCAAGTAACACTCAAATCGAGTTGTGTTTTACAATAGGAGAAAACATGTCAATAAAGTCAATACCTTGTATTTGACTGTAGCCTTGTGCAACAAGTCTTGCTTTGAATTTGGGTTCTTTACTACTTGTGGCTCCTTCCTTTTTTTTTTTTTTTTTGTAAACCCATTTGCAACGAACGGCCTTCTTGCCTTTGGGAAGTTTCACTAACTCCCATGTTCTATTCTCTTGGAGGGATTTCATCTCTTTTTGCATGGCGATCATCCACTTACTAGAATCATCACAATTAACTGCTTCTGTGTAAGTGGACGGTTCCAAATTTGAATCAACATCATCTGCCACATTCAATACATATACTACTAGATCTACCTTACCATATCTCTAAGCAGGCCTTACCTCTCTTCTAGGTCTATCTTTGGCAATAGAATACTGTGGCTATTGAGGTGTAGTAATAGGTTGAGAAGTAGGCTTTAGTGTAGAATCTGCATTAATATCAAACTCTACCTGCACACTTGGTTTCCACTGGGTTTTATCAGAAATAACAGTAGGATATAGATCATGTAACAAAGCAGATTCATCAAATATAACATCCTTACTAACAATGACTTTCTTTAATTCAAGACACCATAATTTATACCCTTTAACCCTAGTCTTGAAACAAAGAAACACGCACTTCAGCGATCTAAGCTCAAGTTTACCATTATTTACATGAGCATATGCAGGACATCCAAAAATTTTTAATTTAGAGTAATTTGTAGGGGTTTCAGACCATGCCTCATGTGTAGTCTTTTTCTCAATGGAAGTTAACAAAGATCTATTAATCAACAAACAAGCTGTGGAGGTAGCTTCTGCCCATAAAGATTTTGGTAACATAGAATTGGAGAGCATATGTCTCACCTTCTCCATGATGGTTCTATTCATACGTTCTGCTACCTCGTTCTGTTAGGGTGTACCAAGAACTGTGTGATGCCTTACAATTCCCTCTTATTTGCACATAAATCATTAAAATTACTAGAGCAGAATTCCAAACTGTTATCAGTACGAAGTCATTTTACTTGTTTTCTGGTTTGTTTCTCAATCATTGTCTTCCACACTTTAAACATAGATAAGGCATCACTTTTTTGCTTCAAAAAATGTACCTAAACCTTTCTGGAGAAGTCATCTATGATGGTCATCATGTAACTGGCACCTCCACTGGAGGGCACTCTAATCAAGAGTGCTCTTTGTATTGTGAGTACCTATAGTGAATTTAACCCTCTTCTTCTTTCAAAAACGCAGTGTTCATAGAACTTTAATTTGCTGATGCCTTGCCCATCCAAAAGTCCTCTCTTACTCAGTTCAGCCACACCAGCTTCACTTATATTCCCTAGACGCATATGCCATAACCTAGTAGCATCTTCATCTGACAAAGAGGAACCAATGGCTGCATCACCTGTCACAATAGAACCCTACAAAGTATATAAATTAGCAGTCTTCCTATGTCCTTTCATCACTACAACTGAACTCTTACTTATCTTCAGAACTCCGCCTTCACCTGTATACTTATACCCCTTTAGATCAAGCGTACTCAGAGAAATTAAATTTCTCTTCAAGTTAGGCACATGCCTCACATCACCTAGTATCCAGATAATCCCATCAAACATTTTTATCTTGCTTGTTCTAATACCTGCAACTTTACTATAAGTGTTATTACCCATCAAAACAACACCTCTAGACCGTTTCATATGTTGAAAAATAGTCACGATTGGGACACATATGAAAAGTACATCCAAAGTCAAGAATCCACTCTTTATCGGCTTGTGAATCATTGTCAGAACCGACAAGAAGATCACCATCACTATGATCTTCAACAACATTGGCTTCACCAGTTTTCTCTGGTTGATTTAGCTTTTGATTCTCACCAATTTTCCTATTTTTATTTTGCAATTTATAACACTCTGACTTTATGTGGCCTTTCTTCTTGCAATAGTTATAGGTTTTATTTCTATTTATTGACTTTGACCTGCCTCTGGAATTTCCTCTAGTCTTACAATATTGACTCCTACCACGCGCTATTAAACTTTTAGATTGAGACTCAGTTTTAATCACAAGATGTTTCATCTTCTCAAAGGAGCTTAAACCAGAATATACTTTATCAATAGATAAAGTATCATGACTATAAAGAAGAGTATCTATAAAGTTCGAATATGAAGGGAGCAAAGAACATAATAAGATTAGACCTAAATCCTCTTCATCATACTTAACTTCCATAGTTTCTAAATTAGTAACAATTTCATTAAAGGTTGTTAGGTGATCATCTAGAGACACATTTTCTTCCAAACGATGAGAATATAATCTCTGTTTCAAGTGTAACCTGCTAGTAAAGCCCTTCATCATACATAGTTGCTCCAATTTCAACCATAATGCAGCTGTGGTTTTCTCCTTAAGCATGTCCTGTAAAATTCGATTCGATAGATAAAGATGGATTTGTGAAAGGGCTTTCCGATCTTTTCATTGCTTTTCTTCCGGTGACCACGATGTAGGCATCTTATCAAACCCTACAACTGCATCATGAAGATCCATCTGTGCGAGAACCGCTCGCATCTTGACTTGCCATAACGAGAATTTGATGTTGCAATCCAAAAGCGGAATATCGTACTACATGGTTGCCAATATCAAAACTTATGCTCTAATACTAGTTTGTTATAAACAAAAGCACAATCAAACAATAATAGCAAACATAAAAGTAAAGGACACAGATTTTATGTGGAAACCCTTGATGGGAAAAACCATGGGCAAAGGCGAGAGAGGAATCACACTATATCAAAGTAGGAGTACAAGGATTTAAGAGATACAATTCTATTCTCTAGATCTCTCAAATATGCTCTCAAAAGAATGGAACTTTCGTATCTCATACTTTCTCACACACAAAAACACTAGAAACAATACACACACACAGACATATATATATATATATATTATAGGATAAAAGAAAGGCTGGCATGAAAGCCAACCTAAAAGCTAGCAGCTTAAATGTACACCGGCACTTAGGCCAACGGCTTGGGACATGTAAAGCCGGCCTACACCTTCTGGAGTGCACGAACAACATCCAACATGAAGACAAATTTAGGCTGCCTAAAAATACATAAGAGTTGGTAGCTTTGACCTGAATTTGAGTCATATTTTCAACAATATATTGTATGTATAAAAAAAATGTCAATAGATGTTTCATCAAATCAAATCTTATCTAGTTTGTTTATTCTATTTTATTTAGCGTTTAATAAGCCGAGAGAGAGAGAGAGAGAGAGAGCATATCCAAATAAGTCGCCAATAGAGTGGTTACTTATGAATAAGTAATTAAAAATGAATTTTAGCACTGTGGATTGTTGAAGATGAAAATTAAATAAGTTAAATGTTAATTATCTAATTATTAAAATAAATATAATAAGTGATATATTAAATATTTAATAGTATAATTATTATTGAATATCAATCTATATCATTGAATAATAGACGGAATTAGCCCTATTAAAAAACATAAGAAAACCATAATTTTTTTTTGGTTATGTTTTGATTGATCACCGTTCAAAATGTAAAAAAGTTCATTAAAATGGAGAACGAATAAGATAAAATTGAAGGTAGATGAAATGAGACACGAGTATGGTGGTTCTCAACACTCTAGGACACAGGCAGTCTCAATATGACATTACTTTCTTTTTTCCTTTTTAATGTTACTTTATTTATGCAAATATCAGGTATTACATCAAGTTAATGTATAAATCTATCACAAATATATTAGACCTGGTACTTTTTAACTTACCACAAAAGCACTAACCTAATATAAATACATCACACCTACCTTTTTTGATACAAGATCCAACATTTTATATCTTCCCTGCATATTGTCCGTGAACCACTTAATAATTTTCTCGACTGCCCGTGTCCATGTGAAGAGATACTCCCTCCTCCTTGTTTTTCCCCTTCTTTGCTTCTGAAGCATTACTGATCACTTATATATAGACAAATATCTTAAACTCTTTATAACTTTTACAGATATATAAATATATCCTAAATATTGCGGAAATTACAAAAATACTGTTATTTTTTTTTGGTGTAGATATTGAAAATGTTCATTTGACGATAATTTTAGATTATATTTGCACATCTTTCAACAGTTATTAGGAGATAAATGTTCAAGAAATCTCCTTGCAATTAATAAATAGTAGTAGTGTTTACGGTTTGCCTTCCCTTTTACAAATTAGATGTGTGATCAATAATTGATAAAGATAGAAGTCATCATATACACAGAAACACATTGGCTGTCCGCATGATACTGTCTCATTCCTGTTCCAATGAATAAATATTTGACGCATGTTTTGAAGTGATAATTATTATTTACATTATTTTAAAATTTTTTTTTAATAATTTACACATGTCAAATATTCATTTGCAGGATATGAATGTGATAGCATGATGGGTATGGTAAATTCTCATCCTCACATACATTTGCGTCCACAGAGAGTACGTTAATCCATATTACTATAGTTCATGACAGCTTCGAAATTAAATGATGGAAGGTTACTAATAATTAATTATACGTTTAATTTAGGTTTAACAATGAATGAGCAAATATGAATTTTTTTTAAATTCTTTGTCAGGCACAGATAATACTCCATGAACTCCTCAAACATGCATGTACAACATATGAATTTTTAGAGTTCATTTACATTTCAAC
Organism: Combretum micranthum; assembly: GCA_024138025.1. Taxonomy (NCBI): domain Eukaryota; kingdom Viridiplantae; phylum Streptophyta; class Magnoliopsida; order Myrtales; family Combretaceae; genus Combretum; species Combretum micranthum. The sequence continues at coordinate 1,482,541 of JAMXBD010000137.1, forward strand.
AATGATGCTGAAGCTTCAAAAAGATTGCTGGAAGAAACCAGCTTATTAGCTATGGTTTGTAAATCTTAAGAGGCAAACATAAATCGTAAATGGTAAATATACCTAATTTTGAATTTCTTCAGAAAGATTAAAAAACACATTTTGGAAATTAATTAGAAGTATATAATCATGTCTACTTTTTTACTGATGTGGAGGAGACTACCATTCTTTCATTTATATTCTATGTACTTTTGTTAGAAAGCATACTTCGGCAAGAAAAACAAGAGGAAGGGAAGTGGAGATTCAACATTTCAGCCATTACCATCGTTTAATCCCCAAACAATATATTGAAATCAGCCTTGAAGGACGTTGCAGAGCATGTGTCAGAGATTAGTCCTAACGCTCCGAGTTACGGCTGTGTGGGATGCAAGTTTTACCTTCATGAGTACTGTGCTTGTCTGCAGGGAGAGAACCGACACCCTGGCCACTCCGACCACCCACTTCTCCTTGCCCGCAACCCACATGAACCAAACGAATCTACAGGGTTGCACTGCAAAGGCTGCGCCAGTATTTTCCGGGGCTTCTCTTACCATTGTTCGAAGTGCAGATTAGATCTGGACGTGGAATGCGCTCTCCAGGATCTCAAATTGAGTCCTACCATTACCTTTCAACACGAGGGTCATCAGTTTGTTTTATCCCATCAACCCACGGTTCAAAACCAGAATTGTTTTGTATGCAATAAAACACTAGAGCTTCCCGTGTTCAAATGTAAGGATCGTCGTTGTATGTATAGAATACACTTTCATGGTGCACCTCTGGCATATCCTGAAATCACCGGAGACAGGCATTTGCATCCACTGACGTTCCTTGAGAAATTCATGGAGGATGACACGGGTGAATATTACTGCGATGCTTGTGAGGAGAGGAGATCCGGACCATCCGGTATACTACTGCGTTGAATGCAACTCTGCTTCAGCAACTAGCAACTTTGGACAAGTCAATAAAAACAACTAGCAAATTTTTCAATAATTCTCTTTCCACTCTTTTTTTTTTTTTTTTTTTGCGCTAAAAATTCCAACATGGTATCAGAGCCCTCTTCTTAGGGGATCTGTGTGTGAGTTATTTGAAAAAAAAAAAAAAAAGCCATCGAAGCCGAGCCAATTTTGCCTCAACTGTTCCACCGGTATTCGATGGAGAAAACTACCAAATTTGGACAGCTCGTATGGAGGCATATTTGGATGCTTTCGATCTTTGCAAAGCAGTGGAAGAAGACTGTGATATTCCTGCACTTCCAGACAATCCCATCATGGCACAAATCAAAACACATAAAGAGAAGAAGACAAGGAAGCCAAAGGCCAAAGCATGCTTGTTTGTTGCGGTGTCATCAACAATCTTCACAAGAATAATGTCCCATAAGACAACCACTATTTGGGATTATCTCAAGAAATAATATGAAGGAGATGAAAGAATCAAAGGTATGCAAGTTTTAAATTTGACAAGGGATTTTGAGTTGCAAAAGATGAATGAATCTGAAACAATAAAAGAGTATTCAAATAGACTTCTTGATATTACAAACAAAGTCAAACTACTAGGGTCTGAATTTAAAGATTCAAAAATAGTATAGAAAATCCTTGTCACAATACCTGAGAGGTATGAAGTGATGGTTACAATCTTGGAAAATACCAAGAATCTATCAAAGATTACCTTGGTGGAAGTACTTAATTCTTTGCAGGCACAAGATTAAACAAGGACAATGAGGCAAGAAGAAACCAAACAAATAGTTGAAGGAGCTTATCTAGCTAAGACTACATTTTTAAAAGGAAAAGGAAAAATCCCTCAATGCAGCCATTGCAAGAGGCCTGTCCATGAAGAGAAAGATTGTTGGTACAAAGGAAAACCTCAATATTTCAAGTGCAAAAGATTTGGACACCTACAAAAATATTGCAAAGTAAAAAATGAAGAACAAGCAAATATGGTAGAGATGGTTCAAACTCTATTTTAAGTTAGTTGGTGAGATGTGCACCAAAAGATTTTGGAGAGAAGTGCTCCAGATGAAGGTTGATGAGAAAGTGCATCAACAAGATGATGAGAAGTGCATCATACAGTGAAGACAGGTGCTTCACATATCAGAAAATTGGAGAGAAGTGCTCCATAAAGATTTCAACTTTGTAATTTTGAATCAAAGGGAAGTGTTGGATAATGATTCAAAATTATTGGATATGATTTAAAAGTAATGGGTTTATATTATGTCGGTTATTTCCATATGTTTAGAAAATATGTTTAGATATTTTAGTTGATAAGTTTCTATCTATTTATTTAGTGATTATGTTAAATTGTTTTTATCCTTATCTTATTAAGATATTGGGATAGGCTTTATCTCTTTTTGTAAGCCTATTTAAAGGCATGATGTTTATATCAGTGGACAAGTCAATAAAAACAACTAGCAACTTTTTCAATAATTTTCTTTCCACTCTTTTCTTTTTTTTTTTTTTTTTTGTGCTAAAAATTCCAACACCCATGAGGTGGGTTTCTGTCACCTTTTTTTTCCCCCTCAAATTACGATATCCGTGTTAATTTAATTTTAACATATGACGATAGTCTAAATATAAGTTATAGTACGTACAATAATATGCATTTTTGGGGGTTAAAAGATTTTATTATATCAATTTGTTGTAATTGATAAAATTACATAATAAAAAATTATGTTAATAATATATTTGTATTTTTCAAATTGGATTTAATTATATTATGGGCTATTTCTTATTAACCATTTAAACTGAAGCGGCATTAATGTATAGTAAATTACATCTTTCTTGCTATATTATTTTCGGATGGGAGTTTGCTGTGCCAAACTTCCTGTCACATTACTGTCCCAGTATATGATAACAAGTCATGTGTTATAATGCAGCGTGGAAGCGTTAAACAATAGAAACCAATTCAACGATTGATTTCAAAACGTGAACTTAATCACACAATTGCTAAACAATTGCAAATCCAGATAAAATCTTCTCAATTCAATATCAAATATGTCAAAATATCATATTTCAAAAGTCTTTACAAAAGCCCTAAAGACTATTTATAGCATTACAAAGGAAACCCAAGATAGAATCCTAAAAAACAAAATAATAAATGCAAATAATGACTAAAGGAAACTTAAAAGATAGAATCCTAAGAGTCAAAACCGATAATTAATGCTGGAAATAAAAGTTAGCAGCCTATCATTAATGTTGGTAGTTTCTAAACCCAAAAGTTGAAACTGTTAGTAATAAATGTTTATTTTAATTGAGATTCTGCTGCTGCATTATTCTCTCCCACCTGCAAAGAACTCGACCCGGAGTTCTCGTCTAGATATAGTGGTGCATCATCTGGATGGAAAGGTGTAATCCCCCAAATTTTACGTAATCTAATTTTAACAAATACTAAAAATGTAATATAGGATTATATAGAATATTTGGAACAAGTAGTATAAATCACTCCAAATTTTTTTGATTTAAAAATGTTAAAGTGTAAATGAATTTGATTATAATTAGAAAGATTAAAATCGTTACCAATAAAAATTTTGAAAATACAAACTGTAACTTCTATGATCGCAAATAATTTATAAAACAGCGATAAATCAATCGTTAATTTAAATTACTAAATTCTTTTTCCTTAAGTTCAATACTTAGAAAATAAATTTTACACTTGTTAAATAATGAAACAATAGTGTTCAAACTATTTTTTTTATACGATGACAATATCAAGTAGTCTAGATAAAATATGTTGTTACTAACAAATTAGTAGAAATAGTTCCTATACAGTAAAACATAACGTTTGATAAAATCATCAATAGTCCAATAAATAAATCATAGTTAACCGTAATTTTAAATCACAATAAAAGACGATTAATTCTTAGAACTTGCAAGATATAAAAATATAAACTGAAGACAAATCACTAGAATTACAAAAGATACGATAAGATTACAAATAGATCAATATCTAAGAATCTAGATCTTAAATGAATATTTAAATTATACTAATATTCCAATTAAAAGACTTAGAGATTTAGAAATTAAAATTCTGAATTGCCAACATAACCTTTAATAATTTTCATAACTAGAAAATGAACAAATTAGCAAATGTGAAACTAATATAAAATACATTATTCAACAAAAATCTTAAAATTGATCTATGAGTTGTAATAAACTCATTCGTAGCTTGAAAAACCCGAATAAAAAATTTCTTTGACCTTAATTGATACCAAAAATGAGATTTCGTATCTTGAACTGATAACTCAAGATATAATTAGAAGTAGCCCTAAATTTCAAACTCGATGAAATATAATCTATTAACAGTACATAATAGCATAAAACAATAATCCAAAGTTGAGCTATTAAGATTATAAATATACGATGGATACTAATATAGACCAATAAATATGAGTCTAGATCTAAAATTAAAATTTCAAACCCACTATCATACTTGTTAGGAAATTCTTAAATTATTAGGATTTAGCTCTTAATTTAATTTATTGAGCTTGAAGAATATAATCTCGTAAGTTAAACCACTAAAAAAAATAATAATAAAATAATTAATTATGTAAACTAAAAATTCGTATACATAAACAATCTAGAATTGTTATAGGAACTTAGAAAATTCTATTTTGATAAAACTTGTACGTAACGAATATAAACATACATTTATAAATTAATATTGGCTAAAATAAATTAATAAGCAAATCATAAACAATTATATATATATATATATAACAAATGAAAACCACCGCTGGAAGAATTCTCATGAAACAGAGGACTTGTGTAGAGAATTCCAGCAGCAACAAATATCAATCACGTTGAATTATAAAAGGGACAAAGTCTTCACGGCTGCAGAATTGAGTTTCCAAACAAGAGGACAGCAAGATCCAGCTAGAGTCCACGCAGCCGCATATGGTAGGTTTTATGTGGGAGCAGGGGACACCAAGGAGCACAACTTCTACGCGCAGCATCAGCATCGGCAGGAAATGAAGATCACCGAGCAAACAAAGTCCCACGCGTAGAAGATAACATGAACAGCTGGGCTTTGGAAATTTCACCACGCACAGATTAGGAATTCCACGAACAACATATGAAAACCATGGACGCTGCAGCTGCTTCATTTCCACGCGCACAAAACGGGAGTGATCGAGTAGAAGTCCCTCGCGCACAGCAGCATCCAACGAGCAACAGCTAAGACTCCATGTACACAAGCAAGCTGCACATCCTCCACACACACACAAACACGCATATACGCACGAGCAAGCGGCTGATCATCACGCACAGCTCACCCATCAACGTACGGAGCAAAATCGGATGGAGAACAGAGCACCACGTTCAGTAAGCAAGCAGCAGCATCCGTGATTGGAAAAAGGAAATGCTGAACAAGCTAGGACTCCATGCAAAGCATCACGATCAGTTGCAAATTTTTCTTCATGCGCGGTCAAATTCTCCATACACGCTGCAGGATTTCCGCACAAGAGACAGAGAAAATAGACATTCCTTATGCTGCAGGATTTGGATGGATGTGGAATAGACTTCAAGGAATTCAACACGCTGCAGTCCTCTACGCTAGAAAACGGAGACAAATGTGGACAAAATCTTTACATTGGACAAGGAGGAGTCCGCTGCAGTTTGAATTTCGGCTGCAGCATACACTTCCAAGAATTGTCCAATTTTAAACAACAAATTCCAACTTGATAATGACACTTCAACCAATCCAAAAGCTTCAATTATAATACACATTAAATACACAAGAATCTTAGATTAAATTCCAGAGAAAAACAGCTCCAATAGATCTAGAGAGTTCACCGAACAGCTACTGCAATAGAAGGAAATTCAAAAAGAAAAACTGCAGTATCCTTCACGTAAATTGCAGCTCTGTTTTGTAAGAATATAGACCTTGCTTGAGTTGTTTTCTTTGACCAAATAAACCACTATTTAATAGCCTTGATTTACTAGCAAACAAACCCCATAAATATCCTTTAAACAACTACAAAAACCTATCAAAGTACAAGTCAAATTCGTCATCCAAAATTGCCAAATTCATATCCAAAATTGCTGCTGTAAAATTGAGTGATTCCTAAGTCCAAAACACCCTCTATTATATTTAAATCTTAGCTTAACATTAGTATATATATATATATATATATATATAGGTTTAAGTTAACTACAAAACCAACTCAAAATCTCCCCAAACACCATTCAAAAATCCTCTCAAAACAACTGCTACGAATTTACACTACTCCTCTTCCATGCCCACTTGTTCAAACTTATTTCAACACTCCAAAACAAAGTGTATCTCCTATTTATGTCCTATAACACTATCCAAGCATCAACCACCTCCAAAAACATCAATCCCTTCTTTCAAACAATATCAAAAACCAATCCAAATAGCCTTGGTTTACCATAGATCCAAGCTAGAACTCAAGCTCAACAAGGTAAGAGAATTTAATTGAAGTAGCTAGCTTATAATTTAGCTAGAAACTCACTAATCAACCTTTGGTATAGGTTTGATCCTTAAGGAAGGGAGATAGGGATCCTTTTCTACTTTAAGCCAAGGTAAATCCTAAATTATCAACCTATTTTTTGTTATATATGTGCATATACATTCAGTTGAAATGTCTAGCATTAGAGGAAAATTATGTGATTAGGAGAAATGATTATTCCACTTAGGAATTCAAGTAGATGAGTTCTTGTTGTATTAGAAATACATGAATATTGATGGCTAAGAAGAATATCAACTTATAAAAATTATAAAATTAGGAATAGTAAATTCGGATCTAGGAAGAAATAAGCCAAAACCATACTCAAATTTCATCTAAACTAGTTTAAATTCATATCTAATGCCCCTAGGACCTTATATGAACATGATACTTGATAAAGCAAGCTTTAAAGGCATAATTAGAAGCTTTACATTACAAAATAAATAAATAAAAATAAAAAAAAAAAAATTACGAACCAATTCATAGAAATTGCACATATTAATACCTCTATAAATTATAAATGAACTTAGGATATGAATGAATGCTTAAAAGAGATCCTCTAAAATAATATACAATCAAAAGAAAATTAAAAGAATTAAACAATAAAAATTCCTTTTCTATAAGAATCAATACTTAAAAAAAAAAAAAAAATCCCAAACTAGAAAATCATTCAGTTTACACTCTTAATAAACCAACATTAACTTTACTGTTATTCCTATAATTATGACTATAATTATTGCTATTAATATTCCTACTAAGTATAGTATTTAGTATTGTTGATGTTTTCATCACGAGTCATAAGCGATTATTAATACTGTTATTTTCACGTTAACGCTACTATATTTATATTATCATCGATACTATTATTTTGTCACTAATAGTATGAAGATGATTATTATTATTATACCTGTATTTATGACTAACTTTGATATTAACATTTCAAAACCAATATTAATGATAATATTGTAGTATTAAACTTAGCTTGTTTTGCAACAAAAATAAAATTGAAGTATAATAGGAAATTGATATATCTACATACAATTTTTATAATTTTTGAAAGATATAGATACTAAAACATACCCTTAAATAAATAAAAATACCAATTTGAGAGACAGATAAAGTTGACGGGCAAAGAATTAATAAATAAAAATCTTCTAAAAGTAGTAGAATTTAAGGAAAAACAAACCCCTTAAATAAAAATATAGATAACAATTAATAAAAACTATATCAAATAGCGATACGGAAAAGTTAGGCACTTATAAGGATTCAATTAAATTATTTAAACGATATAGTAATTAATATGACGGATTTAGTCTAATATCTGACGATAGAGATCAACACCTTTAAATTATAGGAATGTAATTCCCCAAATTTTACGTAATCTAATTTTAACAAATACTAAAAATCACTCCAAATTTTTTTTCGATTTAAAAATATTAAGAGTGTAAATAAATTTGATCATAATTAGAAAGATTAAAACCGTTACCAATAAAACTTTTCGAAATACCAACTATAACTTTTATGATCTTAAATAATTCATTAAACGACGACAAACTAATCGTTACTCTAAATTCCTGAATCCTTTTTCCTTAAGTCCTATACTTAGAGAATAAATCATATGCTTGTTAACTAATGAAATAATAGTGTTCAAAATCTAATAACAATATTAAGTAGCACTAGACAAAATATATTGTTTATAAATAACTCTTATACAGTAAAACATGACGTTTAGTAAAGTAATCAATAATCCGATAAACAAATCATAGTTAATTGTATTTTTAAATCACAATAACAGTCGATTAATTTTAGAACCTACAAGTCAAAAAATATAGATTAGAGACAAATCACTAGAAAAAAAAAACGATAAGATCACAAATGGATTGATATATAAGAATCTAGATCTTAAATAAATAATTAAGTTACACTAATATTATAATGAAAAGATTTAGACATTATAGAAATTAAAATCTGGAATTGTCAATGTAACCTTTAATAAATTTCATAACTAGAAAATGAACAAATTAGCAAAGGTGAAACTATATCGAATTTATAATTCAACAAAAATATTAGAATAGATCTATGAGTTGTAATAGACTCATTCCTAGTTTGAAAAACCCGAATAAAAATTTTCTTAATCCTAATATATACCAAAAAACGAGATTTCGTATATCAAATCGATAATTCACGATATAATCAAGAAGTAACTCTAAATTTCAAAACCGATAAGATACAGTTTACTAATAGAGCTTATCGGTATAAAACAATAATTTAAAGAAGAAATACTAAGATAATAATTACATAATAGATACTAATACTGATTAATAATATTAATTTGGATCAAAAATGAAAATTCCAAAACCGCTGTTACACTTGTTAGGAAAATTCCATTCTGATAAAACTCTTATAAATATACGTATATAAGTTAATATTGGCTAAATTATTTTAGTAAACTATTAATTAGATAATAATAAATAAAATAAATAAATAAATAAAAACGGAACAAAATTGGAAGTGACAAACAAATTCTTCATGCTGGAATTGAGGTTTCTTTGTAAAACAAGGGAATGAAATAAAAATCAAATCGGTCAAATTCCTCAAGCTGGAATCACGTTACAATTAAAAACTTCAGATGTTGGAATTGAATTCACCAACGTTGAAATTGGAAGAAGAGCGGTGCAGACTTTATGTTCCAACGCACAGAGCATCGTGGAACAAATGTTGGCCGACAGCTGCAGTCCATTTTCCACGCTCGGCAGCTGGGCAACACCAACGTTGAAGCAGCAGCAGCCACGGTTGGAAACCCACACACCACTAGCACCACAATTTTCAACGGGAACAGAGGAGAAGTCGGCTGATGCAGTGGACCGTGTGGCAAGAATTTCCACGCACACTGAATAGAAGATGCTCACCACTGGAATTGGACGGGCAGAAGTTACACCACGACAGCAATTGTTTTCCTCCGCTATCTAGCTTCCACGCAGTCCACACGCTGGGGGACAACACCTCCACGGCACAGCAGGGGATTTGGAAGCTGCAGTCCACGTCCAACCAATTGTTTAGTTTAAACTCATATTCCACTTGATAAAGACACTCCAACAAATCGCAAAAACCCAGCATATAATCAACATTAAATATACAAAAAATTCCAGCAAAAACAAACCATAAAACAGCTACAATTGGGGCTTCAATTATCGTGGAAACAGAGTTGGTAATATCGGCTGCAGGGAAATTTCAGCTGCTTCAAAGTCCAACTTTGATCTAACTTTGAGCTCCAAAAATTCAACATGAAGATGACATACAACCCAATACAATCACTCCACCTGTAATCAACATTTAATGCTAAGAATTTCAACTCAAGAATGCAACCAAGACAGCTCCAATTGGTCTAGAAAAGTCACCAAATAGCAGCAGCAGGAGAAATACAGCAAAGCAAACTGCAGCAGAGTTCCAATTTCAACCTTAGAGTTGATCCGATTTTTGACCCAATTTTCTTACAACTTGAGCCCTATTTTACACACATAAATGAACTTAATTAACTAGCAAACAAACACAATTAAAGCTCCTAGAAATCAGCCACAAATTCAATACAAATTCACCCAAAATCTTCCTCAAAATCGCATGAAATTTCTACCGAGAACAAACAGCTGGAATTTGCATTTTTCCCAAGTCAAAACACTCTCTTTTCTGTCCTAACTCTAACCTAACATTAGTACATATATATAGACTTGAGTTAGTTACAAATTTAGCTCTCAACTCTCACAAATTCACTCTAAAAATATAGCAACAAAGGAAAATACGACCAGCCCTCTTCACCTTGCATATTCATCCACCTAGACAACCTTTGAGGAGTTCTAAAACAAATATAAACTTTACCCTACTTCATATATCCTATCCAAAGCATCAACCACATACAAAAACATCAATTCCCTCTTCCAAACAACACCAAAAACCAAGTAGAATAGCCTTTGGTACATCATATATTCAAGTGTCAATATAAAAGGTAAGAATATGTACATACATATACTAGTTTAGTTAGATTAATTTTTGTTAGTTACTCATCCTTCTACTATACTCTTTAGATCACTACTTTCACCGAGACGGAGGAAATAGATCACATCTATTGTCTAACAAAGGTAAGAATCATATCAAGTTCAAACATTCATTATGTTTGCTCTTTGAAATTTATCTTAGAAATTATCAAAATGAAGCTAGTAGTATATTGATGTTAGTTAGATTATTTAGGAGATAAATGCATCAACTTGAAAATTTATAAGTGTAGAAATTCAATTCTTAGAAAAGGAAAATCAAAACCATATTTCAATTACAACAAACTAAGTTGAACTTTAATAACTCAAGAAGACCATTGGGAAGAATGAATAGACTGTATTGATGTGGTTATTTTAAGCCAAAAATGACCCGACCAATGGAAAGAACACGAAAAATCCTATGAAATCGACCATTTATTTGTTAAAAACGGATAAGAAACGAATTAGATATTACAAAAACAAAAAAGAAATTTCTGCTGCCAGATCTACACGAACAGAGCGGACTGTTCTTGTACTTTTCGTCCCCTTAATGACTTTATTTGATAAAACTAAGACCATTAATGGATTGTACTCGGAAAATACTATGAAAACGACTATTTATTCATCGAAAACGGATTAGAAATGAGTTAGATATGATCAAAACAAGTTTGGACGACAACTGTTAGAATTCACTTGAAACCTATGCATGTTATTCATAAATTTATAAATTATACAAGTTTCTTTTCTTGAAAATAATTTCACTGCTATAAAGTACTCTTCGGGTACTATCAAATCAACTAATTATACAACGAAATCGAATTTAAAATGAATAAGAAATCACATATAGAAATTCACTCAGTTTTCACTTTTAAACCTATATCAATATTACTGTTACTTCTATTAATATAGTTATGATCAGTACTATTATTATTACTACTGTTTATAGTACTCCGTATTATTAATATTTTCATTAGATTTATTAATATTGTTATTTTACGTTAAAGTCACTATATTTATACTATCATCAATTCTATTTTGTCACTAATGGTATTATTTACTAGCTATCCAAAAGTTGTTATTATTATTATACTTGTATTTAATACTAATACTGATATTGATTTTTCAATACTAACATTACTAATAATATTATAGTATTACACTTAACTTGTTTTACAATAAAAATGAAACTGAAGTATAATAGAAATTTAATATATCTACATACGATTTTTATAACTTTTGAAAGATGTAGATACTAAAACATACCCTTAAATAAATAAAAATACCAATTCGAGAGACAGATAAGGTTGACGGGCAAAGATTTAATAAATAAAAATCTTCTATGAAAAGCCGTAGAACTTAAGGAAAGACAAACCCTTTGAATAAAAATATAGATAGCAATTAATAAAAACTGTATCAAATACCGATACAGAATAACTAGGCACCTATAAGGATTCAATTAAATTATTTAACGATACAGTGGTTAATATGACGGATTTAATTTAATATCCGACGATAGAGATCAACACCTTTAAATTATAGGAAGACTTCTCTTACAGAAATAATCCAATAATAAATGTCTATTATTTCCTTTCATAGGTAAATAGATCAATTCCGGACTGCCAGTAGCTTAGCGAGGACCACAGGTGAGGGAATTCTGATGATCTACTATTTGCTTGTGATTGCTATTGCTTGTGGTTATGTTGATTGTATTGCTTGTATGGAATGACTGATTGATATGAGTGTTATCATCCGCATGATCACCTGCATAAATGGATAAAAGATAATTATTCGACTAAACTAATTGGATATACTCGTCGCATGTGCTTGATCCCCTTGTAGGAAATGTCCCAATTTTGAAAACAAAAGTATTTTGAAATGTGTTTTAAAGAAATCCAACTTGGAATATTCCAGGTTATTTTTATCCTTTGGATAGGAAAAATTGATACTAAAAGAGTTTATGAGATAAACATGGGACATTTCCGAGTATTGTTGTGACAGTGGATGTGGCCTGAATTTGGGTGCACTGGTCACTTGGCTATAGATGTTACCTGAATTTGGGTCTATCCGCCGGATTCACCTTTATAGGTGATGGTTCTTTTTGGCAGTAGATGTTACCCGAGTTGGGGTCTACTTGTGCGATTCACCATAGATTGGTGATGGATTGTAAGAATGACCATTGAATTGGCATTATATATATTTAAATATGAACCAACGTAAATCACGTGAACACGTTGGGGAATATTTGTTGTTACCAATGGCGGTTAAGCATTGGGTGAGTCTGGATGGACGAAACCACCAGGCAGCCTCGTACGGTTAAGGCGAGGTGTCCCATGCGGGTAAGTATGGGAGACAACTGAAGTGTAGACAGGTAAATCTACATCGTCTATGGTTCCGGACCCCCATAGATGTGTTGCTTGCATTCATCGCGTATGCATTCATAATGCGTGTAGATAGATTTGCATGAGTGTATAATTAATGTTTGATAACTTGCGTGACCGGTAGTAGTGAGGAATGAACTCACTGAGCCCGTGGTTCGCTCACCCCCCCTACAGTTTTTGTGCAGGAATATTACTAGCTGGGATTGGGCTAGGAATGTGTGAAGAGAGCTTCTCCAATAACCTTATTGAAGATAGAGATATAGGATATGGAAACTTAGAATGTAAATTAAATGAATTTTGAATTTTGTATGTTGTAGTTTGGAAACCCAATTTCACTAATTGGTGGGGGATACCGATTCTCTGCGATCTTGGTGGAAATTGGAAAATAGGATTCCATAGTTGAAATACTGTAATATATTATATTATTTGTATGATAAATATTTAAAAAGAAATAGAGTCTTGTATACTCTGACATACAAGACGGCTCTCATGTTACGGGTGCACACGTGATATGATAGCTTTAGATAAATCCTGTTAGGCCCCCATTTAGAGTCGTGACAAGGAAGACTTTTCTTACGGAAATAATCCAATAATAAATCTCTGTTATTTTCTTTCATAGGAAAATAGATCCATTCTCCAGACTTCCAGTAGCTTATACAGCAATTTAGCGAGGACCACAGGTGAGGGAATTCTGATGATCTACTATTTGCTTGTGATTGCTACTATTTGTTGTTATGTTGATTGAATTGTTTGTATGGAATGACTGATTGATGTGAGTGTTATCATCTGCATGATCACCTGCATAAATGGATAAAGATAATTATTCGACTAAATTAATTGGATATACTCGTCGCATGTGCTTGATCCCCTTGTAGGAAATGTCCCAATTTTGAAATCAAAAGTATTTCGAAATGTATTTTCAAGAAATCCGACTTGGAATATTCCAGGTTGCTTTTATATCCTTTGAAAAGGAAGAATTTATACTAAAAGAATTTATGAGATAAACATGGGACATTTCCGAGTATTGTTGTGACAGTGGATGTGGCCTGAATTTGGGTCCACTGGTCACTTGGCGATAGATGTTACCTGAGTTTGGGTCTATCCGCCGGATTCACCTTTATAGGTGATGGTTTGTATTGGCAGTAGATGTTACCCGAGTCGGGGTCTACTTGTGCAATTCGCCATAGATTGGTGATGGATTGTAAGAATGGCCATTAAATTGGCATTATATATATTTAAATATTAACCAGCATAAATCACGTGAACACGTTGGGGAATATTTGTTGTTACCAATGGCGGTTAAGCATTGGGTGAGTCTGGATGGACGCAACCACCAGGCAGCCTCGTATGGTTAAGGCGAGGTGTCCCATGCGGGTAAGTATGGGAGACAACTGAAGTGTAGACAGGTAAATCTACATAGTCTATGGTTCCGGACCCCCATAGATGTGTTGCTTGCATTCATCACGTATGCATTCATATCGTGTGTAGATAGATTTGCATGAGTGTATAATTAATGTTTGATAACTTGCATGACCGGTAGTAGTGAGGAATGAATTCACTGAGCCCGTGGTTCGCTCACCCCCCTATAGTTTTTGTGCAGGATTATTACTAGCTGGGATTGGGCTAGGAATGTGTGAAGAGAGCTTCTCCAACAAACCTTATTGAAGATAAAGATATAAGATATGGAAACTTAGAATGTAAAATAGATGAATGTTGAATTTTGTATGTTGTAGTTTGGAAACCCAATTTCACTATTTGGTGGGGGATACCGATTCTCTGCAATCTTGGTGGAAATTGGAAAATCAGATTCCATAATCGAAATACTGTAATATATTATATCATTGGTATAATAAACTTTTATAAATAAATAGAGTCTTGTATACTCTGACATACAAGATGGCTCTCATGTTACGGGTGCACACGTGATATGATAGCTTTAGATAAATCCTGTTAGGCCCCCATATTAGAGTCGTGACAAAAGGAAATAAGTCAGCCACATTAAAAGTCTTTGAAATAGCCATAGTTGCTGGGAGATCAACAACATAAGCATTGTCATTGATCTTTTGTAGAATCTTGTAAGATCCATATTTTCTTGGCTGCAACTTATTGTAAGAACCCATAGGAATTCTCTCCTTCCTGAGAAAAATCATCACCTGATCTCCGACCTCAAAGAGTTGTTGCTTCCATCGCATATCTACGGTTTACTTATACTTGGCGTTAGCCTTCTCAATCTTTGCTTTGACCTCCTCTGCGGTAGTCTACCACTGCTCCGCCATGTGCTTCGCTGGAATGTTATACTCAGCCATCTTCGGGAGCTTCACAAGATCCAAATCTTGTTGAGGAACTTTGGTATATACGATAGAAAATGGAGTTTTCCCAATGGTTCGATGGATGGAGTTGTTATAGGCAAACTCCGCTTGAGCCAAACACACATCCCATTGGTGGGGTGTCTCTCCACAAATACTCCTGATGAGATTCCCTAGAGTTTGGTTGGTAACTTCTATTTGGCCATCTGTCTGTGGATGGGAAGTGCTGCTATAGTTTAGAGTGGAGTCAAACATGTACCACAAAGTCTTCCAGAAGTAATTGAGAAATTTGCTGTCCCTGTCAGATGTTATGGATTTGGGCACTCCATGTAGTCTCATTACCTCCCTGAAAAACAGTTTGGCAATGGCATGGGCATCTGAGGTCTTCTTATAAGGGATGAAATGCGCTATCATGGAGAACCTATCCAGAACTACAAAAAATGAGTCAACACCTCGTTGGGTACAAGGAAAACTAAAAACAAAATGCATGGAGAGATCCTCCCAGATATTCTCAAGTACTGGTAGGGGTGTATGTAACCCAATACTCTAAGACTGACCCTTAGATGTCTGGCACGTATAGCATCTTTCAACAATCTTCCCTACATCCTTTCTGAGTTGGGGCCAAAAATATTGCTCCGCGACAGCAGCCATGGTCTTATCTCTCCCCTGGTGTCCTGCTAGACCCCCTCCATGAAGATCCCTAATCAACTTTTCCCTCAAAGAGGATCGTAGGATACATAGTCGATTACCCTTCATGAGATACCCATCATGCAAATGATAATCACCACAGGTCCCTGACTATTACACATGCCCCATACCTCACTGAAATCCTTATCGTCATTATAAAGTTCTTTCACCTATTCAAAACCCACAGCTTCAGCACTAATCACAGCTAAGACTTCAGCTATCCTGCTTAAGGCATCTACCACTTTGTTTTGGACTCTAGATTTATGCATGAGTTTGAAAGGAAATCTTTGCAAAAACTGGATCCATCTAGCTGCATGTCTTTGCTGATCCTGGTTTGACCACTCAAGTGTTTTAGCGCTCCACAATCGGAATACAACACAAACTCTTTCCCTACAATGTAATGTTCCCACACCCTTAAAGCTCTCTCCACTGAGTAAAACTCTTTGTCATATGTAGACCAATTCTTTCTAGCATCACAAAGTTTCTCACTGAAGAAAGCTATTAGTCTCTTCTCGTATGAAAGTACTGCCCCAATGCCTACTCCACTAGCATCACAATCCACCTCAAATAATTTGTCAAAATCAGGTAATGCTAGTACTAGAGCACTACATGATTTTTCTTTCAATAGGGCAAACCCAGCCTCAGCCTCCTCACTCCAACTAAATTTCCCCTTCTTCAGGCATTCAGTCAATGGAGCAACAATGGTACTAAAGTGCCTAATGAAGCGTCTATAAAAACTAGCAAGCCCCAAGAAACTCCTCAACTCTGTCACAGTCTTAGGAATAGGCCACTCTCTAATGGCCTTTACTTTCCCATCATCCACTGTGATCCCCTCACCACTAACCTCAAATCCTAAAAATATAAACTTTTTTGACATAAAAATGCATTTTTTCATATTAGCATATAGCTTATTCTCCTTCAACACCTTCAATACAATCCTCAAATGATCTATATGCTCCCTTTCAGACTTGCTATAAATTAAAATGTCATCAAAGTATACTACTACAAACTTGCTAATGAAAGGTTTGAGTACCTAATTCGTGACTCGCATAAATGTGCTAGGGGCATTGCTAAGGTCGAATGGCATCACCAACCACTCATACAATCCCTCCTTTGTCTTGAAGGCAGTCTTCCATTCATCCCTGGCCTTACCCTAATCTGGTGATAGCCGCTTCACAGGTCCATCTTGGAGAAGATATTAGCTCCACTCAAATGGTCTAGCATGTCTTCTATGCGGGGTATAGGGAACTTATAACCAATGGTGATCCTGTTGATAACTCGGCTATCAACGCACATTCTCCAACTCCCATCTTTCTTAAGAGTGAGTTGTGCTAATACATCACATAGACTAAGGCCATCTCTGATGAAGCCTTTCTCTAGCAATTCTCAGACCTTCTCCTAGAGGATTTCCGTTTCCCTGGGACTCATCCCATAATGAGGCAAGTTAGGAAGACTAGCCCCAGGTACTAAGTCAATATGGTGCTGAATATCCCTCAAGGGTGGAAGCCCTTTGAGTAAGTCATCTAGAACACCTCTCTGAAATCCTCTAAGACCTCCTTCACTACTTCAGGAATTTCACTAACACTCTCCTCTTCTACTTTCAGCACACTTTTCACCACCAAGGCATGTACCACCATGGTCTCCTTCATAACCTCCTCCATCTCTCTCTCTAAGTTCACAAGGGTTAGGAAAGATCGCCCCTCTGGCTTAAAGCCTTTAGGGCATGGCATTACCTTAAGAGGTAACAAAGTATACCTTTTGCCATCCTTCTCTAACCTATAGAGATTCTCTTTTCTCGAGTGTTGGGTATCCACATCAAACTGCCATGGTCGCCCAAAGAGGAGATGACAAGCATCCATGTCTACTATGTCACAGTAGACCTCGTCACTATACTTTCCAATAGAAAAGGGGATTCTGCATCTCTCCACTACATCAATCCGCACCGCCGCCTTAATCCATCAATGGTATATGAATTAGGATGCTTCTCAACTGGCAACTGCAAATCCTTAACCACCTGCCTGCTAATAATGTTCTCACTGCTCCCACTATCCACAATTAGGTCAAATATTCTCCCACCAATCGTGCACCTGGTACGAAACAGCTGATGGCATTGAGTATTACCCTCCTGCTTAGGTGTTAACATGAGCCTTCTAATAACATATGAGTTCTCATGCCCTTCATCCTCCTCGTCATAGTACTCTTCTTCCCCATCAGGATTACAACATATTTCATCATCTCCTTCACGCAGCGTGGAAGCGTTAAATAACGAAAACCAATTCAACGATTGATTTCAAAACGTGAACCTAATCACACAATTGCTAAACAATTGCAAATCCAGAGAAAATTTTCTCAATTCAATATCAAACAAGTCAAAATATCATATTTCAAAAGTCTTATCTTTTACAAAAGCCCTAAAGACTATTTATAGCATTACAAAAGAAACCCAAAAGACAGAATCCTAAAAAACAAAATAATAAATGCAAATAATGATTCAAGGAAACCTAAAAGATAGAATCCTAAGAGTCAAAACCGATAATTAATGCTGGAAATAAAAATTAGCAGCTTATCATTGATGTAGGCAGTTTCTAAACCCAAAAGTTGAAACTGTAAAAAATGCTGACTTTAATTGAGATTCTGCTGCTGCATTATGTTATTAATTCAGTTTTTATTTTATATTTTTTATGTATGTAATATTAAATAATAGTGACATATTGCTATTCGTTGACAGCAAAGACAGGAAATATTTATCCATATTATTTTCAGGTTTTACGATCGCTGACTGTTGAGTATGAAAGCTCCGAAAAGTTCATCGAGTTTCCCCAACACCATCAACATCACTTGATTTTCGCGTACCGGTGCTTCTGCATGGTTTGCAAAACATCGGGCGATTTGTCTCTTATATGTGAACAGTGTGGATTCTGCATCTATTACAAATGCAGAGAATTGGAAACATCCAACCGAGTCACAGCATTCGCTCACTCTTCATGTGGATACAACTAATGTGGGTCCATTCTTTCAATGCTCTGCTTGTAAAGAGATATGTTTCTGCCTTATCTATCGATGATATTGTTGTAATTTTAACAACCGGTCGATCCAAACAGAAACCACGTTCGAATATCAACACCACAAGCTTTTCCTTTTTTTTTTTTTTTTAAAGAAATTATTCACTTTTAAAAGAAGCAAGTGCGACTTTTGTGGCAGCTATGCAACTTCTGCCCGCTCCATATGCATGGAACCTCGCCGTACATATCATCTGCAATTCCCTTGTTGCCCTTTCTCATTTCCTGAAGCTATAAAGCACAGGAATCACAAACACCCTCTTCACTTAATGGATGTCTTTAGGCGGGATTTAACATCCACTGGATGCTGCATCTGTTGTGAACGCATAAATGCAGAAGGTCGTCGATTATACCATTGTGAAACATGAGAGAAATATGCACATAGATCCTGTGCGTTGATTGAGGTACCTTCTTCTCGGTACAATCGTTTCATTACAAGGATAAGAATAAATGCTTAATTTTGCGATAACATGTTTTGTTCTATATCTAAGATAGTATCTATAAGACCATCTTTCAGAATATGCCTGCACCAATTGCGGGATTTATCAACTCCACGAGTGAGCAAAAAAATTACACGGTTAAGAGCAGAGCAAGAAAAACTCAAGCTTGAGAAACTGGAATTGAAGGCTCAACTAAAGAAATTGAAGCTCGGTTGGAGAAAAAATCAGAAGATTTTGAAGCCAAGGAAATCTATATTTCACAGTTAGAGAAACGCAAGAACGATTGATTGTTATAAATGAAGAACGAATGTAACATTAGACTTATTGTTGCTGTTATACAGGGATAGTTTTAGTCCAGTATCTGTATCGCTGGGCCTTGCTATCATTACCAGTTTGTAAGAGATGGAGGAATTACAATTTGTCTGGGTATACTTACAAATAAGAATAGTAAAAACGAAAATTTCAGAAATTTCATATACATCTGTGAAAAATTATGAACGAAGTAAACATTGCAGAAAATTTTAACATAATTATTTATTAGGAAGTACAATCCTTTTGCAATTCCTCTCTATTGCAAGGTTTGATTTTTAAAAAAAATTGTATTATACAATTACTTTAAATGTGGGATTTTTATGAGTATTAAGGATAATATTTACCTTTGGTGACCTGAGTTAATAAATGTGGGTAAAATTATGAAATTTTATGTCAAATTATGTACACAGCAGAAAATACAACTCATAACTAATTCGAATTCTGACCGAAACATTGTGGTGACCATTCGTATAGGTTTGCAATCATTTTCATTATTGGGAACCTTATTATAAAATGCTTGTAATTTTGCTTAAGTTCACGACTCAAAACCCACCTCATTTTAGATGTCTTTCATTTCGTAAAATGGTTCCACGGTCAAAATTTCGTATAAAGATTTATAACACTAACTCTTTTACGGGTGTTTAGGGAAACTAATACGTAACAACATTATTTGCAAACTTTATAAATTTATTAAGTTTTGTTTACAACTTTTGAGATGGAACGAATCAAACTTAGATTTATCTGGACAGGAGACTGGTGTTGATGCCATTTGAATACGATTCCCTTTATTTACATTCACTTAATTTTCTTTTAATCAAATGACATCAATTTATTTACATTCACTTAGAACCTATAAATTGCTATAAATATTATTAAGTCGCGAAAAGTCTCTCAATGTTGAAGTCAATGGCATTTCAATGTCTTAAACGGAAAGAGAAATTAATAAGAAGGTCGTGAAAATTCGACGGAAATGGTAAATAGTTTGAAAATAACTTTACAATTGATTCTCCTTAAAGGGAACTTTTCTTCTCAATCCCCAACCGAATAGTGGCTGACATAAGGGAGTCATCCTATCCGGCAATCCATATAAGCCAATGTTTTGAATCCATATGTCATGTTTTGATGCAATAGGTTAATTAGGGATTTATCGTAAGACATTGATTCGCGCACGAATACCCGGCTTGTGATCTTCAACACCTATTGATTATGAGAATTTCTAGCTTATTGGCATGAAAATTCAAAACTCTATGCAAAAATTCGAAATTTTGGGAAAAAGAGCAATGTCGGCTCTGAAATTTCACTGAAAATATGATATCTGAAATTTTTCACTACCCTAAGACTACATTTGTAGACAAGTTTGAAACCTGCCCAAAAGAAAAAAAGACTAAAAAAATTCCTATGCATCATTTCCCCTAGGTTAGATAAAATTCACCCTCGAATTTTCACCATGTTATGACAAATCAATCCAATCATGGCTAGTTGATAAAAAATTGTTACTCCTTAGTCAATTATCTTCAGCAACATCCTGAATTGCTAATGTTTCCTTGCTATCTCCAATCACAATTACCTATCCAACAACATTAAAATAAAAAATTGGTTGACCATCACCAACTGCTTTAAAAATTTCATCCTCTTCATGAATATATGCATCAAAGAATAGTTCTCCGGTAGCCTCAAAAATAGTTTCATCTCCCTCCTCTTCATCCTTCAAAAAGGGGCTTTCATAAAAGTGAAATTTAGGGATTTTCATTTCATCTAAAAAATAGCTTCATCTTCCTCCTCTAGTGTCCCATTAGCACACACAACCTCTCTATAACACAATCTATTATCACATCTAATCGATGTTCTAATGCAGTATCCATTTAATCGTTGATCAATTGCCCAATTCTGTGATCTATATTGTTGCGATCATAGATCTTACCAACTGTACGACGTTGATTGGTCTGTCTATGAGGTGCCATTGTTAATCTAAGAGCAAGCACAACTCTGATACCAAACTGATGTAGCGGATTAATTAGGGTTTATCGAAAACCATTGATTCACATACGAATACCCAGCTTATGATCATCAACACCTATTGATTCTAAGAATACCTAGACAAATAGGCATCAAAATTCTAAAACTCCATAAGAGTGTAAATTTTGAAAAGGGATAAACATTGCAATCTATTGATTCCATAGAATACTAAGAGAGATAGGAGAGACAAAACAATATTTTTTATTCTATGACAAATCTTTCTATCAACCTCTTCACCTACTAAAGCAAAAACAACATATAAATCTAGCATCTCTTCTTCAGCGCATTCGGTGTAAAAAATTGGTTCTCCATTTGCCTCCAAAACGTCTTCATCTACATTTCAATTGGATATCTATGAAATATCTATGGTGTCAAAGAAGAGTCATCATCTTCATCATCATGAACAAGCATTAGATTATGGTTTTGCCTACAAGAATGATTAAGATCATTATTCTGATTGACAATTAACCCACTCATCTTCATTGCTAATTGCTCCAACATAGAATCCCATTGATCATCGATCATCTTCAATATCTTGTGATCTACATCATTATGATCATGAATATCCTTCATCATATGTCATTGATTATTCCACCTTCGTAGTGTTATCTACTCCAAGAATGAACAAAGCTCTAATACCAAACTAGCAGCAGATTAATTAGGGATTTATCACAAGACGTTGATTCGAGCATGAATACCGGCTTGAGATCTTCAAAAGCCTATTGATCCTATGAATATCTAGGCTAATGACATCAAAAATCAAAATTCTATGATGAATTCAAAATTTGGGAAAAGAGCAATGACGGCTCTGAAATTTTACTGAAAAAATTATAAGTGACATATTTTCATTGCCCTATGGCAAACATTCATAGGCAAGCTTGAAACCAGATAAAAAGGAAAAAAAATAAAAAATACATCCTATTAAATAACATTAAATGTCATTCAAAATATATTCTTTTGAGAGGTAATTGAAAAAAAATATTATTAAAAGACATAAATGGAATGTAATTAAATATCCAATTAAAACCTATTAAAAGATATCGAAAAAATATTGATTAAATCATTATTGACCGCATCATTCCCCCCAGGTTGGATATAATTCTGATGTAGAGGAAGTGGTGGATTCATTCTTGAAGAAATTACAGTCAAACAAGCAAAGGAGAGTAGCGAAGAAGAAGGCTGTTAGCCTTGAAAATTTGGCTTTGCACTGGTTGTACACTGCCAACTTTTGTATCAATGCTGCCGACATTGACATAAAGGCCGCCAGCCTTTGATTGACATAGAATAATCAACAGATGCTCAGATTATACCATGGCTTTCATCACGATAGTGGAATTTTAGCAGGGTCAACACTAGCTTTGAACGCTACCAATGTATAACCTAACGCCATCAGCATACCAAGAAAAGCTGCTAGCCTTTAGGTCAGCGTACATTTAACCGCCATAGTTTTAGTTAATTCTTTTTAGGGTTTCTTATTACATATAAATAGTCAAGTTTCGACCTTTTTCATTAGACTTTGATATTTTTACATTGAAGAACACTTCTTTGAGAGATTTTCTTAGTATAATTGCAATCTTTTCGCAATCTTGATTTCTTGATTCATCCAATGTGTTAAATCTATATTGTTTACACTTTCTGCACTGCATTAGAAGTGGTATCAGAGCAGGGTAAAATCCTATGAAGATGTCTGCCAATGACGATGTTGATAGCAGTCGTATTCTTGACGGTGTTCGAGATATGGGAGTTCGAGGGACAAAGGTTCCAAGGACGGTAATTGATGCCATGGATAAGAGAATCCAACGTTTAGAGGAGCATTTTGAAGATTTGGTTAAGCATTTTGACGTGCTGGCATTAGATACTAACAGAGATAGGGATGTTGATGGGAGATATCCAAGGGCAAGGCATGCTTACGACGGTCCAGTCAATAGATCGGTAGCTGATTATCAAAGGGCTCAAGTGTTTGATGATGAATCCAATGAAGAGGATAGGATCTTATACGAAGAAGGACAACCATAGAGATGAGGTGGTAGTGGTGGTGGTAGATACTAGAGGAATTATTACAGCTATGATCAAGGAGATGATGGGGATTTTCGATTAAAGGTAGATATTCCTTATTTTAATGGCAATTTGAATATTGAAGAGTTCTTAGACTAGTTGGTGGAAGTTTGTAATAACAAAAATTCATACAATTTATAAATAATAATCATTAAGAAAATAATGTAAATTTTTTGAAAAAGTTTTAAGAAAATTCATGGAAGACATTCCTAATTTCTCACGATTTAAATATATTGAAATTTAAATAATCTGATGATCGTTTAAAAATTTGAATTATTATGTTTTGAGATAAAATTCTATAAAAAAATAACAAGGAAGAAATTAAAATATATATAGATATAAATAAATGAAATTGAGATTCAAGCTAGTAATAATAATAACCAAAGTTGTACAACAAAACATTAAGGATAATTAAGGAAATGAATGATGAATAAATAAATAATTATAAAAGAATGATACTAAATCTACATAACTTGAATTTTAAGGCGTTTTATGGAAATAAAAATATTATAACAAGCCCCAAATTAATGTAGCAGGGAAGGATGACTTAAGTAAAAATATTAGATAGATTGGATAATGAATAAAGAAATATAAGACATTAATCTAACAAATAATAAATTATTCGATAATTCTGAATTGCAATGAAAGTGGAAACAATATCAAATTTCAATCTAAATTAATTGGAATAAAACAAAGAAAAAGTAAGTGGGAAAAATAAAATTTTAAAATGATTAAAAGCTTTTGAATCATGAAAACTAAAGTTAATTTGGTGTCAACTACCAATGGATGATTAATCTTGAAGTTGATTAGGGTGTAATTAATAATAGAGTTTAGATAGTTTAATTAAAATAAGTAATATGAATTATAGGTTATAAATGGATTGATATATTCAATTAGTAAATAAACTTAATTGTCTGATAATATTTCTATATAAGTAAAGAATGGAAAATATGAAAAAGTTATATTTAAAGATTGTGACTCCCATAGATAATAGATAATAACATAAATAAAGATTAAAAGAAACACGATGAAAATAAATGATAGAAAATAAATATCAGTTACCATAGGGTGATTAAACAAAAGAACGAGATAAAAATATTTATAATGATATTATTAAAATCCTGAGATGTTGAATATAAACTCTATAATTACCCCATAAAAATAAAATATTAGTTATCGGAAAATAATGACTTAGAAAACATAATACATATATAAAAAAGATTAAAACTGATATTAGGACATTTAGACAGCCAATAGGATTTATTTACACAGATATATATGCATATATCGAATTAGTAATTAGTATTCGCTCAATAGGTGATATTGACTAGTTAGTGGATTTTCCTAAAGACTATTACGACTGATCAATTTGAGTAAGTGAGTAACTCAGATCTATTATATTGTTTGCATTTGTAACTAGAGGCATATGTAATGCAAATATAATAATATGGTTGATGTGGAAGCCTATTGAGTATGTGATATAAGTTGCTTGTTTGTAAAAACTAAAGTAATAAAAGTGATAATACAAATTGTTTAATGACTTGACAAAAGCATAATATATGTTGTGTGTGTAATGTACAATCACTATAAGCCTAATTAATAATTATTGGCTTTATAGTTAAAACAATCATGCATTACATGACCTACATTATTGTATATTCTAAAAGCGTGATAGCATGCTACGTATTGGTATTTCAGTTCTCTGTTAATGCTTGGTTTTTCTAAAACTGTTAATTCTACCAAGATTTTCTTTATTCTGTTAGTCCCATGGGAGCTAAGTGGCAACAAAGGACATCGCCCGTAGTATCGCTTTGAAATTACTAATACTTAAGGAGGTTTTAAGGAATGATGTAGGAAATGGTCAGTTAAAATATCTTATAATTAAAGTGATAATCTAAAATGGGAAATCATTGATATTCATCTGTACTTAAGTCTCTCCTAAGCAAGTTGGTCATTGAGTAAATGCCTTTCAACCCTAAAAAGAGGGCATAAATCTTTTACTATTTTGGATTTTAGATCATCTAAGCTTATATTTATGCATATGATTGATTGTTGCATTACATATGATTTGTTAATAAATTTGCTTGAAGTGTAATATATCTGGTTATTCACAGTGCCCATGGTTTCATTCATACTCCTAAAGATCTTTCGGCTTGACACTCCGACCTTAGCTTGTTTCTTTCAGGAGCATGACTTCGGTAGGAATTTAAAAGCGAGAAGAATTTAGGATATTTAGGATAAGTGATTTAATTTTATTTCCTAGTTTTAAATTAGTTAGTATTTGTAATCTTAGTTTATGTATTTGGAGACATATAGAATATGAATACGGTCTGTAATATTAAGTTACTTGAGACTTGTCATGATAGTTATTTTCCTAATTTATGGCTTACATGTATTTGTCATTTCTTATCGATGCAACTAAAAGATCTTGTTTATTTGAAAATATGTCATCTCTGAAGGTATAACCTGTAATAGTATATATGCGTGGATTGTATTACTACTAGGGTGCTCTCGGGGTGTGACAATACCAGCAAGGCTTTGATGATATGGTTGCATTTCCTGGTGTGAGGTAGTTCCCAAAGTTCAAATTAGGGCCTGTAATTACACAACTTCGATTGGTGAGAATCGGTCCACTACGTGATGCTGATGGCCTTCTTCATGCATCTCATGCAATGCGTGATCCATTTCATTTAATTTTATGTCAATCATGATTAAGGTTCATTGAAAACAACCATTCAAAATTTTAGAGAATCACAATTATAGTATAATACATCTACATATGCACAAACGATTTGGTTATTGCATTTTATGGTATATTAGCATTGCAATCAACCAATAGCAATGCACATATGAGTTTCCTGGTTCCCCATGTAATCATCAAATTTAATTATTATATTATTAGTAGTAGTGCAACTATTTCTACAAATGCAAGCAAGTGCAATACTCATAGAAAAAAAACTCACCCAGCTATGTTAGTCACTAGTCATAGTAACAGTCATAGTAGTCAAAATCCAACTCAAGGTCACTTAGTTAAAAGAATAATATATTTAATAAGTATAGAATTTTATTTCATGAGATACTATAGTAAAACCTATTTGTTCTTACTACTTCTTATATTTTTAATACCGTTTCTTATTTTTGTGATATCTATCACATTTTAAGTCTATTTTTAATGATGTTGTGGACTCTTTTTATGAGATATTGGACATACTTTCACATGGTGTGGTCAAATTTGACATTTGCATTAGGTAAAAGAGTGAAAACTTGTGTTTTGTTCTCAAGACGCAAGAAGTTATAAATTTAACATGTTTACACAAATACACATGAATGTATATATATATATATATATATAGCTACACGTACCTATATTCTTGTGTGCAAAAAAATAAAAAATAAATAAGAGATTTGCTTAATTACTTTGCTTTATATAATCCTATAAGTGCAATAAGGGAGATAAAATCAAATATATATGCATATTCATACATGAAATGTTTTATATGTGTTGGGTTAGAAGGTTCTCAATTGTGATTTCTTGCCATAGAATTATTATTCAGTATTCACTACTACTACTAATAAAAGACAAAAAAGAGCAGGATAGTGTGGTGATGGTGTTAGGTTTGTATGTGGTGGCAAAGATGGAATAGCGGAGGGCCCTTAAGGAGGGTACAATTATGTTACATGGAATATCGAAAGAAAAATGCTTAGCCCGATGGTCGAATAGTTGGCTGTGTTGATGGTGAAGCTTTATCCAAAACGAGCAGAGAGAAAAGAGCCTGTCATCGAAGGGAAAAGTTCCTTGTATGAATCATATGAGCAGCTTGAAAAGGATTCCATTGACTTACTCCTTACAACCAGCTTACAACCATGTCTAATGCTCTAGCGTATGTGGCAGCTATAGGTCTTGCATGGATGTGTCATATTCATGCTCAGTTGTTGTTAATTATTATTATTATTAGTATTAGTATTTAAAATCCAACCCTATAAAAGCTAACACCAATGATGAGGATTTTGTGTTTGTTTATTTATTCTTTTTATGGAATTAATTCCGTGTCCGTTGCAGATAGAGCTGGCTGCAATTTTTGGGAATTACATGGATACTTCATATTTTGTTCTACTTTTATTATTTTTTACACCAATTTAAATTATGTAAGCTTATTTTATTATTTTTACATCAATTTAGTTAGTACAAGCACTTGAAAACATTTAGTAGGTGTGATATAATTTAATTGGTTTAAGTCAAGGTTTGCTTACATTTAGTTGCTTTACATCCATATATTAAGGAGTGACTTATCGCTCTCCCTTGTATTAATTGTTAACGTATCACTAATTTAAATTATTTTATAATCATATCATCTAATAAAAATTTAATTAAATCGGGGTATCTTATTATTAAATAATCCATAGGTTTCAATATAGATTTTTCAAAGTACTTATCATGGTTTTCGTAGTATTAACAGGGATTGTTAAAAGTGGCTTCCAATATTTATATTTAGTCTTATCTGTTTTCTGGATCATCTTTCTAACATTGCTGAGAAATTTTATATCTATTCAAAATAAATAATTATATCTGTAAAAATGTTGATGGTATCGAGAAAATAGGGAACAAATATGTATATATATGTATTTTCTGCATGTTAATTTATATTGCTGAGACCAGCGTGCATGAAAGCTGTGCAATACACTGTAGGACTCATTTCTTGCAAAGGAAGTTTGAAAGGAATAAAATATATTTCCTTTTCCTTTGTTCATAAAGTTGGCAGCAAAGTAATTAAAGCGATTACTGGGGTTGTTGTGTGAATATATAGATATATATTTATATAGTACTTAGTGACTTGTGGTCTTTCTAATTAAAACATATGGTCGGATTTTATTTGCTATTATGGCACTATTTTAATTATTCCATAATTAATCATTTGACCAAATTTAAATTTGAATGAATGAAATTATTTGTAAGGTTTCCCTTCGAACTTAGAATACATATATGTACATTATTTTATATTATTATATAATTGAAGTAAGTCATTAAAGGTTTTTGTTGTTATGTTAAAATTAATGAAGTTATGTATAATTAGAAATTTAAATACTATTGGCTATTAAGTAACTTTTAAGATTAATGCTTAAGGTTTTATCAATTAACTAGATAATCCATCAAAATCTAATTCCTTAAATTCTTATGATAATAAAAATATATTATAACGTAATTATAGACACATGTACGGAACTTTTATTTTTGTACGTAATAATTGTAATAGTTTTCAAAAAGTAGTTAATTGCTTAAGACAAAAGATGTTTGTAATTTACGTTGAAGATACATTCTATATAAGTACATCACACTTATAATTTTTATTAATATCAACTTATCCATATGATATCTATACACACACGTATGTATATATATATATATATATATACCAATTCATTCTAAAGATCGATTGCCAATTCATTAGAAATTAAAAACCTCACTTTTTCTTGAGGTTGACCATATTACTATATTTGTTCATCACTTTTGTTTTTCCCTTTTCCTCTTTTTAAATTTTTGCAATCCATGTAAAAGTATGAGTATAGAATTTTATACATCATTATTTTTATTGGGGAGATATATTCCACATTAGCATATTTTTCAATTATGTAATGCCACAATAACTAATCCCATCACATGATAATTATATTGTAAAATTTTACTAAGTATAATTTTTGGGGTTTCACACTTGACAACTAAGATTTAGCCTTTCAATTTTATACATCCATTTTTTTTTTCCTCCTCCTCAATGCTCAGTGCACAGTGCCAATATTCTAATTGACTGATGTAAATTTTCTCAGGACCCTTCCTACTTCAAAATTAGATTCTGGATATCCAGATCTGCCAAAGCATGAAACCGAAAAATATATAAAGTTTATTAGGGTGGGTAACCAGTAGTGATTTCTTCCAAACCTTGCAATTTCTTCGGATCCATTTCCAACTACCAGTGGGAGGGGTTTTTGATTTCCATCTTGTATTCGCATTTGGGGTTAAATGACACTTGTAGATATGCCTTTGGCCCAAGACACTTCTTAAGCAACCAATATGAAATTTTTATATTTCATTTGGGGAAATGGTTTTTTTTTTTGCACTATTCACTACAAGAATTTTTATGTATGGCCACGTTTGCATATTTTGCAAACGTTGCCCTTTTATTATCATTTAGTCATGTTTATTAAACGTTAACTTAAATATGAAATTGGTGACGTTTATAAAAAAATTTAGATTTATGATCTTATTAATTGATTTGTAACTTTTTTATTTATTTGTAGACGTGGCTAATTGATAGGCACAATTTTATTGTTGGGTTGTGGAGCCTGAATACTGTACACCTTTGCCACGAGCACGGCGATCCAACTTGTACGCCCGTACATGAAGTGATGAAGAAGGGAAATGAAGGAGATTTATGATTGCACGCCCGTACACGTTTGGAGAATGATTCCAGTATCTAGCACTCTCTTTAGTACGCCCGTACATGAAGTGATGAAGAAGGGAAATGAAGGAGATTTACGATTGCACGCCCGTACACGTTAGGAGAATGATTCCAGTATTTAGCACTCCCTTTAGTACGCCCGTACATGAAGTGATGAAGAAGGGAAATGAAGGAGATTTATGATTGCACGCCCGTACACGCTTGGAGAATGATTCCAGTATTTAGCACTCCCATTAGTACGCCCGTACATGAAGTGATGAAGAAGGGAAATGAAGGAGATTTATGATTGCACGCCCGTACACGCTTGGAGAATGATTCCAGTATTTAGCACTCCCTTTAGTACGCCCGTACATGAAGTGATGAAGAAGGAAATGAAGGAGATTTATGATTGCACGCCCGTACACGCTTGGAGAATGATTCCAGTATTTAGCACTCCCATTAGTACGCCCGTACAAGATGCAAATTTGCAAAAAAAATGGGCATTGTACGGTCGTGACTTTTAGAAATGGATCATTAGTTTCCTGCGTGTTGTTGAAATAGTCAATCATATTCGTAAAAAATATAGATCAAATAAAATTGTCTTACTAGCCTTCCTTTTTTTTTTTTTTTTAACGTTCTATTTTCACTGTTTAAAAAAACTAAGAAATATAATACTTGAATCCCGCCACAATTTTTAGTCACCTGCAAGCATATCAAATCAACATCAAATAGAAGGCCTATTCATTTTCTTCTCACTAAGAAAAACCAAAACCCTCTCAAGTCTCACGGTCAGGACATTGCTTCTTTGTGAATATCCAGGTACCTCAGTCTCTCTCTCTCTCTCTCTTCCTCCTTCCCTCGTCCTCACTCCTTTTCCCTGTTTGTTTCTTTTACTTTTTCACTAACACATTGTGTACATTTCCTTCTCTCAATCGAAAGGCTCACAATCCCAACCGTGTTTGTCTTGGCTGTTCTTGTACGTTTATCTCTCTCTCTCTCTCTCTCTCTGTTATTGTCTCTTTGTCTTTGGCTTTTTCACTAACACAATGGTTGTACGTTTCCTTCTGTCCAAGAAAGATGCTCCGTTCTAGCATTATCGTGCATGCAACACATGGTCATGACCTTCTCCAAGCAATAACGTTCTCACAACATTCTTTCCCTGTCAGGTAACTATTCTGGTATGTTTCAGTCTTTCTCTTTGTTGCTCGCTCTTACTCGTTGTCTCTCTGTCTCTCACTCTTTTACTGTGTTTGTGTGGGCGTAAGCTCGTTGTCTCTCGCTCTTGTGGCATAATCTTCTTTCTAGGATGAAAACAATGATGCAATGTTATTGGGTAATGAGTTGTTCTGTCTCACTCATTCACTATGTTTGTGTGTAGCATAATCTTGTTTGTAGAATGAAAACAATTTTAGTGTATTCCTGACTTTGTGTTCCAATGAGTTGGCATTTATCTTGATGCTTGTTACAATAACTCTCTACTTCTACCTTTACCAATTATGTTGCTTGTAAGTGGCAAGTTGGCAACAATTATGCTTAATAGCTCTGTACCAATCTGTAGGGCTAATATTAAATATCAGTCTCACTTCCATTATTGCAAACTTTGTCCTATTTGTTTATTTTTTTAATCTAACTTGTCAGCAATCTGATGTCTGATCAATGTGGTTAATGCAGGCATGATTTAGAAGTGAATGGTGTGTTATTGGCTAATGAACTTTGATCGTTAAAAGATTTAGAAATTCTATCTCTTTGATTGACTAGTATAATGGATAGGTCTAAGTGATTAATTAGAATGAAGAAATTATGGGTTTATCCTTGATTAAATTCTCAGAGTCTTTGTAATATTAGTCGTCAGTGTGTCCTATTGCTTTTTATGACCATACTTTTTTGTATAAAAATTGAGGGTAAGAAGAAGATAAT
Organism: Combretum micranthum; assembly: GCA_024138025.1. Lineage (NCBI taxonomy): Eukaryota > Viridiplantae > Streptophyta > Magnoliopsida > Myrtales > Combretaceae > Combretum > Combretum micranthum. The sequence continues at coordinate 1,514,642 of JAMXBD010000137.1, forward strand.
ATGGTAAATGATAAAAAAGACCGTTAGAAAGAGAATAGGATGATTTGTTACTATGAGGTAAGTATCTATTTATTCAAGACTCATAAAGTAAATGTTTTTTTGAATATTATATCAAATTTTGACTGTTCTTGAAGAAGCACTATTATGCTTTTACTGAGGTTTAAGAGGTTAAATCCTGTTACACTTATATGGTTATCACTCTCTGGTGCTGAATTTTGTTATCAAGTATGTAACAAATACTAAACTTAACCTCAAAGTGGGGTGTAGTATGTGCCCTGATCTGTTTCCCCATTTTTCTAGAATGTTTGGAATAATGGATCTCAATGGAGTAAGTGACTTATGTTCTTATAATTATGCTCCATAACAAGAAAAAGGTTGGCTAAGTGTTGTACTTAAGGTAAACTTTGTTCACTACTATATATAGTCTGGCGATATATTGTCGTTGAACTGTCTGTGCTGATGGGATATTTTTACCTTACAATATCATTGAAGTGTGTACTATGAGAAGAAAGCTTTTGCCTTTCGTAAAATAAACAAATGGGCTGTTTTTTCTTAACAATTAAGGTTTCCTATCATGGCAAAAAAAATAATAATAACGTTTCCTATTACTACCAATTTTCATGAGGGAGAATTAATATTGGCATAAAATTGAGACAATGACTCCATAATGAGTATGCCAATTCGATTATGAAAGGGTAGGTGTACATAATCAAGTATTTTAATGTATGAAGTGTTGCTTGACATTAAATCAATGTTTATAATAGTATGAGATGTTAATTTGATAATTGAATGAAGAAATAATCAGTGCTTAACTTATAGGCGATGCTAATGTAAGATAGATGAATTATAAACAAATATAATAAGATTAACTAAATTACAAAGAAAAGGGAAAGAAAGAGATATCATCATTTATGCAACTATAAATTTCAAGTGTCATTGATAATAACAAGCATATTGCAATAAAGTAATATCATTAAACAATGCGTATAAAGGATTATTAGAATAAAAATAAACATAAGGATTAAAAAAATTATATTTTGCCATGTGATTACAAAATTTCCATACTTTGAATAGTGTAAAAAAAAAAGGATAATAAAAATAAAGTATTTTCTAAGATTGAGGGTAGAGGAAATAACATTAGGACCAATGTGGTGAACATGCTGCTATTAATGGTGATCAATATGATGATGTGATATGATATGTGTTTACTAATTTTGTGATTATGTCATATGAGATGTATTAACTAGTTCAATTGGATCTTACACTTTTATTTTCTTCCAATTATGTCAGAAAAAATGGACAAGAGTTGGATGAATTATGACATTGAAAGTGAAGAGTACGAAAGAGGTGTTGACTTTTTTGTTGCATACTTACGCTTAAAGTATGGTGTGCACGCAAGTTTAAGTTGTCCATGTAGGAAATGTTTAAATGACATTTCACAAACAGTGAATGTGATTAGAGCACACTTGCTTGTAGATGGGATAGATGTAAACTACCAGTGTTGGATATATCATGGTGAGGAGCCAACTATTGAGTTGCCTACTAGACATCGAGGTCGAATTCGTCACAGAGAATGTGACATGAGACCCATTATGGAGGAGAACAATGGGACAGGTGGTAATGATACCGATGGGCTCCACGAGATGCTTGAAGACTTAGGGGCATTTGTTGACAATCAGGATGAAAGCTCAACCCCTGATGATGGCTTCGACATTCCAGTCGACTATTTAGATGGGTTAAGAGCTGACTCACACCAAGAGCTTTATCCAGGGTGTAAGATTTCTAAATTCTCATTTATAGTGAAGCTTCTTCACTTAAAGGTATACAATAAGTGGAGCAACAAGTCTTTCGACATGTTGCTACAACTTTTACGTGATGTTATACCTAATGGAGAGTCTCTTCCGAAGTCTTACTATTACGCAAACAAATACTTGAGAGGGTTGGGCATGGGTTGCCATAATATTCATGCATGTAAATATGACTGTTGTCTATTTTGGGGTGATAACAAGAATCTTACACATTGTCCCACTTGTGGTACATCCAGATATAAAGTGTCCACTGGTTCTAAAATGCCTATTCCTCATAAGGTTTTGCGATACTTTCCTGTGAAACCAAGGTTACAACGCCTTTTCATGAATCCTAGAAATGCTCAAAAAATGCGTTGGCATAAAGAAGAACACAAGAGACAAGAAAACCTTATGGGTCATCCAGCAGATGGGTTGTCATGGGTAAAGTTTGATAATGAACATCCAGAATTTGCAAAGGATTGTCGTAATGTGAGATTAGGGCTTGCTAGTGATGGATTCAATCCTTTTGGTAATATGAGCCAATCATATAGCATGTGGCCCGTGTTGCTTCTCACATATAATTTACCTCCTTGGATGTGCATGAAGAGAGAATATATGATGATGACACTATTAATCCCAGGGCCTAAAGCACCTGGGAAAGAGATCGACATCTATATGCAACCTTTAATTGATGAGTTGAAGGATCTATGGAATAATGGGTTGTGGACTTATGATGCATACTCAAAGTCTTCATTCAAGATGCATGCCGCATTATTGTGGACCATTAATGACTTTCCAGCATATGGGAATTTGTCTGGATGGAGCACAAAGGGATACAGTGCTTGCCCTGTATGTGAAGATCAAACACCATCGATAAGGCTTAATAACAAGATTGGGTATGTTGGGCATAGAATGTGGTTACCAATTGATCATAGGTGGAGACGTAGCTACAAGTTTGATGGAATGCATGATACTCGTGAGGCTCCTGATCTATATTCTGGTGAAGATATTCTCCACCAGTTACAATCAGTAGTAGACATAGGAATGGGAAAGCATCCGAGGAAAGCTAGAAGAGTCCATAATGTTGGTCCATTCAATTGGACTAAAAAGTCGATATTCTTCCAGTTGCCATATTGGTCAAAGTTAATAATTAGACATAATTTGGATGTGATGCATATTGAGAAGAATATCTGTGAGAATGTTGTTAACACAGTGCTTAGGACTGAGGGAAAAACAAAAGATACTTATAAAGCTAGACTTGATCTAGAGGAACTTGGTATACGAAAGGAGCTACATTTAGTAAAACGGGCTGATGGCAAATACTTGATGCCATGTGCAAGCTATACATTAAGTACGAGTGAGAGAAGATTGTTTTGTCAATTCCTAAGGAATGTTAGATTACCTGATGGCTATGCGTCACACATAGGTAGGTGTGTGGACAACTTAAACTCAAAGCTTTCAGGTATGAAGAGTCATGATTGCCATGTTTTACTTCAGAGGCTATTACCTGTGGGCATTCGTGGCTTATTGCCAAGGGAGGTCACCCTCGCCATAGCTGAGCTTGGGAACTTTTTTGAGAGGTTGTGTCGACGCATTTTGAATGTTGAAGATATACGAAAGATGCAAAGTGACATTGTCACTATTTTGTGCAAGTTGGAGTTGATCTTTCCCCCTGCATTCTTTGATGTAATGGTACATCTAGCTATCCACTTACCTCAAGAGGCATTAATGGCTGGACCTGTTGCATATCGTTGGATGTATCCTATTGAAAGGTATAATGTACAGTCAAAAGTTACCACTTTTTAAGTTGTTATCCATGTTTTTCTCATGTACTATTAATCATTATTTGTAGGTACTTAGGCTCCTTAAAACAATTCGTTAGAAATAGAGCTTCTCCAGAAGGCTCCATTGCAGAAGCTTATGTTGTTCATGAGTGCTTGACTTGGTGTTCACTTCACTTAGAAGGCATTGAGACAACATTTAACCGTCCAGACAGGAATTTTGATTCCTTAGAGGATAGTGGCTTGGATGTCTTCACGAATAAAGTTGGTTTAATTTCACCACCCACATATGTGGTATTGTCAAGCGAGGAGGTTGATATTGCAAAATGGTACATTATTAACAATTGCCAAGAGATTCAACCTTACCTAGAGTAAGTTGAAAGTTACACAAAATAATATGTAAGCTAATGGTACAATGACATATAAAGTTACTAAGTAAAGACAAACATGTGCTACAGTGAGCATAAAGATGTTTTACGTGCACAATATGGGGATAACATAGATGGGCATCACAAAAAAGACTTTGGTGAATGGTTTATGAATAAGGTAAATACAAGAAAGAGCTTTGTATAGAATTACATTTTTTTTTTTTTTGGTAAATAGAAGGGTTTTTAACTAGCTTGCATTGACATGGTATTTTGTTTAACATTTTTGCAGATGAGTGTATTGCATGATAGTTGTGACCCGATCATTAGTGCATTATATGCATTATCAATAGGACCTGATTCATGTTTCAAAAGGTACAACAAATTGATATATAATGGTGTGCGCTTTCACACATCAGAGTTTGATAGCAGGAAGAAGACTCAAAATAGTGGAGTGCTGGTAGAAGTAGACCAAGGAGATGAGAAAGTAGAATTTTATGGGATGTTAACAGATATATATGAGTTTAGCTATGTTAGGAACAAAAGAGTATTCCTATTTAAATGTAAGTGGTGGGACACTAATGAGAGGCATCGCAATGTGCGGGTGGATGACAACTTTAAATCTATTAAGGTTACTCGTACATGGTATGAAAATGATCCATATGTGTTGGCATCACAAGCTAAGCAAATATTTTACCTAGATGACATGAAATTTGGACTTGATTGGCGAGTGGTGCAACAATTCGAGCATCGCCACATCTATAACATTGACTCACTTGTAGGTGATGCAAATTTGTTCACAGATGTTGAAGCTTTATTAGTGGATGAGAGCTTAGAGGAACAATTAACAACAAATGAGGACAGAGGAAATGAGCATAATCCAGTAGCTGATTGTGATATCGAAGTGTCATTGAGAACTGATGTATGTGGTGAGACCGTTGATGGAGAGGCTGTAGAAACAATGATTGAAGCATCTCCATGTGAAGAGCATGATGGTAGTATTGAATGTAATGAAGATGAGGATACAGATGAGGATGAAGAGGATGGGTTGGATGATGCACTCATGGACTATGATATTAGTGATGACAATAGTATGATTGTCCAATTTTTATTCATTTTATCCTTTTTTAATTTAACTATAATGTCTATGATATTTTTGTTTATTGTCCATGCATGATGATTGAAAGGTAGAATCTTTTTCATTCTTTCTATTTATATGCACTTAATTTCAATCTATTTATGCATGTTGACATCTATTTATTGAACCTTTGTCCTATCCAATTGTAGGATTATAATGGCTAGGGGACGAAGGAGTCTACAAAGGCGGGGAGGAAGGGCTAAACGAGACACCCGATTACCAATTAATGATGAATCGGATTCTCAGAATTTGGAGGAGGAACAACAATCACCGCAAGGCAACAATTCACCTAATCCTTCTCATCGAACAAGTTAAGTTTCCATCATTTTTTTTTTTTACTTAGAAGCTTTGTAAATATATATAGTTGTTGTGCAACTAATGAAATCACATTTTTCTGGTTCATCTTCTAGCAAATGAACAAGGACAAAATCCTATCATCAACAACTCCCTAGTAGATGCATCCTTACAAGGCAGCCATTCATCTAGTCCTCCCTCTCGCTTAGGTAACTTTAATGTAAAATATTACTTTCCGGTTAATTTATTAGTATAGTAGGTGGGTTTATATTCTCCTTTGCTTACTCTTTGATATTTCTGTTTTCGTTGTTCTATCACATTAGCTTATTCTTTATCAATTAAAGTGATTGTGCTATTTTAATTTTGTAATTTTATCATTATATGCCTTGCATGAAACTAGTAAAATTAACTGTCATTGTGAAGTTGTAAGTGCTCTGGTGAAACATGTTTTTGGTTGGTACTACAGGAAATGGAGAAGGACAGAATCATGTCATCAATAACCAAGTAGATGCATCCTTGAATGGAAACCCTTCATGTAATCCTTCACCTACCTCAGGTAATTTTTATGTGAGTTTTAACTTCTAGTTAATTTGAAGGTGTAATAGTTAGGTCTATGGTTATAGTTTCATGACCTGCTAGCTTCATGAGAGTCTCATATATATGTAGGAACTGACAGCCCGATCCTCACAACACGTAAGAGAAGTGTATACCGAGGAAAAGCACTTGAAAAGGAAAACAATAGAAGAAAGGGCAAGATGGTTATTGAGTTTACCTATTCTGGTGGACGTCCACTAACAGCAGACCAATCATCAAAGTTAGCCTCTGAAATGGGGAAGGCTTGTAGGGACTTACTTCCTCTTTGTATCGATGACTGGAGAAAATTCCCTCATGCAGAAAAACAACGGGCTTGGGAGAGAGTAAAGGTATATTTGAAGTGAATTTGCAATTTTTTTTCTTGTTTTGTTTCAAATTATTCAAGCTGGTTTCTGTTTTTGTTTTTTTATAGCCAAATAAGCTTCAGTCAATATATAGATGATAAATTGAAAAGATCAATTCCATAATAAAGGAAATTGATAATTATAGTGCTAGTGCCACTTTTTTACTCCAAAAACAACAAAAGCCACTCTATTCTCACTCCACATAACACTTTGAAGTAGGTTTTTTAATCTCTCCCCAAAATGATAGAGATCTCTAAAAAAAAAAATTACAAATCCTTATTCCTCTCTTTATAATTTATTTGCTGCTAGTGTTCAAGTCCATAAAATGAAAGCTATATGATCTTAGGAGCATTAGAATTTAGACACAATAAAATAGCATGTAACATAGTTTGCATGTGATAACTCTATTGAGGACATTAGCACTATGAAAGTAAAGCAAATATTCAAGACACAATGCAGGAGGGCTTATAGTTGATTGAATGCACATTATAAAATCATGACTTAACTCTAATAAGTGTGGTCTCAACTTGATTCATCACTAATGACCTCTCGTAATTGCTGCTTGTACTCTAGTCTATACTATTCCTCTTTGTTTGCAACAAAGTGTGCACTATTCGTTTTAATTTGTATGTATTCCTTAACAACAACCATCATATGTTTTAAGATGATATAATTAAAGTGCACACATTCATCTTAAGGTTCTAGATTTTCCCTAATTCCCATTTTGATCCAATTATTTCTCATATGGCACTATCTGTGGTGGTATTGTGTTTCAAGAACATGATATTAAATAAATTGAGATACTGTATTAGAATTTATGGTTCTTAATGTTTTTCCATAACTGATTTGCCTTTGTGACAAACAGATTCTAATTTAAATCCATTGTGTCAATTTTTTCACATGCTCTTTTCTAATATGGTTAAATTATTTTTAATAAAAGCTGGATTACATCCTTAGGGGTAAAAAATGGAATGTTTGACTTCTACTTCAGCATGTCTATCCTGTTTTCCTTCAGCAAATAAAGTGAGGAAGTTGCTAAGTTTATGGCCTTAGATATGTTGATATCTAACACACTTTGGAATTACTGTATGATTAGTTGTTTCCCATCCACGTAGTGTGATAACCCATCTTGATTCATGTTTAGAAGGTCCAGCAAGATGTATAACTGTCCAGCAAAACATTTAGGGGAGAAAAAAATTGTTGCAATTAACTATCACATTAGGAGAATGTATTGCTTATCCTTGGAAGGTAAGAAATGGAAAAGCTAAGGAGAGAAGTGTGAGTTTCTTTCTTCCCACATGTTGAAGTTATAATTCGAGTAGTTGATCTCTTTAATTTCTGACATTGTTCCTTTGTAAAAGCTACTACAAGAGACTTCTATACTTGTTTTCTTAAATTTCTAGAGCTATTCTATTCCTGTTGCTATTGTTGCTACTTTTTTAATTGATGGATTTGATCCTTTTTATGTGAAAAAAAAAACATTCTCTTCATCTATAGTGATATGTTTGATGTAGAATCGGTTGAATATTGATGACATCATAAAAGATCCTGAAAAGTTCCGAGCTGCTGATAAATGGATGGGCAATCTCCATAGAAACCATCGATGTAAAACTAAAAATAAGTGGAACAAGGTTGGTGATGTTGCTAGACCCAAAGGTTCAAGTGATGATGATTGGAAAAAGGTTACTGAAAGATGGACTAGGGAGATTGAACAAGAGCGATCAATATCACAATCGAATGAACCGTCTGCAAAGGTGAATTATAAATCATTTATGCACTTATAAATTTGTTTATACTATCATATGTTTGCTGATTTTTTCATTTATAGAAGACAAGGTCAATGATTGGGAGAAATGCACGCAACAATGTCAAATATCTACATAGGGCTGGCTCTAGATCATTTGAGAGTAGGAGAAATGAGCAAGTGGGTATTTATTAATGTTTTTTCTATGCTTATATTATTGATTAATGCTTTAACATTTTCCATACATATCTAAATGTGTAGATTAATCAAAATAACCAACCATTTAATGCCATTGAGTTCTTTAAGCAAACTCGATATAGTGTTCCAAGGCCTGATGGCACAGGAGGTTGGGTATCTCAACAAGCTGCAGAGGATTATGTAAGTTTATTGGATGTGTAAAATTTTAGACTTATTTTAAAGTAATGTGTTATACATAATGTATGTCTTTATTGTTTGTAATTCAGGATAACATGGTGAAGATGTATGAAGAATCTCAATCTTCAGATAGTCCATTGACTTCGCAGGAGGTTGTTGATAGGTTTATGAATGCGGTTTCAAGGTCAGACTATCATCCTGGAAGAGGGTATGGACCACCACCAATTGGGAAATCAGCACGACGACGAACTTCTATGGAAGAGTTGAGAGCTGCCTTAGAAGAAACAAAAGCAAAGCTTCAGGAGGAAAGAACCCTACGCGAGGAACAATCTGAACAGGTAATTATTGTCACTTCTATGTTATTGATGGTTCACTAGATATTAGATAAAATATACACCTGCTATAACTGGTTGGAGTGTTGATTGTTGTTATTGATCTGGTTGTTGAGGATATTATTCTTGTTGGCTGTTTTTTAACTATGATTTGGTTAGCTATGTTTTTGGAAATTGTTGGTTGTTCCTTAACTTCATCTAGTTGTACTCTTTCAAATGCATAAATAATTTAAGGATGGGATCATTTATAGGTTGATAGTGTGGTATGTGGATAGCATGCTTGTAGTAAGGTAGAAAAAGAAATAATAGTGTTTTCACTTAAGTGAAAAAAAAATTATGTAAAAGCTGCTTAAAAAATTTCTCAATGTTCTTACAAGATGTGTCTATGTGTTCTAGTTGTTGGATTTGAAAATATGGTCACTAACATATTCAAATAACATTAAGGAATTGGTTTCATAAGGTTTCAACAGCAATTATTTAAGATTTTTTGCAAAGAAAAACTCACTTTGTCACGCAATATTGAAAAGTTCATTCTTCCTTTCCATGTGACAAGCTTCGTTTTGCACTTTTTTAGTTTTTCATAAAAATCTAAAATGAGTATTTACTTTGGAAGATATATTGGATTTGCAATTGGAAGATATTATGCTAAATGTCTCAGTTTTGTTCTCTTTGGTTTATGTCTATCTAAATTCTAAGTGATATTCAATCTGTTCGAGCTAGTAAATTTTAAGAAACAACGGATGCATCATGGAGGCATTGCATATATTCTCAGCATGTTTTACCTTTGTTCTCTTTTCCTACATGAATAAAGTATAGAAATCTTCCTTATTTCACTTTGTTTAGTCTCTTTTACGGGATTGGGAAAATGTTGGCTTTTAATATTTGGGATACCTTACAAGATCTTGCAAAAGAATTTCTTCAGAAGATTAGATCATGATATTTGTACAAAAAAAATGTTATGAATTGCATTTAAAGCTGAATGTAACTTTCATATCTATGTAAAGTTCTTAAATGATAAATTTGATAGATGTTCTTATTCAAAACTAAATATAAGTTTAATTGTCCTTTGCATATTGGTATGTATGTTTTGCAGCTAGCCAAAATTACTGAACTGGTACAACAACTTTGCTCCAGCTATCCTAGTACTTCAAGTAAGTTATTTCATTAAGCTTTGACATTACTCACTCTCTTTCTTTCATTAATAGTTCAACAGTAAGTATATTTATGTGTGCTTTATTACTTAACATTTTGTTTTACAGAAAATCCAAGTGGACGGGATCGATCTCTGAGGCCATCTGATAATGAAGATAGTGGTGGAAGTGAGGATGAAAGTGGAGAAAGTGAGGATGATAATTGAGATAGATAATAATTTTTTGGAAATTCCTATGATGGAATATGATCATCTCTTTTAGCATGTTTGAATTGATGCTTTTAACAACTTATGTGTAGGTTTGTTTTGAGGAGGTGGGTAGGGGTTTTCTAACCCTTTTTTTTGAAATATACCTCCAATTGAATAGGATTATGTTTTTGTACATGTCTAAACTAACTCTCAAGAATCTTTTGTCTTGCTTGATGTTTGAACTTATTATATGAGTATTTTGGTTTCACTTTGCACAAGTGTGCAAAGTGATTGATGTATGTTGGAAAAGTTTATGTTTGTTTATCGTAATAGGGTTATGGGTTATACACATTACACAGGTGCAATGAGCTTCTACATAAATCTTAGGTTACCCCAACCAATTCGAGCCGCCGTATATTTACAGGAAAAGGTGTCTTTAAACACCACTTATGTATTTTGCTAAACAGGTGCAATGAGCTAGGTATATATAATGTTCATTTGTATATTAGCCACACAAATAATATGGCTTATCGTATAACATATGCCTATGTTTCAATGCCACGTTTCATAATGTAATTCTTGCGCTAAATTACATTGGCCACGTTTTCTTATTTAACGTCGCAAAATCAACATAACAAACAATTCCATGCATGAAAAGTTTGTATATTAGCCACACGAAAATGTGGCCTATCATGTCACATATGGCCACGTTTCAATGCCACGTTTTAGAGTACAATTTATACGTTAAATTACCTTGGCGACGTTTTCTTACTTAATGTCACCAAATCCATTTCAAAACAATCCCACAATAAAAAACGCGGGAACAAATTTTGCATATTGGCCACACAGCAAAAGTCGCCTATCATATAACTTATGGCCACGTTTAAAAATTAAACATGGCGAAGATAATTTAGCGCGAAAATTACCTTGGCGACGTTTTCTTACTTTATGTCACCAAATCCATTTCATAACAATCCCAACTATAAAAGGCGGGAACAAAATTTGCATATTGGCCACACAACAAAAGTCGCCAATCATATAACTTATGGCCACGTTTTTATGTTGCCTTTCATTATGCAATTTTGGCGCTGAATTATCTTCGCCATGTTTAATTTTTAAACGTGGCCAAATCAATCGGCAACACAGATTGGGCTACGTTTATTAGCCACATTTATTAAACGTTGCAAAATTGATTTTGCCACGTTTTTTACTCAATTTGCAACGGTAATTTGACGTGGCTAAAGCTCAAAATTCTTGTAGTGACATTTCATCAGTCTTTAATTAAAGTCAAATGTGAATATGCCTATCGTAAGCAATAATCAATCAAATTATTGTGTACTTACATCGGATTGAGATCAATTACATAGAAGTTTTATCACTGAAAGTTCATTTAAAGCCTCTAAAATATTTCTAGATTATACTTTGAGATCAAATCTTGAGCTTAAAATTTATGCAATTGAGTATTTCAGAGTTTTGTTCTACGCAATTAGGGTTTCCAAACATGATAGGCTATGGACTTAGAATTCTTTAACTAGTCTAATGGTGCAATCTAAATCTTTATTTGAGATCTAGATTTATAGTTATTGATCTGTTTTCATTTCTTATTACATATTATAACTCTAGTGGCTTATCTTAAAGTTGTCGTTTTTAGCCTTTAGCTCTATAAAATAATAATCTCCTAACACAATTGAAATCTATAGCTACTTATAGTTATATATTGAGTTTTTGACTCGGGTCATGAAATCTTGTCTTTGGTATCTTTTAGGAGCTAAGAAGCTTGTATTCATAGTTTTAAGTTATAGATAAGCTCATTGCTATTTAAAGTTTCTAACTAGGGTTTTTGTCGAATCATAAATTCATTATCTATTCCACATTTATCTACTCCATTCATTTTACTAGTTATGAAAGTTCTTAGGGATTACAAGGGCAATTTAGGATATTAGCCTCTATAGACCCAAAATTTTTTAACTAAAATGTTGGCATAATCCGAGTATTTAATGAAGGTCTAGTTTCGTAGATATTGATTTGTTTTTTTATCCTATCGCGTATTTTGTCACCAATTATCGTTTTATAACCAAGGTTTTAAAATTAATCGTCCTCTATTGCAATTGAAATCTAGGGCTAGCTATGATTATTTACGGAGTCATCAACTCACATTACGAAATTTTGTCTTTTGTTGTTTCGAAATTATTTATCCTGATTATTGATAATCATAAATTTTTTAGTGCTACTTTAAGGTTTTAAAATATTGGAGATAACTTGAAAACCATTGCATCATTATTTAACGAGTGAAAATTTTATTTTCTAATCACTAAACTCAATCTAAAGGATCTAGGAGTTTACAGTAACGATTCATTTATCATCAATCATTGATTATCTAAGGTTATGGAAGTAAAATTTTGCGTTTTGAAATTTTATTGGTAGGGATTATAATCTTTTAACTGTAATCAAATTTGTCCATACTTTAATATTCTTAAATCGCGAAAAATTGAGAGTGATTTTTGTGACTTTTTATTAAAGTTCCTTAGGATCCTATATTATATTTTTATAATGATCACATTTAGATTATGCAAGAATTAGGGGGATTACACATCCCTTAAAATCTCAAGACTTACCTTATTACTGTTACGCTCCTATGGGTACCTCTAAACATAATATATCACATGAAACTTATGAAACTTAATTGAGGCTCACAAATATCTCTTGACTACTCCATGAGCCTTCAAAGTAGTTCATGTAGATAACACAGATGAAGTTCCAATGGAGAGTGACCCCCCACATACAGGATCGGGTTGTATAGATTAAGAATATAAATGCACACATATGCGATTACGTCAATAATACTACTTGGTTATTACATATCCAAATCATGATGACAACATAGTAATTAGAAAACAACTTAAAAGAAATAAGACTATATTGATCTTGATTGTAATTAACTCCTTCCCACTCCTTAGATGACCCCTTTTTATTGACTTTGACACCATACCGGATAAGACTGGGAGTTGACACCAGTCACGGGCTAACCTGAAACAAGTAGGGGTTGTTGGTGGGTAAGCGAACATAGCTTAGTGAGGTAACCAAACCAATACACATACACAGACAATTTACAAACAAGTTTATTAGTTAGACATATGCAATGCAACAATCAGAAATATGAGCAATTACAAGCCTAGATGACCGGAATCCAAACAGGATGTGGATTTATGCTCTCCCATCAGGGTTTCAGAGCATGTACACACCAATGGCATACGATAATCTCAAAATATCAATTAAGAATCATTAAAATTAGTTGGCCATATTTATTAAAAGGTCAATTCTCTAACTTGAAATTTTAAGGTCAATTCTGTAACTTGAAATTTTAAGATTCTCCCTAGAGTATTCCACTTTCACAAGGCTTGATACCACAGACGACGCCCCTTGCTTTACCAATTGTTTCTACGAGACCAAACAAACTATTAGGAACTCTAAGCTAACCACTTTTCTTTATCAGTTACTCCCAAAGTTTCTATAGACTCAAAAGTAATACGTACCTTTGGTGGTATAATGATGCAATCATGTAATTGTGCAATGCATGGTAGGTTAATTCATTATCCTTCCATTATTAAGATTGATTTCAAGGGGACCACCCAATTTTCCAAACAATCATCATATTCTCATACAAAATTTCATTCAGCAATTATTGCACTTTTATTTAAGTAGATTGGCAATCAGTCATCCAACAGCAAGCGATACCCAGTCCCCATACATAATTTACCATTTTAATATAGTTAAAAAAAAAATGCACTACTCTACAAACACATGCGATGTGTACAATCAGAGTTATTCACCTATCCATGATATCAAATATGATCGTAGTAATCGTCCAAAAATTCCGAAAGTGAATCTAATACACCTATAACAAAATAATGACCTTATAATGGGTCTGTTTGGACTGTCTGTTTTTATCTGTATCTGTATCTTTTTTAAAATGATATGTGTAAATATATCCGATTTGCATCTAAATTTTATTTATATTTGTTCTATTTGATCTTTTGATGAGAACTGTCAACTTTTTTTTTATCTATATCTATTTCTTGATAAATAATTTGTTTGCAAAAAGTTTGAAAAAGTATATGTATCTGCCGGAAAAAAGCCAAAACAAACAGACCCAATTAACCGAATGACAATTGAGTTGTGAATTCCTAAGTGTCTAAGTAACTTAATTAATACTTATTGGTCATGGGCTTAACTAAAGTTTAACCTTATAAGTTTACTTGTAGGTATGAAAGTTCCATACTACCTTGAGAATTAATTTAGTTGCAATATCGTAATTTGGTCACTTTAGACTCAGTTTAAGTTCTAATTGTATTTATAAGTAGATAATTGAATTTCTACTTAGTCACTACTAGATGTTATTTACTAACCTCATCTTACTTTATTTACCTATATAATCAAACTTTAAATTATTCTTAGTTTATTTCTTTATATAATTATTAGTTATTTTATTCTATTTCCTTTTATTTTATTTTCCGGTTTTGCTTACGTTTCTTTTTTTTTTTGTTTGCTTTTTCTTTTTATTTTTCTGTTTCCTCTTCCTCCTTTATTTTCCTTTCCGTTTTTCCTTTTCTTTTTTAATTTTTCTATTTTCCTTTTTTTTATTTTTCTGTTTTACTTTCTTTTTATTTTTCTATTTTATTTTTTTTGTTTTACTTTCTTTTTATTTTTCTGTTTTTTTTACTTTCTTTTTATTTTTCTGTTCTATTTTTTCCTTTTACTTTATTTATTTATTTATTTATTTCTCTTTTTTCGTTTTACTTTCTTTTTATTTATTTATTTTTTTTTTCTGTTTTACGTTTTTCCTTTAGCATCCTTATATATATATATGTGTGTGTGTGTGTGGTGCCTTCACGCCTCTGAAGCCTTTGGCTTCTCAATAGATATATATATATACGTATACACACCCACATTATACTCCTTAGCTCTTCCACGGTACTATTAATAATAATAATAATAATAATAATAATAATAATAATATCAGTATCAAACATACACCCACATATAAATATATATACACATATATAAAAGTTAAGAAAAGTATGAGCATTTGAAATATATATATATATATATATCCCCTATTCCTCTAAGATTTTCATGGAGATGTACATGAATAGGGGAGTAGTTTACTCCTATTTGTCCTTACGACTAAGAAAACCGACCTAGAGATGGTGAGGAAAATAAAAAATGGTTCGTATTGTTTTATGGAAAATAAGAGAAAATATAAAAGCTGGAGATTTAACATTCCTTACCTTTTCTAGTAGGGTGGTGTTTATTTTCCTCGTTCAAGCTTCCTTCTCCATGAACGAGAGGAAGAAGAAGAAGGTGGAGTTGAGCATATTTTTCTAAAAAAAAGGTGTGTTTGTATCGTTTGGGGAGAGATTCATTCGAGATTTTTAGAAAATGAAGTATGTGAAATGGTTGTGTTTGATAGATGGCAGATTATTTATCTTTAAGGAAGTCAACTCTTGGCATTTACACTTCCCACTATTCATGTATTTGTATGATTTTTCTTCGTCGTCGGTTCCCAAAGCCACAAAGGAAGTTTCCCTAAGCATTTATTTCTTTGACTTCTATATATGCCTTAACGGCTTGCTGCCTTGTGGAAAATGGGCATAAGAGGATGTTGGTTGGCATTTAGGGCAAGGAAGATAAAAGTCCCATCACTTTATTACTTTCACTATTCTTACTACTTTTTTCAGGAGGGAATATATCCAAATGGGTCTTGCAAAATTTTCCAACGGCAACTTAAGTATAATTTATACGAACTAAGTTGCTATTTCGATTAAACTGTATGGTTTTGTGCTTACGCGATTGAGTATCAAAAAAAATTTAATCACTAATTCTGATATTATTTAAGATCATCATTTATATAAATTTTAAATTAGATTTTTACAATATTTTTTATATTTTATAAACAACAAGAATTCTATCAACTTTAATTTGTATTACCCAATTTACCTCTAGGTTACTATTTACTAATCAATAGCCCATAACCATGGATTAATTTAATTCGGTGCAAGAGTTAATTTCATTTACTAAAATTTTAGGTCTTTACATCCTTCCCCCCTTAAGGAAATCTTTGTCCTCAAAGCTTGAAGCGTACCTGTTTGTTCGAATAATTGTGGATGGTTCCTCTGCACTTCATCCTCTAATTCGCAAGTGACCTCTCTAGTTTGTTGATCCCACAAAACTTTTACATACTTAGTCTCCTTATTCCGAAGGGTTTGTACCTTATGATCTATAATGCGAACTGGATGTTTCTCATAGGTCTTTTTAAGGGATTAGTTCCAATTCTACCACCTTATCTGGGTTGGGTATATACTTTCGTAACACAAATTCATGAAATACATCATGCAATCTAGATAAGCTCGCTGGAAGTGCCAATCGATATGCTAAGTTTCCCACTCTATCTAATATCTCAAAAGGTCCATCATATCGTGAGCTTAATTTTCCTTGAAGTCGCCTTCTATGTAAGCTTTTTATCGAGCTAACGCTTATCAACTTTATTACTCAAAAGCTTTTTATCATTTTAAGAATTTTGTTCTTTCATTACGCTTTCGCTACGCACTCTGATAATTTTTCCTCTAAATTTTGTAAATTTTGTTTTTAGATTCCATTGCTAAAGAAATTTTGAGTTATTGGTCAAATATTTATATTTGTCAAGTTTATCTGTTGGAAGTATTTTGGTTACATTATTTTTTCTATTCAATTTCATGTAATATGTTGAGATTTTGTATCCTTTCTCCTTTTAAATCTCTATTTACTCATCATTTATTTCTTCATTTCATAATTGCAAATCTTTTAATGTTTCCTTAATGTCACACAATGGATATTTCATGCAATATTGCATATATAAAACAATAGGAATTGGTTTAGCAATTTCAACCTTCCACTTACTCAACTTGACAAAACTTAGACTCAACAAAATGATTGACAACATAACTCAACTTAACTCTTGACTCAACATAGCACATAACGGCATGACATAACTGAAAAAACAAAACAACTCGATGAAAGGAAGGTTTTGGTTTCGCTATTCCATTCTTAACTGATTATATATGACAACGTGCATATAAAACATCATCAAAGATGTTATGTTTGGTACTTATCTTGACATGGTTGAAATCAAGATATCTCATTCTGTCATTTATATGTATATCGATTTTAGAAACTTTGTTTTGCAAGAAATTTTCAAATTTTATATGTGTTTCAATTAAGACTTCATTTTAATCGTACATATAGGGAAATTGATTTCATTTTGAGTTTCATTCACTATATGGTATAGTGTGATGAATATGATTTGCTATGTTGAATTATGAGTTGCATTGCTCGAAATTTTGCCATAGTTTGTTACGTTGTTATCATCATATATATATATATATATATATATATAATTTCATTTTGGGTTTCATTTACTATATGGTATGATATAATGAATACGATTTGCTATTTTTTTTTTGAATTATATTTCCCGTGATATTGAAGATTTGTCATAAGATCATTATCGTGTATATATATACATAGATATATATATATATATATGGAATCAGTGTTAGACATGTATCTATTCACTATCTAATGTTTTGAATCTTAGTTTCTATTTTGGTAAATTATTGATTCTTAACACTTAGTCATCAGTACTCGTATTTTTTATACATTTTGAGATATCTCTTCACTTATTTCATTTGGTTATTACGTTGTTATGGACAACTTGTCTTTTGATTTTGAGAAAATTTTGGATTATATATTAGATATTCGATTTAAAATTCTATTTTGACAGCTAATTAGATTTTTGGTAGATGTGTTGTTGTATTAGTTGATTTGGTTAGATTAAAATTCACCTTCCAACCTACTTGAAATTTTGAATATTCTTTTCATTTTAAACTGTAGCAAATCAATTGATTTTGGTAAGTACACTTAACATATTAGTAGGATTGTAGTTATCAATTTGAGTTTTCTTTCCATTTTGATTTCTTGTTTTGTCAACATACTAACAAATACAACATAGAGGGAAAGCTGTTAAAATAATCTATCAAATTTTAAACAAAAAAAAAAAAACACACCAAAGCATAACACAGAAACACTTAAGAGTCTATTTCCATTTTAAAGTATTTAGGGGCAAGTTCTCATGTTTTTCTAAATCATTTATGCTCTACTTAAATTAGTCAAAATTGAATTAAGTTCATTTTCAAATGAACATCAAAACATACACTCACAAATACATCACAAGCATAATACACAAGAAGACATATTCATAACACACAAAATCATATAATCACATGACATTCACAAAATATCTCATAAGACATCAATTTAAAAGAAAACATATATATGCATACAACAACACATAAAAAGCATACAATGTTCAATTAGATTCATTTTTCAGATATCAATAGAAAATAAATTTAAGCCAAGTTGATTAATTTAGTATGTTTAATTTGTTCGATTAAATTTAACTTATAGTCCATCAAACAATACAAAACAACAAACAACATACAAGTCAAATTCCTAAATTTTCCCCGTACATAACTCACCGACTCTAGAACGCATCTTTAATTCATTATGCAAAAGCAATGTTCAAAATAAACATTTGCTATGATACCATTCTATAAGGACCCGGCTCCTACATCTAAAAATTTAGGCAAACCAAATCCCTAGCCGCATACAATACCTTAAAGATATACGCATAGGCTTCCTTAAAGGATTTGTTTATGTTGAACATTCTAGCCGATTTTAAATTCCTAAATCGTTTAATTAGAATCTGGAGACAACTGGATTTGACAGCGATAAAACAACTCTATAAAAACATTTCAAGCTTCTACTCATAAGAGTAGAACAACTTTCATAGAAACAAAGCTTTCAAAGCTTATTACATGGGCTTCACAAGGCCCATAAAGAAAAATATAAACTTTAAAAGATAGTTGTATCTCTTCAAACAAAACAAAATAAAAACAAAAGCAAATGATTCATCGGCCCTACTTCACTTAACTCAACAACTCTTTCCACTTCATCCCATACCCAAGACAACATCATCATCATCATCACCAATCAACACCTATAAAGAGAGTAACCTAGTACACGGTGACACAACACACGTGAGATGCCACACCAGCTTAACTAAATACAATGCAGCAATAACAGTTTATTATCTTTAAATTAAAGCAAAACAAATAACACTAGAGCATTCACACTCTGAAGCAAGCCCTCGGGATATAAGGGTCCTAAGCAACAACAATTGCTTAGAAGATTTATATAAGCATCACAAATACTTGAAAATAGTGTCATTTAGTGTTCACAGCTTTACTTATCCCAGTCCATAATATCATTTAGTTTAACCAGTCTCATAAATGTAAATTACACCATGTTACTTCACCCCAAGTCTAAGTAAACGTTATGTCAATACTATTTGTCCCATTAGCTACCCATTGAGCCACTTATGAATTGTTATTACATCATGATATTATCTACTTTAAACCCACCGTGCCTCCTTCAAGTCAACTTATTAAATCTCCATTAGTTGTCCCAAATGTAAACCCCGGAAATTTTCACAATAGTATACAGTAGTAGAATAGAAAACGTAAAATAGATAGTGAATTTAGAAACCGATAGAAATCCTAGAATAGACTAATGAGTTGTGATAAACTCATTTCTAGTTTGAAAAACCGAATAAAAAAAAATTTCTTGACATTTATAGACACCAAAAACGAGATTTCGTATCTTAAACTGATAATTCAAGATATAACTAGAAATAGTTTTAAAATTTCTAAAACAATGAGATACAGTTATTTATAGCTGTTCAGTATAAAACAATAGATCATAAAACAAACAAACGCTAATACTGAACAATAAATATCAACTTAGAATTAAAAAGAAAATTTCGAACTCGCTGTTATAATGGTTAGGAAATTCTAGTTTTATTAGGACTTGGTTCCTAATTTAATTCATCGAGTTTGAAAATTTAATCACGTAAGTTAAAAATATTAAAAATAATTAATCGTGTGAATTTTAAATAAAAATTTGAAAATACAAATAATTTAAAGTGTTGTAGTAACTTAGGTAAATTTTATTTCGATAAAACGTAAATACAATGAGTTTAAATATACGCGAATAATTTATTTATTTATTTTATTATATTATTATTTTTAAAATTATTTTAGATAATAACTATTAAATACGTATGTATATATATAAGAGAAAATCGAATTTCTAAATTGCGGCACAAATGGCACGTGAACAGCAGAGGGGGGAGCTGAATGAGCTCAATCCACGTGCGCAACATGATCAGCGGCCGAAGTCCCACGCGTTGCAGCAAGCAATTCTCCATCGCATGAGTGCTGCAGGATGATCGATCAGCAGCTTTGCTCCATCACGCGCACAGCAGCTGCTACAGACCAGCACACGCACGCTGCAGGGGCATCCTCGAGTGAGCTCCTCACCAGCAGCAACCACCGAACAGCAAGTACACTCCAGCGCCTCACCAGCTGCACTCCACACACCATCCACACACAAACACGCACACAAGCAGCTGGGGGACAGAGCACTTGGATAAAAACAGAGCAAATGGAAACAGAGCAGCTGCAACAGCTGACACTTGACCCGACTTTGATCCAAAAATTGAGCTTCTAAATTCAAACCAAATTGACCCAAAAGCCAATCAAAACACTCCACATGTGAATAACATTAAATGAGGAGGATTTCAGCTTAGAAAAACAACCATAACCCTTCCACATTGTTGGCCAAAAATCAAATATTACAGCTGCAGCAGAGGAGAAATTCCACAATATACAGCAGCACACACACCCAAATCCAACTCCGATTTTTGCAACATTCCTAGGATTAAATGAGCTGAAATTTTGACCAATTAAACACCAATAAGGAGCTTCAAATGGACACTTCATATACCAAAAATTAATAAGAAAATCGGATCCAAAATTCGTCCAAAAATCAAGGTGAAATTGTTCCAGAAATTCCAGTTTTCACACTTCAAACTTCAACAAGTTTTGACCCGATTTTACACTAGTTGATCTCTTATTTTTAACACACATAAATAGCATTAAATTAGCTACCAAACAAAGATAATTGAAGACCCTCAAGCTAGCCACAAGAATTTGTCAAAAACAAGTCAGATTTTGCATCCAACTTTGCAAATTCGTGTAGAAAATACCAGCTGGCACTTACAAGCATTTTTCCAGTCCAAAACCAATTCCAAAGCCTCTAAAACTTAGTCTAATCCAGTCTAAGTATAATAAGCCTAAGTTAGACACACTTTGAGCTCATTAAACACCCCCAAAAACACTCTCAAATTCCAGCTGCAAACACAAGTGCGTCCAGCACTTTCCATTTTCTTTTCCATTTCCACCATCAACATAGAAGCTAAGAACATTGTATGAACCACCATAAACCCTAGCCTAATTCCATACCGTTATATACACACAATAAGCTCATCAATAACAACCAAACCAAATCAAAAATCCAAGTTATCCTAGAGGTCAAGAGGAGGAATTAGCTTGACAAGGTAGAGGAGATTTGATTTCATTAATAAACTCTCATTTTAGTTAATGTGTTTAGTTAGAAACTCATCATCTAATTTTGGTTAGGTTTAATTCTTGCATTAAGAGGAAGTTTAGAAAACCTCCTTCCATCCCAATCCAAGTAAGCTCCAAATTACAACCTATCCTTGTTAAATTTATGAATAGATCCTAGGATAGATTATTGAGCATTCCAAGAAAGTTTTGTGGTTGATAAAGGTTGTAAATCTATTGATGAATTCAAGAGAATAGATGGTCGATGTGTTGAGAATGCATAGATATTGTTGGAAGAGAAAAACAACAACTTAGAAGTCTTATAATTGTGGTAATAGTAAATTCGGATTTGAGGATGAAGTGAACAAAACAAGACTCAAACTTCATCTAATTTAGTCTAAATGCATGTTTAAAGCTTCTAAGACCTTATATGAACATAAAGCTTGATAAAACAAACTTTACAAGCATGATTAGAAGTCCTTTAGTACAAGAAAAGTGTTATGAACAATTTATAGAAATTGTACATGCCAAGACTTTTATAAATTATAACGGAATTTAAGATGTAAATGGAAGTTAAATAAAATTCTCCATAATATATATATACTCAAAAGAAACTTAGAAGAATTAAACAATAAAAATTTATTTACTGTAAGAAATCGCTATAAACCATAGGAATAATACCAAATACCGATCTAGGACACTTAGGCACTCATAGGAATTTAATTTCCTATTTGTAAATATTATTGACGAATATTTCATCTTAATAGGTAATTTCGACTCCGTCGAGGATTTCCCAGTCGATTACTACGACTGATCAGCATGAGCAGGTGAGTAACTTAGACTTGTTACATTGTTTGTGATTGTAGTTTAGTTGCATTAAAATACAAAAATAATAATGAACTCTCGTGTGTATGGGATTGTGGGTCTTTCTTGTTGTTTGAAATTACTTGTTTGATAAATACTACTAATCAAAAGTGATAATGAATGGCTTGTGGAATTACTGTATGTAAAGCATGTTGAGTGTTTGAATGAAGTTGATCACTTATAATCTGACTAAAAATTATCGAACTCATAAGTAAATTGGTGCATGCATAGCATGATTTGCATATACTGCATTAAGTTATTACGAATGCCTACTACGTGTTAGAATTTCGGTTCTCTGGTAATACTTGGTTTTTCTAGGCAGAGGCTATTAGTTCTACGCAAGTTTACCTTTGTTCTGTCGGTTCCATGGGAACTAACTGGTAACGAAGGACGCCGCCCATGGTATCGCTGTGGAATGTCTAACACTTAATGGAGTTTCTAAGGCGCAAAATAGGAAATGGGTGTTTAAAACATCATTAACATAAAGAGATAATAGTTGTGAAGATTGTGGATTTCCTATGTGCTTATTTTCTCCTGGGTAGGTGATTCAGAGATCGGTTCCTTCAACCCCGATGAGAGGGCGTAAATCTCCATCCTGTTTGGATTCCGGTTTGTCCAAGCTTGTAATTGTTCATGTATTTGATTGATGCATTGCATATGATTGATAATAACTTGCTTGTTGTGATAAGTCTGGTTATTCACTGAGCCCGTGGTTATGCTCACACTCCTACAGTCCTTACAGGATGACACTTAAGCCTTGGTTGGTGGCTTCTAGGAGCTTAGAGCCGGTATGATTCTAAAGCTTGAAGAGTTTTGGAAACAGGGAAAATAGTTTCTTTATTTATATGTATTAATTGATGTTAGTGCATCAATTTTATTATCTGAGAACTTAGATAGTTCTATGGTTTGTAATAGTTATTATTCAGACAGTAGCACTTAATTATGGTATTATGATTTTATTTACTTTCATCGTTTCTTATCACGCAACCAAAAAGATCCTGTTTTGTTAAATATACGTCACTTTCCAAAGTAGTTCTAGTATGAATATGTGTATTTGATATCGTCTGGATTATCAGGCTATATCATAATATATATATTACTACTAGGGTACTATTGGGGCGTGACACCAAATTTATGGACCGACTCTTCAAATTATGCCATTTATGTCAAATCTTCATTAAGCCTCCGAAATTTATGAATTTGACTCTTTGAATTATGTCATTTAGTCCAATAAGTAAAAGTCATTGCTAGACGTGAAATTAGTCATTAAAATTTAACTATCTACAAATAATAAATTTAGCTTAGGGTGCATCTCGCTATATCGTTATCAACAATTCATCTGTGGAAAGGTCTTTCGTAAAGAATGATAAAAATTTGAATGCCATCAAAAGCAGTTTGAACATCCTGCACATAACAAGCAGCCCATGCATTTATGGCCGAAGGCCATTTTGAGCTTGTAAGGCGGAGCTGCCCAACTACAGAAATAATGCTTGTAAAAGCAGGCTAACACAATCTTGGTTATTTCAAGCTGACAACAAATTAAAAAAAAATGAGCTCAAAAAATCTAAAGATTACCAGTAAACCAGCTACACTTGGAACGCGTGACCTGCCACTTACCTGGACTTACGCTGATTAAATCTTTTCTTCCAAAAAATAGGCTCTATAGAGTCTGGAACCAAATATCTAATTTATAAAATCGCAAATCAATTTACATAGTCAGAAATTGCTGACCCAATGGATCATTTTATGCAAATAAAGCTCGTTTTTACTTTTAAGTGTTACAGAATTTGACAAAAATCAAACTTCAGGTGGACGGGAATTCTTTTCTACGTACAAAGCACATTTTTAGCTCACTTTCTACATTGTAGGAAGCACTTCCCATTCTATTTGCCTCAATGTTGATGCGATGATTATAAAGAACAGTTGTTTTTAGACAGTAGTTACACCATATTAACTATAACGAAATATGTCAACAGACGTCCCCCAAGCAACAGTAATGGATGCTGAAAGGTACCTTATGATTGGCAGTGACAGTCCAAATATATAGACATGCAATTTTGATACGTACGGAGCCGGAGGGTGTGCCCATGCACAGGAAGGACGGAGGAAGAGATAGAGAGGGAGAGGAAATGTGAGACCCACTTCACTGAATAGTTATGCAATAAAGAAAATCCCAACTGTACAAGAAATTTGCCTCATCCTCGGCAAATTTCCTCAAGAAACTCAAAATTGATTGCTTGAGATTATCCTTGACTTCAGTTTTGATTCCGGAGATACCTTTTATGATCCTAGTATAAATCCTTTCAAGCTGAGGGATAACGTAATTATGCGTCCGCTCTACAAACAGCTCTTTGATTGACCCGACATTATCTGAAATATCAGCCTCTGTCATGGACACATCTTGAGGTTCATCTGTGTTAAAATAATAAATAATAATAATTTGCAATAATATGTAAGAAGCGATGGAATGCTTTGCTTTTATCCAATTAAAGATTCTAGCAAGGACAGCTAGATATCGTCCAAGCAAAGACAGCCATGCTTTGACTTGTCAAAGTTATCGTCTTCAAGTTTCCCTTGATTGCTGAGAAATTTTATCCATTAAGAAGCAATGTATGGCGGCCGTTTTCCGAAGAACGATGAAGCTCATTCTAGACCATTTAGGATATTAAGAACATGAGCTGTAAAATTGTAGGACTTTTTAACTGCCTTCGGCTTTGTATTGATCTGCTAGAGCTTTCTTTTGCCGCCTTATAGCCTTATATAATGACATGTTATACACCATTTGTAATTAACGTACCATATATGAAAAGACATAGGAATATAGTATGATTTATATTTGATATTCACTACTATTTATCCTCCAATATTATCCATAATAATTTTGCACCCAACAATCTGTACCTGTTTGGCCAGAAGGTCGAGCAGATGGTTCGATATTGTTTCCACCCACAGAAGAGGTTCTTGCTGCTCTGGATTTGCATCATCTGCCTCTGATTCTTGTAACGATTTTTAAGATCCTAGATCCTTGTGCCGTGATTTATCTTATCCTGTTCAAGCTGATGCATACACAAGTTTTAGTATCTTGTAAACAAAATACATTAGGAATTATATTGGAGAAGCATGGAAAGCAAACCCACCTGCATGTGCAGAATCAACGGTCTTTTTTGGCCGTTTTAATGCCTTGTTACTACAATCCAAATTTAGTTCTGGTTGGACATTACAAAGTCAAGCGCTTGCTCTTGTGACATTTCCATAGCAAATTTTAGCATACTCTTGACACAATTTTGTTGAATGAATTATATTCCACATCATATGGTTATGCGCATAAAAAGGATTCCATCAAAAACATCATATTAGGAGCATATATCTATATTCAATAACACTGGCCAAAGAAAGTTTTCCTTGAAGTTTGAACTTTTGAACTTGAAACATCAACAGTTATGTCCTTATTTATGAAAGAGAATGGGGCTATTGCCCAAAATGTGAAAAAGATAATTAATACAAGAGGAAGAGTTGCTCCCAGCAGAAAATTTTGAAGTGTCCAAGCAATGCATATTGACGTGTAGATGAGATTAAACCATTCAGTTTTAGTGTTTCACTGGGAATATTACATAGAAGTTTGATTTCTTTAGAGGGAGGACTTCCATGAGAACTTTTGTCACACCACAGTGAACCCAAGTGTAGTCATATATTAATGGTGATTGCTCTTAACAAATAAAAGGCATTTGGATTGCTCTTAAAATGCAGGATGGACATCTCTAAGGCACATCCGGAGTCAGCACATTGCATGCTACTCTGCTTTGTACTGAGCTTTCGATGATATAATTAGTTATTGAATGGATCCTATTTCTAACCTAAACTACTATCAAAGAGTTTTTCTCAGAAAGTTCGGAGAAATTACAAAAAAAGAGGGACAAATCAATTATGTCATGCATTGTCTATATTATATAAAACACGTCTGAGAAAAAGGAATCTTTGAAAAGATAAGTATAATAATGCATTATTGGTCATTAAGACATTGAATTATTGGCCTATTTGGACCCACTATCATATTAATATACAGCTCATGAAGATTGAGAACAAAGCTTACCACTATTTCCCACTATAGAAAATAATGCACCTGAATTATAAATATAAAAACATTAAGAGCACAACGTGAAAACCAGAAAAGAAAATAAATTATAAAACTTCATGGTTTAACAAGTGTGAGTCGAAATGGGATCTCTGGTGTAACGTTTCACAGCTAACTCTTTTCCCTAATGTTAATCTTGTACTAGTCTTTGATAAAATGTCAGCTTAAATTTCATTACCTCTATAAAGAGAGTATATTATAATATATATTGTTTTATAATGACATACAATATACTGTATATACTAGCGTAAATTCTAGTCAACTACCCCAATTACAGAGAATAGGTATGCAACTTTGTTTCAATCTGAAAGGCAACTTTTCTAGCAAAAGATTCCCTCTTATCTTAACATTGTCTTTCTCCTGGCCTTGTCGTGGTGGGTGAGCTTTGTCTTTTCAGTAAAAAGAAAATACAGACGGCGCCATTGATGTAGACATCGCCAATGAAAGGTTAGTACAGCTAACGATTTTTCTAATGTTAGTTTCTAGTCAACTTGCTCATTTACAGACGAGAAATCTTGATTTTTCCTTTTGTTCCAATCTAAACGCAAAGAGGCTCCCTCATTATGTTAAATTAATCTATCACCTAATGGGAAAGCACGACTCTCAATATAAAGAAAATGCAGAAGGTTCCATCAACTTTCTGTGCCCTGTCTACCACCAAGACACCATCATATGGCAGAGGCCTGTTGATTAAAATAAGACTTGGCCAAGACTTTGCATCCACTTCATCTTTATCAACAAACAAGTTGTTCTTCTTGATTACATCCAAACAAACTTTCATTACTGAAACATACCCCCTGCACTATTGTTCCTATCACGCCCTAAATAGGATCAAGAGCACCAACAGTTCCGTCACGTATAACACTTAAACGTCAAATGCAAAAACTATCCTTAACTAAGTGAGTTTCTAATAAATTTTAAATTAAGAAATCCTTATTTAAATTTCATAAGTAGTAGTCTCTCAATAATATATTAAAACTTCATAATACGAATACTAAACAATGAAATTAATAACAAAACAATGTTCAATGCCTATAAACGTCTAGCTCATCGAGTCTCATCAATATTCAGGCTATAGCAATCAAAGCATCCATAGAAGCATCATCATCATCACCTGAAAAAAAAAAGGTAATGAGCTGAAACCTAGTACAACAGCTACACATGCACTATATGATCATATATTCTTATGCTAATGCACATGCAACAATTATCAATTTATATATTTAATTAAGGTGGAGCAAATCAATAGTGGAGAACTCAAACTCCGGCAACACGATGGGGAACCTGAGATTCCTAAATAGTAGTAACTGCTCAGGAGGTTGATATAGGCAACCCGAATACCTATATCTCCTATCTTATCAAAGTAATAGCCTCGTCTAAGGGTCACAGCCATTACGCATCTCTACGTATCTCAGTCCATCTCACCGTTCAATTTAACGGAGCCCATGATCCTAAATTGTACAAGTGCAACTATTTACTGATATAGATAGACGTTATCCCGTTACCGTTTCCATTATCAGCTACCCATCGAGCAATCCTTGATAGCCTAAGCACCTAACTACTGTATTGGCAATGCCTAGCAAGGTTGTTGCCCCTTAGACTAGGTCTAGAAATGACCATAAGTGATCAATCATTTATTAAGACATCTTTAAGTATCAATTCATTTAGGATGCATGTCCTAAACAAGCAACAAGTAAGTCACTATGTACCTGTACTCAAGTAGGAAATATTACCACAAATAAATAACAGGTAATCTACAAAATAAGAATCTCGACTATGCCGTGGATGTGACACTACCTTGAAAACAAATCCGGCAAAACTGAGGTGCAAATCGCCAACCGCCGACCGCTCCCTAAGGTTAACACAGTTTGCTTTTATCACATTCTTGCAGTTGAAGCTTAGAACAACCAGATTTTCAAGTACCCAAAACAAGAAAAAAGAAGCAACAAACGGATGTGTAATTTTTGTTTCTTAGGTCGGTCCTTTTTTCTAGTAAAAACAAGAACTATATATATTCATTCAAAAGTAATAACCAAAAATTGACCATTTCAGGATTGATTTAGAGTTTGCCGACTTTAGAAGAATAAATTTTCCATTTCAAAAATAATGGGACTTTCGGTTTCAAGAACAATAATTTTTTGGTTATGGAATTGAAAAACATATTTCAATTAAGAAACGTTTGAGATATAATTTACTCATATGCCCTCATGGCTTGTATTAATTGAGTGAGTTATTACCTAAAATCCTTTTTAACCCTCCTTGCTTGCTTTATGACATGTGACATATATTTGTTAATATTTCCCTTTTAAAATTAGTTGCTTTCATTATATTTTTTATTTGTGTACTACTTTATTTATTCTTAAAACTTTCCTATTGTATTTGTTGAATACCATTATTATTGCTATTGATTATTTTTATTCCATATATTATTATTATTATTATTATTATTATTATTATTATTATTATTATTTATTTGAAAGAAATTTTCAGTTTATTTCAGTTCCTTTCCTAAATTTGCCTTTCTAGATGGAATTTCTTGCAGATTCGCTACTTTTCTAGTTGCTTCGTTGTTAGGAGCAGTAGCTCGTCTTCTATGTCGTCCATGTTATGAAGATATTCAAAACACATTCCAGGTTCTGTCTTCACCTGAATACCTTCTTGATAACTGGAAGCAGCTAAGTGACATGGCAAATCAGATTAAGGCAATAAGCTCCTCGAATGAGAGACAATTGGATTTCAAAAGCAGACAAGATCTTGCAGGACGGTAGATCATTTAATCTTAATGATGATCAGCAGTTTTGCTGCTTCATGGGCGATGCATATGCTTGTGGTGTAAGTTGCAAAAAATATCAAGAAAACGATAATCCAAGGGAATAGAATCATAAAACTTGCCACGATGCAGCCAAAAATGGTTGAGCAATTCCATGAAGTCCTCAATATAGAGGATTACTCCGTTGCGGGAAGAAATTTGAAACGAGCGATGGACATGTTGAAGGATGATAATATATGGATGATTGGTAATTGGGGACCTGAAGGAGTGGGTAAGACCACCCTTGCAAAAGCCTTAAACAACAAGTTAAAAGGCACTTCTTTCTTTAGCATGGTCATATTTATCTCATTGATTGAAACTTATCACTTTCTTTGGCAACTATGGTTACAAATAAGTCAAGTTGAGTGGAGTTAAGCGGAGTTAAGTTTTCAAAGGCTCAAGTTCGACTTATTTAAAAAAATGTTGTGTTTGTGAGCTAAGGTTTTATTAGGCATGAAAATTAATGCAACAGCATGCCAAGCTCTAGTCAAAGCCAGCCTTAAGGTCGCCAGCTTTCAAACAAAGTTGTCAAGCCTATTATCTTAAGCCACAAGCGTAAGGTAGGCCTTCAATCCTCATCGAGAGCACGAAATTCCAAAGCTGGCTCCAAAGCCATTGGCCTTCAATGCCAAAGTTGCTAGCTTACTTACCAGCCTTTATTTGCACTGACTTATTTCTTTTTAATTCTTTTTAAGACTTTATGTCATAGTAGAAATAGTCTCAAAAACCTATATTTAGTTTTGGAACATTATTATTACACTTTAAAAACCTAATTTGAGAATTTCTCCTAGTAAAGTTGCAATTCTTGTAAGCTTTGATTCCTAGAAGTCAATCGGTGAATTGATTATTGTTGTTTACGCTATCACACTACATCAGATTGGTGTCACAATATGGTGAGTTCTTGTGAAGATGGCAACCAACGACTGTATTTACGTGGTCACTTTTTTGTTAGTGATAGGTGGCAGGAGTCTGAGGAACTGAATAGATGGTTCTTAGGACGCTAATCAATACCATAGATCAAAGAATCAGGCGAATGGAATAGAGTTTTGAGGATATGATCGAGCATTTTGACACGATGGCAGTAAATGCCAATAGAGACAGGGAAATTGGTGGGAGACGACAAAGGCAACGCATGCTTACGGTAGTCCAATTAATCAACCCGTAGTTGCAAATCATTGGGCTCAGATTTCAAATGAAGACTCCATTAAGGAGGATGAGATCTTATATGAAAATAGATAGCCATGAAGGAGAGGTGGCAATAGTGGTGGCAGATATTGAAGGGAATACTATGGGCATGATCAGGGAGATAGTGGAGACTTTTGCCTAAAGATAGATAACCCTAATTTTAATGGCAATTTCAATATTGAATAGTTTTCGGATTGGTTAGCTAAGGTAGATCGCTTCTTTGATTATATGGAGATTCTAAAGGAGCGTAAAGTGATGTTGGTTGCTTGTAGGTTGAAGGGAGAAGCCTTTACTTGGTGGGAGAGTCTACAGAATAGAAGGCAGAGAGAAGGTAAACAGCCTATACAAACGTTGTTCCATATGAAACAACTGCTGTAGAGGGATTTCTCCCCACCCGATTATGAACAAATTTTGCTCCAATAGTATCAACATTGTCGCCAAAGGAAACAATCAATTCATGATTATACGACTAATTTCATGAGGTTAGTAGAGAGGAATATTGAGAAGAGAGAGGATAAGGTTGCATGCAAGAAACCTGTTGAGGCTAAGGATACTCAGAAATAAAACAATCCATATGTAAAGCCTATCTTGAGCAAGTATTATCGTTGTAACCAACTATGGCATTGGCATAGATCAAATGAGTGTCCTAACAGAAGAGCATCAATATTATTTAAAGAGATGAAGAAATCTACTATGAGCCTAATAGAGATTATGAGTACTATACTAAGAAAGAGAGGAGGTTTAGCAAATATTTGTCATTAGAAACTTGATGTTGGCAACTAAGCAGGCAGAGGACACCCAGCAACCTCAATTGTTTGGCACTAGGTACATAATAGATGGGAAGGTTTGTGACCTGATAGTTGATAATGAAAGGTGTGGAAACATCATTGGTAGAGAGATTGTGAAGCAATTGCAACTACCAGTAGAGAAACACCCTAACCCATACACTATAAGGTGTATTAAAACATCTAAAAAGATTGATGTAAAGGAGAGGTGTAGAGTACCATTCTTAATAGGTAAGTATAAGAATGAAATTTATTGTGGTTTAATAAATATGGATGCTTGTCACTTGTTATTTGGGAGACTTTGGTAGTATGATGTGAATGCCCAATATGCGAGAAAAGAGAATATATATAGGTTAGAGAAAGGGGGTGTAAAATATACTCTGTTGCCCTTAAAGAGGACACTCATTCCAAAACCGTCAAGTTTGAGGGGCGTTTTTTTCTAACTATCATTCAATCAGAAACCGAGGTGGATGAAGCTATTTGGAAGCTTAGAGTTGTAGACGCTCTCATAATGAATCATAAATCAGGGATGCAGAACAAATTCGCTAATGCCAAGAAGAAGAAGAAGTGTATATATGAGAACTCGAGGTCAAGTTTTTACAGGTAGGAGAAAATAATGCAGTAGTGTGCCTAGCTCTAGTCAAAGCCGGCCTCAAGACTACCAGCTTTCGAACAAAGGCTGCCAGCCTATCATCTTAAGCCATCGACTAATGCCAGCCATCAATTCTTGCCGAGAACACGAAATTCTAACGCTGATTCCAAAGCTACCAACTTACTTACCAACCTTTATTTGCACCAACTTATTTCTTGTTAATTCTTTTTAAGACTTTATATAATAGTATAAATAGTCTCAAAAACCCATCTTTAGTTTTATAAAATTATTATTACACTTTGAAAACCCTAATATGAGAATTTCTCTCAGTAAAGTTGCAATTCTTGCAAGCTTTGATTCCTAAAAGTCAATTAGTGAATTGATTTCTATTATTTATGCTATCATGCTACGTCAAGAATTATGTACTAGTGCTCAAACTCAACTCATTTAACTAAATAATCTTTATTCGAGACTGTGTTCAATTCGTTTATAAATTAAGCTCGAGTGGTTCACCAGTGGTTTGGTTCGTGCACTAAAATTGGCTTGTTTGCAACCTTATATTAGATAATGTTAAAACTAATAAAGGAGTTAAATATACGAAATGAATAAATGTATAGATAAAAAGATGAATAGATATTATATTATACTCTTAAATTATAGAAATTAGCTTTTAGTTTTTCTTGTATATTATATAAACACATAAATAAAACTCTTAGGTACGTTCGCAAGCCTAAACCAACAATCTCATTCGTCTAAATGGGAGATCGAGCTTGATCTATTTAAGTAAATGAGTCATTTGAATCGACTCAAGTTCAAGCAACCTATAAATACCTTAACTTAATTGTGAAATCCATTTTAACAAGTTTTATAGAGTAGCAACTTATGTCATGTTTGGTACATTGAAATCATTTTGAATGGAATGTATTGGAATTGTAGGAATGGAATGGAATGGATTGGACATGGGAATAAAAGATCCATTCCAATGATTGGATACATTCACGAAATGGAATGGAATGATTTAATAAGATTTGTCAAAAATACCTTTCATATTAAATATAGATAATAAATATGTGTAGGGTAAAAATGGAATTAAAAAAAATAACCAAAAGTAGAGATGAAATAAAATTATGATCCATCTTTGAGAAAGCGGAATCGAATTCCTTCTAAAGCTGGAATCGTTAATTCCAATAAATCACGATTTTGGCTTCCAAAAATGCTTCCAAACATTGAGAAAGGGAATGGAAGCTGGAATCAAAATTCTTTTTAGTCCATTTCTACATACCAAACGTATCATTAAATGCTTGATTATTGAAAATGATAAGAAATGAAGGAGTTGAGAATGAAGTTACTATGTTAATATTGGAGTAGAGAGAAAGAGACAGTTTTGCTTTTAGCTTTTTTTCCTTCTTTCAATATTTTTTCTTTCTAGCAAATGCTTTTTTTTTTTTTCATATTTCGTTTTTGGCCCCTAATTCACTAATTAGGTTCAATGAAAGCACCAAGCTAGAGGTTAAAAACTCCAACAATTAAGTTATTTGGAATTGCATGATTGATGATGAATTATTTTTGTTTGACTCCTTTTATACCAAACAAGCAATTCATTTCGTTGGTTTAGTTGCAAGATCCTGATTTATTTCACTTAAAACTCATGACAAAATTAATACATTTCTTACACACTCTCTGTTAAGGTTGGAATCAAATTGAGCTGAAATAATACATTATTAAACTTGAGTTTGATTTTAAAATTTGAAGTTTAGGATTGACTAAATTTAGAAATTTGCCTTTGAGCTTAATTTCAAGCCATTCACAATAAACTTGAGTTCAACATAATTATATCCGTTTAAATTCTTTTAAAAACAATATTTTCTTAAATTAAAATAATATTTACATATAAATTCAACTAACACTTAGCTTACTTGAATTGGATTGGAATAATAAGGTAATAAACCATATATTATAAATCTTAAGATTGACACCGTAAACTTAGATAAACATCGAGTGAAATTTAGATAAATCATAATTATATTTGACATATTTTATCTATATTCTCTACAATGGTCAAACCTTTGCATATAATGTGTAATCCTTTGTGCTTTTATATCTTTTTACATGTCTTTTATATATATAAAAAAATACCCTACTTTTTAGTCCATTTGTCCTGGGAAGGAGAGAGAGTTCCTTGAGTGACTTCTCAGCTAAGTCTCGCCGACTGCGTATTCTCCTTCGGTTCCACACTTCAAGGAAGAATTTATTTTTTGAAAAAATAATTTTGTGCTTAGTATTATTAGGCATCAGATGCCAAAAAGCACTAGAAGATAGCGAAAACCAGGTATAGATGTGCCAGGATAAGTTCGATACTGGGTGTAATATATGTCAATTAATTTTTAAAAAGAATAATTTAAGTATGAATAATATAATTTTAATTATTATAATATCAATATAAAGTCAGAATCTAATAGATATGTGATTTTAGTTTTAATAAAAAAATTACATATTTAATATATAATTTTAAAACTTTTATATTATAAAATCGCATATTATACATGATTTACTACGAATATTAAGTTTTATTGCTTTTTCAAAAATCACAAAAATCACATGTAAAACATTTCATATCATAAAAAGATAAAATCGCATCTTAAGCCATCTTTAACGGCGATTGCTCGGTGACAATTTTGAGGGCTAGGGAAAGCGTTGCTCTAACCTTAAGCATTAAAGCAAAAGTAAGAAGCGTGTCAGGTTCCAATAAAGAACCATTTCTTTGCTCATTTTTTAAAATATTTTAAGGCAAAAAATATTAAAGTTAGATAAGTGAATAAAGCAGGGAAAAAGGAAAAGAAACAAGGTAAGATTTAACAGGAAATTATTAAGGATGTCTATTGAAAGACTTGAAGGATAAAGTTGAAAGTTTCGAAAGTTTTTTAAGGTGTTCACTTCTTTTTGGAAACCTAAATGAATTTCTTTGCATTTAAAATGGCTTTGTATATCCAGTTTTATATTAATGTTTTAGTAATTATTATATAATTAGTATTTATATAATTAAATTTTTAAACAGATTAATAAGCGGATAATTTTCTCGATGATGAATGGGCCGTCAGCACAACACGATTACTTTTTCGTGATTTATGAATAACTTCTAACTGTATATGTTAATCTGTGGTTGTTACGATAAGATGATGGTGATTAAAAGGAGGGAAAAAAAAGGAAAAAAAATTGCATTTGCCCTACACAAGGAAGAAACATCAAATAGTAGGGAACAGGCTTTTTGAAAAAGGAAAGCAGGTTGAGTGCCGTATTGCATTGGTGTTTGACAAATTGTAGGGACAGTTCGCTCTCTTGATACTAATAGGTATTCACTTTTTTTATTGTTTGATGTAAAATTAATATTATAGTGTTCACCTGAAATAAATGATAATTCATAATAAATTACTATTACGTAAAATGATGAATAGCAATTCATGTCTCTAACCACGTATTATCATTCAATAGATTTTTTAATTTTATCATAAATACCCATATCTTGAAAATAACGCCTATACAATTATCCTTTTTTGATAATAAATACAATTATGAATATTTTGTTTTTCTTTAATAATTACTTATTTTACTTTTTACACCAAATGGATATTATAATATTTATTATAACTCTATTACATTCCCTTTGAATTGAAATTCTATCCCCCTTATTCCATTCAAAATAGAACTGGTACAATTGTATAGGACCTTGCATCTTTTGAGAGTGTTTGGTGGTACAATGTAATATTTGAACAAAGTTTATTGAACTATCTTGTTTGGCGTGATTTTAACCTATTTTGTTAACATAGGGATTTAATTGATTATCTTATTATTTTTTACTTGAATTTAAAATTAAATATTATTTAAACTAATACCTTATTTTATTGAACATTGGTTGTAGTTTATTTGTCAAAAAGTTTAAATTTCTCGTTATTTTAATCTTCCGAGAGTGTAACTTGCTATTAATCAGCCAGGTCCTATTTCTACGTAACTGTATATTTTACTATTAGGAAACTTTTGGATTTCACACCCTACTTAGTAAAAAGTTGAACTGGCCAGATTCCAGAAGTAAACAATTTTGGTATGGGTCTCGTTTTTTAGGTCTTTAGTGGATTTTTAACTTTTAAGGGTCTTCTATCAAAAATCCAAAAGATGCACATTTATTTATATATATATATATATATATTTTTTTTTTTGTTAAATACATTATATAAAAGGATATAGGACTCATAATATTTAAAAAGATATGAAAGAATTTATATAAAACATCTTAAAGATAAAATAGTAAATTTTAAAAAAATTCTTAAAATATTAATATTACACATTACGAGCCTCGTATACTTAAGAAATTTTTGGAGAAATTACAAACAGGAGTCACAAGTCAATTGGGTCATGTAGTGTCAAAACAAGTCTGATCAAAGTAAAATAACGGTTGAATCATTGGCCTATTTGGACCCACTATCTTTTTCTTTTTCTTTCTTTCTCTTATTATTATTATTTATTTTTTTTTTTTTGGTGGGTGATGAACCCAAAATTATAATGACATACAGCTAAAAAAGACAGTTTTCTTAGAATTTTTTCTTCTTTTATTAATCTTCCGAGAATATAACTTGCTTATTTATATGCAAGTTCCGATGTGCCCTTGTCCACCACCATGACACCATCACATGGCAGAGGCATTTTGATTAAAATAAGACTTGACCAAGACTTTGCAACAACTACATCTTTATAAACCAACAAGAAGTTGTTCTTGATTACAGCCAACCAAACTTTCACTATTGAAACATACCCTTACACTACCGTTCCTTTCTAAAATTACTCCCTCTAAATGGAATTTCTTGTAAATACTGCTGCTTCTGTTGCTGCTAAACTGTGTGAAGTAGCGTCTCGTCTTTTGTGTCGTCCATGTTATGAACAGATCAAAAACTCAATGCAGGCTCTGACTGAGCCTAAATCCCTTCTGAATTATTTACAACAGCTAAGCATTATTGTAATCCCCCAAATTTTTCATAATCTAATTAGAACAAATACTAAAAAAGTAATATATAATTATATTGAATAATTGGAACGAGTAGTAAAAATCACTCCCAATTTTTCTCGATTTAAAAATGTTAAAGTATGAATGAATTTGATTATAATTAGAAAGATTAAAATCGTTACCAATAAAAATTTTGAAAATACAAACTGAACTTCTACGATATCAAATAATATAAAACGACAATAAGGTAATCGTTAATATAAAGTTACTAAATTCTTTTTCCTTAAGATCAAAACTTAGAAAATATACCCTATGCTTGTTAAATAATGAAACAATAGTGTTCAAACTATTTTTAATACGATAACAATATCAAGTAGCCTAGATAAAATATGTTGTTATTAACAAATTAGTATAAATAACTTCTATACAGTAAAATATAGTGTTCGGTAAAATGAATCAATATCTAAGAATCTAGATCTTAAATAAATAATTAAATTTTACTAATGTTCTATTCAAAAGATTTAGAGATTTTGGAAATTAAAATTCTGAATTGTCAACGTAACGATTAATAATTTTCATAACTAGCAAATGAACAAATTAGCAAATGTGAAACTAATATCAAATATATGATTCAACAGAAAACCTTAGAATAGATTTGCAAATTGTAATAAACTCATACGTAGATTGACAAACCCGAATAAAAATTTCCTTGACTCGAATAGATACCAAAAACGAGATTCCGTATCTTGAACTGATAATTCACGATGTAATTAGAAGTAACTCCAAATTTCAAAACCGATAAGATACAGTTTAATAATAGAGCTTATTGGTATAGAACAATAATTCAAAAAGGATTTACTAAGATTATCAATATATAATAGATACTAATACTAATCAATAAATATTAATCTAGATGTAAAATAAAATTTCAAAACCGTTGTTATATTTGTAAAGAAATTATGAATTCATTAAGACTTGATTTCTAAATTAATTTATTGAACTTGAAAAATTTAATCAAGCAAAGTTAAAATACAAAAACAATTAATCGTGTAAACTAAATATTGTTTATACAAACAATCTAGAAATTATTTTGGAACTTAGATAATTTTACTCCAATAAAACTCTTATCTTACCATTATAAGTATATGTTTATAAATTAATGTTGGTTAAATTATTTTAGTTAAATAATAATAATAATAATAATAATAATAAAAGAAATTGAACCCGTTGTAATTTGTATCAAGCGCACAATAGACCTAGAATTATTCACGCTAGGATTTGTAATTATGCTGGAAGAAGAACTCTGGGAATTGGAGTTACGAATTCAAGTGGGAACATAAGAGAGAATGCAAAACTCCTTCATACTGGAACAAAAGCAATTTCTTTCCACGCACGGAATGGAGTTTCCACGGACAGAGCATATGAAAATAGAGGAATTAGGCAAAGGTCATCACATTCCCATGCTAGAACAGAGGAATCTCCTCGCTGGACAAAAGTCGGCTGCACATTGGATTAATGAACTGAGCGGCTGGAAAATTCCTTTACACGACTGCAAGTTCTTCAACGCATGGAGACAGAGGATTTAGTGTAGAAGTTTTGCAAGTACAGCTGTCTTAGAATTTCAAACTGGAACAGGAGAATACAGTACAAATTGGAAAAATTTCAGCTGCATTCCACGTTGATTTCCGTCCAGCAAAAGTGTGTAATTCAAACACATATATTCCACTTGAAAATGACATTTAACTTAATCAAGACACTCCATATGTGAACAACATTAAATGCCATGAAATCCAGCTCAAACAAGTGAAGAAACAACTCCAAATGGCCTTGAAATTTCTGATGACAGCAAGCTGCAGCAGAGGAGAGATGACCGAGCAGCAGCAGCCTTCACCTCACGCTTAACCAGCTGGACTCCACACGCACGGACAAGCTGCATCCCACACACGCCTTCCACACGCACGGTACTGCACGTTTGAAAACAGAGCCGCTGGAGTGCAAACACGCTGAATGAGAAGAGTCTCCACGTTAGCAAATGTTTCACGGATCAGAAGAAAGAGAGGAGTTCGGCGCAGCTAATCACGATTGAAACAAATTGAGTTCACATTACGGAATTCCACGCAAGAAGCGGCGAAGTCGGCTACAAAATTCCTTTTCCACGCACAAGATATCATCCACGTTAAAACAGAGGAAGTAATGTCACAGTGGATCTTTCGGTTGCAGGAATTCCAGCAAATTCTGTCCAACACTTGATCCAATTTTGAGCTTTAAAAATTCAAATGAAAATGATATATAATCCAATACAAAAACTCCACATGTAATCAACATTTAATGTCAATAATTTCAGCTTAAAAAGCAACAAAAACAACTACAAATCTGCCTAGAAAATTTCAAACAAAACAGCTGCAGCAAGAGAAATACAGCAAAGCAAATTGCAGCAGAGTTCCAATTTCAACTTTAGATTTGATCCGATTTTTGACCCAATTTTCTTACAACTTGAGCCCCTACTTTACACACATAAACAACCTTAATTAACTACCAAACAAACACATTTAAAGCCCCTTGAAACCACCCACAAATTCCATACAAATTCGTCCAAAATCGTTCTCAAATTCGCACCATAAATTCCACCCGAAACAACAGCTGAAACATGATAGATATAAACCTTCATTTGCTCCGATTTTTCTCAGCCTACTTGTACTACAAATGCACTAAATAAACCACTATTTAATAGCCTTAGTTTACTAGCAAACAAACCCCATAAATATCCTTTAAGTAACTACAAAAATCTGCCAAAACTTGCAACCCAAAGTTGACAAATTCGTATGGAATTTCCAGCTGCAATTGTGAATATTTTTCAAACCCAAAACCCTTTCCTTAGCCTCTAAAACTTAGCCTATACTTAGTATATGTATATAAGCTTAAGTTAGACACAATTTGAGCTCATAATTTTCACAAAATCATCCCAAAAACACAGCTATAAACATAAGTGCGCCTAACCCTTTTCCTTTCCTTTTTCCCTTACTATCTTCAACATAGAAGTTTAGAAATCTTGTATAAACAACCATAAACCCTAGCCTACCTTACAAACACACTAAGCTCATCAATAACAACCAAAACCAAATCAAAAATCCCAAGTTACCTTAAGGATCAAGAGGAGGAGACTAGCTTGTCAAGGTGAGAAAATTAGATTACCTTAGTAAACTTTTATTATAGTTAATGTTGTTTAGTTAGAAACTCATCCTCTAATCTTTGATCTAGGTTTAATTCTTGCTTTAAGAGGAAATTGAACCTCCTCCTTCCATTCCATTCCAAGGTAAGTTCCAACTAAACCTATCCTTATTATACTTGTGTATAGACTTTAAGATAAATTGTTGAACATTAAAAGAAAGTTATGTAGTTGGAAGAAGTTGTTAAATCATTGATGAATTCAAGTAGATGGATTGTTGATGTATGAGGAATGTTTAGATATTGTCAACTAAGGTAGACAACAACTTAAAAATATTATAGATTTGGTAATAGTAAATTCGGATTTAAAGACAAAGTGGACAAAACAAGACTCAAACTTCATCTAATCTAGTCTAAATGCATGTTTAAAGCTTCTAAGACCTTACATGAACATAAAACTTGATAAATCAAGCTTTAAAAGCATGATTAGGAGTTCTACATCAACTTTACTGTTATTCATATAAGTATGATTATAAGTATTGCTATTATTATGACTACTGAGTATAGTATTTAATATTGTTGATATTTTCATCACGAGTCATAAACAATTATTAATACTGTTATTTTCACGTTAATGCTACTATATTTATATTATCATCAATACTATTATTTATTTTGTCACTAGTATTATTATTACTAATAGTATGAAGATGGTTGCTATTATTATACTTAATTTTAATACTAATATTGATATTGATTTTCCAATACTAATATTACTAATAATATTATGGTATTAAACTTAGCTTGTTTTGCAACAAGAATGAAACTGAAGTATAATATAACTTTGATTTATCTAAATACGATTGTTATCCTTGAAGGATATAGATACTAGAACATACCCTTAAATAAATAAAAATACTAATTCGAGAGACAGATAAGGTTGACGGGCAACGAATTAATAAATAAAAATCTTCTATTAAAAGTAGTAGAACTTAAGAAAAGACAAATCCCTTAAATAAAAATATAAATAGCAATTAATAAAAACTATATCAAACACCGATACGAAATATCTAGATATCTAAAATGATTTAATTATTTAACGATGCAATAATTAAAATAACGGGTTTAGTCTTATATTCGGCGATTAGAATCAGCGCCTTTAATTATAGGAAGACTTCTCTTACAGAAATTATTCAATAATAAATCTCTGTTATTCCCTTTCATAGGAAAATAGATCAATTCTCGAATTTTCGGTAGCTTATACAACAACTTAGCGAGGACCACAGGTGAGTAACTTAGACTTGTTACATTGTTTGTGCTTGTAGTATAGTTGCATTTGGAATAATATATATTCAATTGATATACATGCGGGATTGGGATACAGCATGATGCGTGGTGTATGATTGCATGGCAAATTATCTTAATATAAGCGATAATCCTATTGTATGATAATATTGTATGAAATATGTTGATGATTGTCTGTAAATTGTATGATCGCCTTAAACTTGATTAACAACTGTCGGTACTATAAATGAAACGGACATGCATTGCACGATTTGCATAAACTGCATTATTTTTACGAACACCTATCACGTGTTAGAATTTCGGTTCTTGGTAATACTTGTTTTTCTAGGCAATGGGCTATTAGTTCTACGCAAGTTTACCTTGTTCTGTCGGTTCCATGGGAACTAACTGGTAACGAAGGACGCCGCCCATGGTATCGCTGTGAAATGGCTAACACTTAGTGGAGTTTCTAAGGTACAAGACAGGAACTGAGTGTTTAAAACTTCATTAACATAAAGAGATAATAATGTGAGGATTATGGATTCCTGTGTACTTAGTTTCTCCTGGGTAGGTGATTCAGGTATCGGTTCCTTCAACCCCGATGAGAGGGCGTAAATCTCCATCCTGTTTGGATTCCGGTTTGTCCAAGCTTGTAATTGTTCATATGTTTGATTGATGCATTACATATGATTGATAATAACTTGCTTGTTGTGATAAGTCTGGTTATTCACTGAGCCCGTGGTTCGCTCACCCCCCTACAGTTTTTGTGCAGGATTATTACTAGCTGGGATTGGGCTAGGAATGTGTGAAGTGAGCTTCTCCAACAAACTTTATTGAAGATAGAGATATAGGATATGGAAACTTAGAATGTAAATTAAATGATATTGAATTTTGTATGTTGTAGTTTAGAAACCCAATTTCACTATTTGGTGGGGGATACCGATTCTTTGCGATCTTGGTGGAAATTGGATTCCATAGTTGAAATACTGTAATATATTATATCATCTGTATGATAAACTTTTATAAATAAATAGAGTCTTGTATACTCGGACATACAAGACGGCTCTCATGTTACGGGTGCACACGTGATATGATAGCTTTAGATAAATCCTGTTAGGCCCCCATATTAGAGTCGTGACAATTATGGAAAACCAAATTAGGGGAATGAGCAGCTCGGATGAGATCGACAATTGGGTTTCAGAAGCAGCCAAAATTTTGCAGAAAGGTAACTCTCTAATTCCTAATGTGATCAACAGTCTTGCTGCTTCTCGAGTAATGCGTTCTTGCGGTGCAAGTTGCAGAAAAAGATGAAGAAAATGATAGACCAAGGGACGAATTCATAATACGAGCCAATTTGCAACCAAGAACGGTTGAGCAAATCCATGGAGTCCCTAGCATCAACGATGGCACGACTGCGGGAAGTAATTGAGACGAGTGATGAACATGTTGACAAATCATGATGTATGGATGATTGGCATTTGGGGACCTGGAGGAGTGGGTAAGACCACCCTTACAAAAGCCTTAAACAACAAGTTGGAAGGCACTTCTTTCTTTAGTAGGGTCATATTTATCCAGTTGACTAAGGATGTCGATGTAAAAGGAATACAGAAAGAGATAGCTAAAAGTGGGTATAGATATAGAAGAAGGGGTAGACACAGAGATATTGCAGGAGAAATTCAATAGACTTCAAAGGGAGAAGTTTTCCTTATTTTGGACAATGTTTGGGAATGTATTGATTTGACAAGCATAGGCATTCCTAAAAAACAAGCAGCAGGTTCTAAGATTGTCCTAACTACACGGCTTTTAGACGTGTGCAGGAAAATGGGAGCAGTACCTCTTGAAATTGAATACCTTACAGATGAAGAAGCTTGGCAATTATTCGCTGAAAAAGTTGGAGATGTTGTAGATAAAACAGAAATTAGATCTCTAGCCAAAATCGTTTGCCAAGAGTGTGGGTGTTTGCCTCTAGCTCTTGTTGCAGTGGGTTCAGCATGAGTGGAGAGAAGGATACTCGTTTATGGGAGAGTGCCATATATAAACTACAACGTTCGACTCCCATCGATGGTGCTGATTCGCAAGTGTATCGTGCATTGAGGTTGAGCTATGAGTGGCTAGAGAAC
This sequence comes from Combretum micranthum, assembly GCA_024138025.1. Classification (NCBI taxonomy): domain Eukaryota; kingdom Viridiplantae; phylum Streptophyta; class Magnoliopsida; order Myrtales; family Combretaceae; genus Combretum; species Combretum micranthum. The sequence goes on from JAMXBD010000137.1 coordinate 1,558,225, forward strand.
GATACTCTCAGTTCTTGCTTCTTGTATTGTTCTTTATATCCTGAAGGCCACTGGATTCAAGTAGATGAACTTGTTGAATGTTGGTTAGCAGAGGAGAAGATGATTGATGAGCAACTATACTATGATCATGCGTTTACCGAAGGCCTAGATTTGATCACGAAATTGGTTAACTCTTGCCTATTAGAATTCGAGCATAGGTGGGACGGGGCAGTGAAGATGCATGATGTTGTTAGGGATTTCGCAAGATGGACTGCAAAGTCGAATGGTAAATATATTTTTTTCTCGGGACATGGAATTTCAAGGAATCCAATGGTCATATTACCAAAGGAAGCCAACAATTTGGAGGGGATTTCTTTTGTAGACAATAAGGAAATTGAGCTACCACAACATAGCCAGGATTTTCCTAAAATAACTACCATGCTGCTTCATGGAGGCTTTAATCATACAGTAAAAGTGTCCCATGAGTTTTTTAAAGGATTCCAATCGCTTAGAGTCCTGAATATGGCGGACCTGCAGTCATTTCTAGGTTCTTGGGTTTGCAATCCTGAACTCCGTGCTTTCATTCTAAGGAATAGCAATCAAGATGAGGGAATTCCGTGCATGCCTAAACTTATGATACTTGACCTTGTAGGTTCCCGTCTTGATAAAATCCCAATAGGAGTAAGGCATCTTACCCACTTAAAGGTGTTGAATTTGTCATGTACTTCCCTAATAAAAAGAGTAGAAGCCGATGTCATAAGCAATTTAAAATTTTTGGAGTCTCTAAACATGAGAGGAAGCAAATATAAGTGGCCAACCAAGAGAATATCCAACTCAGAAGTGGCAACACTGCAAGACCTCTCAGAATTAAAGAATTTGAGGTCGTTGTATATTGATTTAGCTGACCTGGGATGTAGTTATGAAGACTGCAACTGGATGAAAAGGTTGGTCAATTTTGATTACGCTTATTATTATATTCGTCGTCCAATAATGTACAAACACAAATTAAGAGGAATTAGCATCGTTGGACATGAGCAAAAGAAGGTTGAAGTCGGATCTCTCATCTTACATGCAGAATCTTTGCTTCTATATAATGTTGAAAATGCAAACAAGATATTTGTTGATTTCAACTCGATCGATCAGTCCAACTCCAAAATAAAGGAATTACATATAAGTGAATGTTCATTTTCCAAAGAATCGATTAGTCATAGTCCCAACCATTTTGCCTTCTCGAACTTGGAGAAGCTAACACTTGCCTATGCAAGAAAATTCAATTTTCCTCGAGTGGCTAATGCCCTTGGAGCAACATTTCCTAAATTAAGTGTACTTATAATCGATGGTTTGGGAAGTAATGGCAAATTGACTGATCTCTTCTCTTCTAATGATCCATGCGTGGAATTCCCCAAATTAGAAACGATCCATATGAATAATCTTCACGGAATGATAGAGGTGTTCCATTATGATCCAACAAAATACCAAGTTGTTGCTCCTAACCTAAGGGAATTGGTGATCTTTAATCTGCCAAACTTGCAAAGACTCTGGAACTACGAGTTGATCGAGCAGTGGAAATCTCTAGAGATCCTCGAAGTGTGCAAATGCCCTAACCTAAAGAAGTTGCCTCAAATGACTTCCATAAAAGAGATAAGAGGAGAAGAAGAATGGTGGAACAACCTAGAGTGGGATAGCCCAAAGACCAAGTCCGACATGGAACAATTTTTTAAGGTAAAGTAAGGGGATACCCAGAACACACAATACAGTACAAGGAATATGTGTAAGATATTTAGCATTTGATCGTGTCTTTTTCAGTATTTCTGAATATGTTTTAAGTACCTATTCTTAATAACTTGTTATTTTTGGAATCATGTTTTCATGGAGATGCAAAATAATGTTTTGTTTGGTTGAACTGCTTGCTTATTAAAGTTTTTCAATAAAATAGTTTGCTGCCATTTTTCTTTTTATATATTTTTTATTTTATTTTTATAGTTTTGATGTAATATAGCAATTTCTAGTTGAGTATTGTGATGGCAGTCAAAGGAAATTGTCTAGGTCGACAGCAACCCATTTCTAGAGTTAATGATTTGGTGAAATATGCCATTAAGAATGTGGAGGATGATTTGATAAATAGATCACCATCAGTATCACTTAAATCAAGCTGAGTTTATGATGAGGAAGAAAAAGAATCAGGAATAATTTTCTCAAGCATTTTATGATCTTGGAATTTCGTGTTACGATTGAAGAATGTGAAACATCTTATTTTTAATATATCATTTTCATCACCCGTAAACACAAGAACACTCCCTTAGCGCATTCTTTTTTTTTTTTAAGACATTAACTTGATTACTATAGGTGGCTTCTCAGGCAAAGGAATCCCGTGGATTGTCAACGGACCAACGATGGGTCGAACCTCGATCCTTCATCCCTCCTCGGGTAAGATTCCTTCACATTTTAAGATTTTAGTTTTGTCTCGTTGGCTTGCTTTTGATTGTTTTGTTCCCTCTTTTTTTTTTTTTTTTTTTTCCAAGAAGTCGTGAGATCAACACAAAAGTAACTTCACTGAAACAACCCTTTAAGTCTAAATCCCATGCCATATTCGACTGTTTAATCTCCACAATGACCGTCGGGTTGAGCGATCAGTAGAAGTGTTGGTCAAGAGGATCTTTTTTTTTTACCTTTTTAAATATTTTTCGAGATGAATGAGGCTGACGAGGGGTTCACGTGCGCGGTGATAAACCGTTAGGTTTCGAGATTACAACTTTCAAATGATTTTCCTCAAACCTCTTGAAGGTTTCCATCTCTTTGTCGGATGGAGTTTCTATTTGATATCTTAATTTTTTAAATAATTTAATTTTAGGGATTGTTATTGTTGTTATTATTATTATTATTATTTGAAATTTTGGTTTTGGTGTAGGGTTTTAGCTTTTTTTTTTTTAAATAATATTGTTATTATTGGGTGATTGGATTGATTAAGTTTGTTTTAGTTTTTTTTTTTCTTTTTTGGTATTATTTAGTGCTTTGTTTTTTGAAATTTTGTTTAGGAATTATTTAACTTTTTCATAATTATTATTGCTTTTTTTCAGTTAATCTTTATGAGAATCTGAAAACCCTATCTTTGGGGTTGATGTGGTTTGTATTAATGGACTAGTTTAGGATTTTTTTTTATGTTGCTGGTTAAATAACATAATTTGGAGAATTTTGTCAATTAGAATTCTTGCAAGGTTGATTTTCTTGCATATGTAGTTTTTAGATTATGGTTTAGTTTATACTATGAAATGTAATGTTTACTCTATATATTTATTTTTTAACGAGTGCACTTTTTTTTATATTAGACATATATGCTATAATGATCTAGTTTATGAATGGAAATTGCGGTTGTACTATTTGTGCATGTACAATATCATGATTCCTTGTTGTGCGTCATTCATGTCCGTGGCCAGGGAATACTGAAATCGTGACCATGCTTATTAACTTATTTAGTGACCCAAATATAAGCTTAGTGGCCTTATTAGGTAGCAAACCTCCAATGAATTTTGACCTTCATGAAAAATCAAGAGCTTTTCAAAGTAAAATTAGACTCTTGCAAGTAGGCTATAGATAAGTTTTAGTGGTTTCTAGATATGATTTTTTATTCGTTAGATATTGAAGTCCTTCATTTTGTGGTCTATGGCCATACGATGTACTTGTTCTTCAAGGTGTTTGTTTCCATCCTCCAAACCTAATGGATGAATTCCATTGTTTCGGCAAGTTTGTATTTGCCTTAACTTGATCATGCTCCCATGGGTGAGTATTAGAGCTTTGTGAGTGCCTATAGGTATTCAACGGGATATCTTTACATATATGAGGGAAGCATATGGAGATGAAGAAATCGATGGTGATATAGACGAGCAAGACCATACGGTATGTATTTCACATATTATACGGCTCCAAACAGCTAACATCATTAGCTATTGTAATTTGTCAAAACTCTTTTGGATCTTAGTTTTAGGTGACATTTTGTTATTTTATTTCCTATTCCTTTAGAGCAATGAATCATCGGATATCACTGCTGAGCAAGCACGAAGAGGAAAAGACATCCAGGGAATCCCGTGGGAAAGGCTTAGCTTCAGTAGAGATGAGTACCGAAAAATTAGACTAGAACAATATGAGAACTATGAAAGCGTACCACAATCTGGAGAGAAGTCAGGAAAGGTAAAAAAAAACAATTGGGTTATCTGCATCACAATTATCATTTTTTTTTTCCCTATTATGAATTTTTGGACTGATTGGAGAATCTGCATCTCAATTATCTTTTTTATGCTATTATGCAGGATGCCAAAGTAACTCAAAAAGGATGTTCATTTTATGAGTTCATAAGAAATGCAAGATCAGTGAAATCTATCATTCCCCACCCTCAGGTCAGATAACAGTACTGAAATGATAGTCATCAAGTGATACACCCAAACAAAAATTGTTTTGCTGGAAATAGTTGCTTCATGAAATTTTATCGTTTTCCTTTGACGTATGTATGTGAATTCTAGTTGCTGAAAATAACTGTACAAGCCCATTAAACTTCTTATAAGTGCCATCATTGGTAGGTTAAATACGTTTCATGGGAATTATGAAATTACCAGTTAAAGCAATTTGATATTCAAGAGACTTCTCTCTAACCCAACTAGTTACCATGGGTATGTCAGAATCATTGGGCAGCACTTATACATGAAGGGAATAAAGAGGTTGTTGAGTTCTAACATGGGTTGTCTAATGGTTTCTCCTTTTGTGTTAGTGTAGATGAGAAATTCTGTTTGGGCCACATCTAAGCATGACGTATACCTAATGTCACAATTTTCGGTTATTCATTGGTCATCATTAACGGGCAACAAGTCCGAAGTTCTTGATCTATCCGGGAATGAAGCTCCAACAGAGGTAAACATATATGTTTGTGAAACAAGTAGTCAACCTGGATATTGTTTCAATGCTTTTTTGCTAAATAATAAAATAAAGTTGGAGTGTTTTCTTTTTTGCTGTTTCAAAACACACAGGAACATCCTGAGAGCTCGCTGGAAGGATTAACAGAGACTCAAGTTAGTACGCTTGCTGTAAAGGACAGGTTGTTAGTTGTTGGTGGATTTGAAGGGGAACTTATATGCAAGGTGAGGGGCATGGCATTTTGTTTTGATCCTCCATTAATATGTGAATAAATTAGTGTTTACTGTGTGACTTGAACATCTTTTCAGTGTTGCTGTTACTCGCATAAACCATTGACTTCTTTTTGTATGCAAATGTTTGAAACAGAAATGTAGATTGCTGCTTGTCTCATGCTGGTTGTGGTTCTCTAACATAGTCAAGTGTTTCTGCTGTTAGTTAGTTGTTAATACGTCTTTTGATTGTCTATTGTTGTAGTTATAATGATAAAAATGAGTATTTTATTATCAGGAGCTAGGTGACTTCTCTTATTATTATTTTGCCTGTAGTTTTTGGATCGTCCTGGAATTAGCCATTGTTGCAGGACAACTTATGACGATAATGCACCTACAAATGCTGTAGAAATATGTGCAAATTCCTGGTAAGACTTCCTTCTAGCATTGTTTTTAAAATAAATTACTTTCAGATTTGGCACTAATTTGCCTTGATTAATTAATCCTCAGCGGATCGATCCACATTATAGTCTCAAATAATGATAGAGGAGTAAGAGATTTTGACATGGAACGATTTCAGCTTGTAAAGCATTTCCATTTTGACTGGGCTGTAAATGTAAGGCTTTGATTCACCAGTAGCTTTTAGGATAGTTCCTTTTGTTGCATGCAAATGCACTTGAAACACTGTGGTAACTGAGTGTGTGTGTGTGATTCATAAGATACTGTGTGAAATGTTTATTTAGTCAATGTAGTGTTTATGTAACATCAATGAAGATTACGTAAAAGTCACAACTCCATCAGGAGACAAATTCTTTTGCATCATGTCATGCCGTTTGATAAAAATTCGGACGGATGTGGTTTATGCATGTAACCATTAATTTTATTACTACTCAAAGGATTCTCTCTTTTTAGACTAAGTCATGCCTTTCGAATAAATATAATTGTTGATTGCTTTATATTATTGTTTGATTTTCATCTAACTCTATATTATATCTATATCTTGTCTGTATTTGATATATTTATGGGTAAAAATATCTAAATTTCATATATATGTTTTTTTACAAATAGTTTGTTTTAAAAATGAGCCCTATTTATATAAAGATTTGTAATGTGCTCCTGGAATTTATTTGCCTTACCTTTTGTGGCAGCATACGTCATTGAGTCCGGATGGTAGACTTCTTATCATTGTTGGTGATAATCCTGATGGCTTATTAGTTGATGCAGAATCTGGCAAGGTCATCTTACATTTTTACTTTGTTCATGACGTCCAGTAATGAAAGTTGCATGCTGATTACCTTAATTTTTCTCGGTAGACTATAATGTCTTTGACAGGGCATCTAGATTATTCATCGGCATCAGCATGGCATCCAGATGGAGTCACCTTTGCTACTGGAAACCAGGATAAAACTACTCGAATATGGGATGTGCGCAATTTGTCTAAGTCTATTGCCGTTTTTAAGGGAAACCTTGGTGCTATTCGATCAATCCGCTACACATCGGATGGTCAGTACTTGGCAATGGCAGAGGCTGCTGACTTTGTCCACATTTATGATATCAAAGGATATGAGAAAGAGCAAGAAATCGATCTCTTTGGTGAAATATCCGGAATGTCCTTCAGTCCAGATGCAGAATCTCTCTTTATTGGAGTGTTAGATCGGACATACGGTAGCCTCCTTGAGTATGGTCGGGTCAAAGGCAGAATTTGAATTGAATTTGTATTTAATTATTTTATTTTAAATTTATTATATTTTGGCAGATTGAATTATCCATCTGATTATAATTATGACTTGTAACCTGATCTTAAACCCTAAGCATTGTAAAAAATTTCTTACGTCTTTCTTAAAACCCTTTAGGATCAAAACTACTCTAATATAGTTTGTTGAGTGAAAGTTGTGCCTAGTGTATTACTATGATTCTTGTAAAAAACACAATTTGAGTGATATTTGAATTGTGAGATTTTTTTGTGTGGCTCTTTTGGAGTATTAATTTGTATTGAATAAAGTGTGGAGTGAAGTCCTCCGTTAAGACGCATTTGTATGACTAGAAAGATTAAGGGACTAGACCGAACTCGTCAACTTTGATTGTACTCGCATGGTAGTCATCACACCTACAACATCATCCCCACATTGCTACCCAAAATCAAGACAATACAACTACTGGTCTATAACCTCCACTTTGGGTACATTGGTACACTAGTACTCGGCCTAGTTACAAGTACACACATAACAACAGTCGAGAGATAATATATAATCTCCAAATTTTTCCTTAAATTTAAGTTTAGAAACTAGAAAAAAAATCAATATGGATTTAATATAAAAGTTAGAATGAATAGCGTAATTAGTAGATTTGTTTATATTAGCAAGTATAGAATGAGTTAAATAGAAAAGAGACTCAAAATCTCAATAGATCTATTTCATAAATTGTTTATCAATTTAAACTATTTTCAAATTTTCTCATGAACTTATATTTATAAAGCTCAATCCCTAAGTTATAAGAAATTTGTTATAATTTGTTTAAAGAAAATTCTATTTAATTAAATTTCTAATTTAGATTGATCAAACTTTGCATTGATTTTAATTAATTTTCTCTTGATGCATTAAGCTTAAAGATACCCAAAAAAATTTTGGCATGAAAACCTAAGCCCATAGCCCATTTTCTTCACCTTACTTAGCCTGCACCAACACACACAAAATAATTCTTTTAATGCCACTAAAGTCAAAGCTACTTAATCAATTATAAGCATAATTATCAAGTAAATTGGACACAAATATCTATCATAAAGTAAGCTAAAGTAGGCGCCATTTCCTTCCTTAAACACCACATTTACTACATCAAATTTTCTTTCTAAAACTCTCCAAAATTTCATTTCATGCTCCATCATCAAGTCAAGACTGAATTAGGTAAGTTATAACTTACTTTTGAATTGTTAATTTTGTAAGATAGATAGGTTTAGTTAATGTTCATGTTGATTAATGTTGAATATGAGGTTGTTAAAGATACTGATGTTAGATAGGTGAAGATAAGTAATGAAATTGATAGTTTAAAACTCAAATCAAAGAGATAATAGTTGTTGGGTTGATAAATTTAATGTTAGGAATAGGTAAGTGTAGTAGAAGCATGTATATGTAATGTCAAACCGAAGGTGTATGGGATGCCTATGAACCTTATATGTTGATGTTGAAACATTTTCTTTTTTGTTTTTTTTTTTTTTTTGTTGGAGATAAGGTCATAAAAATTGGTTAGAAAGTGTACAGTTTCGAAGTTGTGCAAATACAACTTAGGGTTTAGCTTATCACAAGCGTGATGGAAAGTCAGTAGCCTCAGACGTTTTGATTTTACCTGATTAGGGGCGTGATCTACCTAGTGATCATCTTGAATCTAAAATGTTTTTGTTGACCATGGATGTAATCAAGACCTTTGTAGCCTCGGGTGTTTGAGTTTTAGTTGATCACGGACATGATCCAAACCTTAGTAGTCTCAGGTGCTTTAACTTTACACAATCATGAGCGTGATTGTACCGTGAATGGGAATCATGACCTTGAACACAACCGTAATTCAATGATCCCCTTCACCTTGTTTATAATAATAATAATAATAATAATAATAATAATAATATGAATACAAATATGAATATAAATATGTACATATACGGTTTAAGATATTATATAGAATCTTAATCAAGTTGGATCATAGAATTATAGAAAAGAGGGTATGATAAGTGTTATTACTTTGACTTAATTACTCAGTTAAGTTTAAGCAGTTGAATAATACCAATGTATATCACCTTATAATTTCGTAAAGGCCAATGGATTAGAGATATGATAATATGAATTTAGGACACTTAAGCACTAATAGAAATTCCTATTTAGTTATATATTTAGTAATACATGTTTGTTACCTTATACGAACCATAAATCAAAATCTAGACTTTCCAATAGACTATTACGACGAGTAAACCAAGATGCACAGGTGAGTAACTCAAATTTTCTCACATTGTTTATGATTGTAATATAGTGGCATATACTCCTAAATGTAATTGAAATTGATTATCTACTGGGAGTAACTCTTCCTCTCGCTTTAAATTTTATCTCTCACACTTTCGACAATAGCCCCATTTTCTATCATAAATAAGGACATAACTGTGATCTTACAAGTTCCAAAAGTTCAAACAGCAAGAATTTGACTTGTCTAATCTTAATGATGACCAACAATCTTGTTGCTTCTTGGGTAATGCATGCTTACGGTGCAAGTTGTAGAAAAGATCAAGAAAATGATAGTCCAAGGGAACAATATCATAAAACTTTCCAATTTTCAGCCAAAAACGGTTAAGCAGTTCCTTAGAGTCCCTCCTATTGAAGATGACACAGTTGCAAGAAGAAACTTGAAATGAGCAAGTTACATGTTGAGGGATGATGATGTATGGATGATGATGTATGTATAAACTAACATATGTTATTATAATTTAGCTTAATATCGATAAGGGTAAGTCAGTAACTATGATACCCTCAAATATAGATGGTATAACTTTAATTATAAATGTGCTTTTTTAGTATAATGATTTAGAGTTCGTTAGAACTCTAAAGTTAAGCATGCTCTGTGCAGGATAATCACAGAATGGTTGACCCCTTGGGAAGTGCTGGCACCAAAATGATAAAACCGTACGGCGTGTGGCCAAAGTGGACAATACCCCAATGGGCGAAGTTTTAAGACGTTACAGTAACTTTACCTTTCTTTCCTATTCAGTATGCACATGTATTTATAATCTTATTTATAATTCCAATTAAATAATATTAATTAAGGTCAAATAATAATAACTTACATTATAAGAATATTCATTATGTCATAAAAGTAAACTACTTGATTGCTTTTATTTTCTTTCAATTTGAATACACACACATTTTTATATCCTATGATCGAGTATTCAATTACTCTCTCTTTTTTCTCATGTCTCCTCCTTTCAATAATTAGAAATGTGTGAATAAATTCTTATTGGAACAATATCTCATAGCATTTTTATTTATTACATTATATTGAATTAAATTATTATGAATTTTTTAAATCTTGATTTTTCTATCATGGCTATCCACATCTTGCTATCATCAGATTGTATAATTGTGAGAAGCATCATTCTTCGAATAACAACTACTTTCATTTGTACACACAATAGTTATTTATTATAGGATTGTGTTGTGGTTTGTGTTTCTTCTTTCTTTTGTTTGAGTATGAAATAGTGACAAGACTGAAGTTACGAAGTTAAAACAGGAGAGTTATGATTTTGTGTAACAGTTCTTAGATTTGATGGGCAAAAAGAAAAAAGATTCTAATAAAATTTTTGTAACCTCCTTGCGGCTATCTCATAAAGGCTATTATATCTTTTGGTTACCAAATTATCAAAGGAAAGATAAAAAATCCTCAAAGTTGTTAATGATGTGAGGATTGATCATGTGTTATACTAATGACAATAAAGCTTTTGAGGTAGTTTTTTTAATTTCTATATAGGTATTTTGTAATATTTCAAAGGAAAAAAAGATTGATGTAGTATTTTTAAAAGAAATTAATGGCCTTGATGTTTTTAAAGCAACATAACAAGGATAGTTATGAAACCTATTCAACACTTATCATTTTTATTATATAGCAATGAAATTGTTATGTTTGTAGTTATATCTTCTAATGGAATTCGACTAGATGTTATAACCAACTATTCTTTCTCTAATCAGTCATTTGGATTAGTTTTGAGTTAAAATAAAATATGAGTACCTATTTCTCTTTATATATTTTTATATTTTATCAAATATGACATGCCATTATGCTTATTCAAATAAATGTGATACAGATTATCTTACAAATCATTTTTGTATATTTTTAATTTTCTAATCACTTCACGTAAACTTTTTCACACCGCGACAACCAAAAAATTTAATAAGGAGTTTAACACGTGTCTATCATTACTTTAAATATAAATTATCAATATACAAATTGAAAAAAAATTAATTATCAAAATACCACACCAAATTTGTGTAAATATAAGATATGCGATTTTCTTAACGAATCATGCGTATGAATTGTAATATCAAGACATCAAAACTAATATTCTACCTCTAACTTAACTTCTATGGAACAATCTTTTTTAGAAATTTCGGGAAATTACAAATATGGAGGGACAAGTTAAGGGTGCATTTGTTTTGTTGGTTTGACGTAGCTTTGACATCTGTTTCATGCTTGTTTTAATCAAATTATTTGTTAGAAATAGATACACATAAAAAATAGGTATTTTAACTCATAAGTAGATCTTACAGTTAGATACAGATCAAAGATAAATGAGATATAAACGCAGATCATATACAAATAAAAAAACAAGCGGTCCAAACTCCGCTCATGCATTACCTATATCTTATGAAAGCACCTCTAAGAAATAGGGATCTTTGAAAAGAAAAGTTGAATAATGCTTTATTAGGTATCGGGACCATGAATTATGTTAGGAAAAGATCCAACCTTTTTACTATTGCCAATGCAATAATAAACAATAAAAATAAACAAGTTGCAGAAATAGAATCAATTACACCAAGATTTATGTGGAAAACCCTAATTCGGTGAAAAACCATGGGACGCCATAAATTTCCTCCACTATCAACAAATAATGGGATTTATAATAGTTCTTCACTAGATAACACTATTACATATCTTAGATCTTTCACAAAGGTGGATTTCAACAAGAATCAGCCTTTCTCTCTCTAGAATCTCTCTCTAGGCTTAAGAACAGCTTCACATACATCTCATATACCCTAGGACAAAAACAAGGAGTATTTAAATGTAAAATACAAAGGCTAGCACGAATAAAAATATAGACTGGCGGTGTAGGGACAGTGTTAAAAACGTTGTAGTATTGAAATGAAAGTACGTCGACTGAACACCGGTAGTGTAGCCACCCTACACCGGTAGCATACTCCTAACGCCGTCGGCATGCCAATCCTACGCTTTCGGCAAAAAACTCCAAATTTGAGGAATTTCAAGGCCACCTATGAAGGCCGGCGGTGTAGGTATTCCAAAGGCCAGTGTACAGTACTAAACTTCGTTGTTTTGCACAAAAAATTCCTTATCTCAAGTCCTCCTTTAAGTTATCACATATACTTAGGATATCCTTAATTCAAAGTTCTCCAAATATATAACATATATTTAAGATTTCTTTGGTTATAGACTCATATGAATTGCATCTATAACCCCAACAAACTCACCCTCTAACTTGGGTGTGGGTGGGGGGGGGGGGGGGGGGGGGGGGGTGGTGGGGGGGGTGTGGGGTGGGTTCCATCACTCCTGCCATCTTTCTACTATAATTGAGTTTCTCCTTAAGTAGAGCCTTGGTCATCATATCTGATGTATTTTTATCAGCGTGTATCTTCTCAAGCTTCAAAAGCTTTGCTTCCAATACATCTCTAAAACAATGGTACTTGACATCAATGTGCTTGGATCTGGAATGGAACTTTTGATTCTTGTTGAGATATATAACACTCTGACTGTCACAGAACACCATCAAATCTCCTTGCTCTTGACCTAGTTCTATCAAAAACTTTTTCATCCATAAAGCTTCTTTGTAGGCTTTAGTCACAGCTATGTATTCCGCCTCATTGGTGATAGTGCAACACACTTTTGTAGCTTTAATTGCCAATACACCGCTCCTTCTGCAAAGGTAATCAAATAACCTGAAGTGGACTCCTGGAATCCAGATCTCCAGCCATATCAGCAAATGAAAACACTTCAAAAATAGGCTTGCCCACCAAATTGTAAACACAACTTGGAAGTGCCTCTGAGATATCTAAGAATCCATTTAACAATGGTCCAATGCTCTTTACCTGAATTCGAGATAACAGCTTACAACACTAACAGCATGAGCAATATCTAGTCTTGTACATAGCATAGCATACATCAGACTCTTAAATGCAAAAGCATATAGATCTTCTTCATTTCTTCTTTGTCTGCTTCACTTTTAGGATACTGAAGTGAACTGAGCTTAAAGTGACTTGCAAGTAGAGAATAAATAGATTTAGCTTTGCTCATGTTGAATCTCTGCAGAGCTTTTTATGGATATCTCTCTTGTGATAACTACAATCCTTGGCTCTTTCGTCTCTTATAATTCTCATCCTAAGAATTTGGCATGCAGGTCATAAGTCTTTCATTGCAAAAGACTTATTCAAGGCAATCTTCAAATCACTAATCTTCTTGGCATCATGGCCAATAATCAACATGTCATCTACATAAAGTAGGAGTATAATGAACTCCCCACTAGCAAATTTCTTGATGAAAACACAATGATCTACTTCAATCTTAGTATAACCCTACGCAATCATGAAGGAATCAAATTTCTTGTACCACTATCTTTGAGCCTGTTTTAGCCCATATAAGCTCTTCCTCAATCTGCAAACAAGATTCACCTTTCCCTTGACCTTGAATCCCTCAAGCTACTCCATGTAAATCTCCTCCTGCAAGTCACCATGAAAGAATGTTGTCTTCACATCCATCTGCTTAATTTCTAAATTCAAACTGGCTACAATACTCAACATAACTCGAATGGAAGACATCTTCACCATAGGTGAGAAGATTTCATCAAAGTCAAAGTCTTTTTTCTGACCGAACCCCTTCATAACTAGTCTTGCCTTATACTTTAGTTGTGAGCTTTTTTCATTAGTCTTCAACCTGTAAACCCATTTGTTTTTCAGGGGTCTCTTGCCCTTAAGCAGTTGCACCAACTCATAAGTTTTGTTCTCATGCAAGGACCTCTTTTCTTCTTGCATGGCTTTAATCCACTCTTTTTCTAATCATGTCACATAGCTTCCTGATAATGTTCTGGCTCCCCCTCATCTGTTAACATCACATATTCATCTTGACTGTATCTAGTAGATGGTCTTCTATCTCTTAAAGATCTTCTTAATTGAATATGCTGATGAAGCTCTTGGGGCTGCTTAATTTCATCTTCCACATCTCTCCATCGGTGTTAGATTCTTCAAGGGAGGGCACTTGATCAACATTTGTAGGGATCACACCTGAAGTTTTGACTTTTTAGCTTTTCAATATCTTCAATGGTTTGGTCTCCAAGAAAGACTACATCCTTACTCTTGACAATCTTCTTGTCAACAGGATCCCACAGTCCATACCCATATACTTCACGTGCATAACCCAAGAAGATACACTACTTGGAATTTGCATCAAGCTTTGCTCTCTCATCTCTAGGAATGAGCACAAATGTCCTACAACCAAAAACACGTAAGTGTTTATAAGAAACTTCTTTATCTATCTAGACTCATTCTAGGATATCTCCATCCAGAGCATGTGAGGGTGATAAATTTATGAGATCAACTGCTGTCCTCAAAGCTTCACCCCAAAAGGATTTAGGCAGCTTGGCATGTGATAACATGCACTTTAGCCTCTCAATGATGGTGGGGTTCATCCTCTCTGCAACATCATTCTGCTGTGGGGTCTTTGGAATAGTTTTTTCCAGTTTAATCCCATGATCATTACAGTATTCTTCAAATGGTCCTCTATACTCACCACCATTATCGGCTCTAACACATATCAATTGTCTTCTAGTTTTTCTTTCAACTCTAGTGTGGAATTGCTTAAACATCTAGCACTTAATCCTTAGACTTCAAAGCAAATGTTCACAATTTCCTAGTGATCATCAATGAAAGTAAGAAAATACAAAGCAACACCTACCGACCTATCTTTCATATAGTAGACATCTATATGAAACAGATCTAGTACATGAGATTTTCTAGCAGGTGGATTTCTTTGGAATGCTACCTTATGTTGTTTACCAGCAAGATAGTTTGTGCAAATTTTCAAAGGTGTACCTTTTGCATCTAGCAGAAGCTGCTTCTTAACAAGCATCTGAAGCCCCTTCTCACTCATGTGACCAAGCCGTTTGTGCCAAAGTTCCATAGAACTATCATCTATCAAATTCACCTCTTCCCCTGCATCCCTTTCTATTGGTTGTAGTTGTTATGGCGCTTGAGGAGCCTCTGTGGAAAGGACCCCTAGGATTCATCCAATTCCCAGTCCTTTACTTAGTTTTGTTGACATTAAGTAAAAGGTATTGGATTTCCTCCCTTTAGCCACAATAAGAGAACCACTAGTGAGCTTCCATTTTCCTTCACTAAGGTGATTGTAGTAGCCATTATCATCAAGCTTCCTTGCAGAGATAAGGTTCAGATGGATATCTAGTACATGTCTCACATCTTTGAGAATGAGTCTGCAACTTGTGTTAGTCTCCAGAACTACATTTCCAATGCCAACTACTTTTTATGTTTCATTGTTTCCCATCCTAACATTGCCATAGTCACCAACAGTGTAGGATGAGAAAAAGTCACCATGTGTTGTCACATGAAAAGATGCACCAAAGTCTATGATCCAATCACTGTCATGACATGCTAGAGTAACACAATCCTCATCCTAGGTAACCACAATCTCACCATATGTTGCTGTAGTAGTAGTGTCTTGACTTTTATCTTCGTCTTTATCCTTACCCTGATCTCTCTTCCGCTGTCTACTTTCTCTCTTAAAGTGCCCTGGATTGTCACAATAAAAACATTTGAGATTTTATCTTCCTCTTGACTTAGATCTTCCCCTGGATCTGTCAGATTTGTCATTTAAGCCTCTATTCCTACTTCTACCACGTCTGCGTGGCTTATTAGTTATAAGTGCTCGAGTCTCAAAATTTATCCCCACATCTTTCCTTATGGCCTCTTCATTCATCAAACTATCCTTCACCATTTCAAGAGTGAGTATTCCATCTAGACTAAATTGCTAATCGACACCACAAATGTCTCCCAACTCTCAGGTAATAAACTCAGCAATAATATTGCTTGTATTTCATCATCCAAAATAAGTTTCATTGCAGTTATTTAATCCACAAGCCCTTGAAAAACATTCAGGTGCTCAGTCATATTGGACTCGTCCTTGTATTTCAATTCAATACCCTTCTAATCAAGGAGGTCTTGTTCAATGTTGTCTGCCTCTCATACATGGACTCCAATTTCTTCCATAGAACATCCGCTTTAGTCTCCTGAGCAACATGATGATACACGCTTTGATCAACCCACTATCGGATATAACCAACAGTCTTTCTATGTAGAATTGCCCAATCTGCATCAAACTTATCCCGTGGTTTTGTAGCATTACCACCAAGGGCAAATACAGGTCTTTATAGTACAACAAATCCTCCATCATACTTTTCCAATAGAATAATTAGATGAGTTTAGTTTTATCATCATACCTGACGATTCAACTATTTTAGCACTTTACTGACAAAAACCCTAGATTTCTTTTCTTAAACCTGACTCTCTTATACCACTTTGTTAGGAAAAGATTCAACCTTTTTTCCTCTTGCCAATGCGATAACAAACAATAAAAATAAACAAAATTGTAGAAATAAAATCAATTACACTAGAATTTATGTGGAAAACCCCAATTCGGGGAAAAACCATGGGACCCCCGCACAAATTTCCTCCACTATCAACCAATAATAGGATTTACAGTAGTTCTTCACTAGATAACGCTATTAGATATTTTAGATCTTTACCACAAAGGTGGATTTCAACAAGAATAAGCTTTGCTCTCTCTAGAATCTCTTTCTAGGCTTAAGAACGACTTCACATACATCTCATAAACCCTAAGACAAAAATAATGAGTATTTATATGCAAAATAGAAAGGTTGGCATGGATAAAGTATAGACTGCATCGTAAGGGAGGCCTTGAAAACGTCGCAGTATTGGAATGAAAGTACGTTGGCTCAACGCCAACAATGTAGCCACTCGATACTAGTGGCATACTCCTCAATGCCAGTGGAGTTCACGTTGGCGTAACCAATCCTGCACACTCGGTAAAAAATTTCAAATTTGAGGAATTTCAAGGCCGCCTATGAAGGCCGACGGTGTAGGTGTTCCAAATTTAGGTTTTCTTAAGCATTCCGAGAAATAATGTAAATGGGTCATAGATACAATTACTTTAGCAGTACAATAGAAAAATCATAGATGAAAATAAATTATAAAAAGACAAATGAAAAAGAACTTAATAGAACTTCTGTCACGCCCCGAAGGGTACCCTAAACGTAACAGTCCGCCATATACGATACTGAAGTCTATGAATGACTCTCTTATCATTCAAAGGCTTCTCGTATAGTGTACAAGGCGTACTCACAGTTAGAGAAACCATGGGATTTAACAGTATCCATTTAAAGGAATGACAACCATGGAATAATAATACTAATAAAAGTCATCATATAAATAATAAAGGATCTATGATCCACAAAACATAATAAGTCCAAATAAAACGCGATGGCAGTCTAAGTTGACTAAAATACATATAGGCAACTAGGCTTCTCAAAAGGAAGAAATAGCCTTAAGCTCTAATCTCACTCATCCCATTCATCCCATGTGATAACCTGTGGCATCCCACATCCTGGCTCGGTCCAAAGATAACCCCGCAATAATAATTCACTGTTGGGGGGGTAAGCTACAACCAGTTTAGTGAGCAATTTCCTCATATTACACCTTTCAAGCATGTTTCCAAGCAATTAATTAGCACTCAAATGCAATGCAAAACAACCATATGATCCAAATACATGCAGTCATCCGGAAACTGCACATAGTATAGATTTGCACCCTCCGTTACCTGGGTTGGGAAATAATCTCCATTACACATCAGCTCCAGAAACCAATCACCCTAGGTCCTAGTAATAACTATCCAATCCATATGTTTATAATAAATAGTTCATTTATTCAAATAAAATGGCGATATACAATTATATTCCCAAGGGTGTGGTTATAATCCCCTAAGTGGTGGCGTACCGGCAAGGCTCTAATCAAAAGGGATGCATTTCCCGGTGCAAGGTAGTTCCCCAAAGTTCAGAGTAGGGCCCATAGTCTCACGACTTCGATTGGCCATACCAGGTCCACGGCGTGATGCTGACGGCTTTCTTCATGCAAGTGTGATCCATTTATTTGTTTAAAATCATCTATAATTAATGTTCGTTTAAGGAATCAACCAATATCACAGTTATGCTGAATACAATTACTTCTGCTAACGCAACATACTGAATCAATTATTGAATAATTAAGAATTTTTCTCACAATCAGTACACAACTCCATTTCACATGCACAAACCCATTCCCCATACATTTCATTTTATAACAATATATTATTTTTATCATGCAACTAATTATAAGCACAATGAAATGTAATACTCATAGGAAAAATACTCACTGTGCCATGTTCACTGATCGTTGTAGTTGTCTGGGTAATCAAGGTGTGACTCGGAATCACCTAAAATAAAAAGGACAACATATTTAATAAGAGTGGGGTTTCATTTTATTAGATACCTTAGTAGGTTCTACTGATTTTTGTTACTTCCTATTATTTCAATATTGCTTCTTGTTTTATGATATCTCCCTCATTTTAAATCTGTTTCCGATGATCTTGTAGTTGTTTTCATAGGTTTTCGAATGTACTTTCTAATGGTGTAATTAGATTTACCGTTTAAGTTGATTTTCTAAGTGAAAGAAAATATGATTTGGTCCTAGAATGTGATTGAGATCTATATTTTGGATTGCTTGTAGTTTAGATAATTTCATTTAACTATTCAATGGTTCACATGTCTTCCAAAAACTTAATTATCATCCTCATTGTTTGCGGTATAGGGAAAGGAATTATGTATATATATATATACACGTATAATATAACTTTCTATCCATAGAAAAAGTCTCATGCGTAAAGATATTTTTACTTAGGTCATTATCACGATATGCCATCCTTATTCATTCTTTATGAAGGTGATACCATAAAATAAAATAAAATCAATACATGTTTTCCTTACATTCCTCAAACTATGGATTAATTGTTCTTTGGCTAATATTCATACGTATATACATTTTACCATATAATATTTTGTATGAGTATTTTGTGTACGTGCTATTATTTCCACATTATCATGTATTTATATAGTTATATGTATTTGTGTGCGTGGACATGTGTACGATATAACTATATTATCCTCCGTAATAGTTAATTCTCACCGTACAGATATTAATAACAATATATTTTATATGCAATTCTTATTAATAAAGTTTTATTTTCATATCATGCTCCTTTTAGTGTTATAGAGGGAATTTTTATGTACATGTTCGTAGGTGTGATAATATATACATACATTTCTATTTGAAGATTCGGATATATAGAGAAATAGTCGTTTCTCTTTTTTTTTTTTCTAATTCTTTAAGGTATCCTTTTATTTTCTTAGCCATTCCTAGTGACTAATGCATCATCTTCCTCCTCGTATTACATTTGTCGAAAGTGGCATCGACTTACAATGCCCTGGTTCAAGTTCTACTATTTGTATAAAATAGTCACCTTTGCAAACTATGGCATATCTAACTTACACACACACACACACACACATATATATATATATATATATATATATATAAAGTTACTTAAACTTTAATATCACTAGAATAAGCCTATTGCGACTATAAACAACACATACCGCTTGGAAAATTGTCTCGGTTTGTATCGTAAACTCGTTCCTTTCGTCCAACCTCCCAACTATAGACAATTTATGCAGTGTTTGTTAGCTCATGACGGGTCTTGCGATCCGTTCTTTTGAAGAAAAGCAAATTTGGTGATGATGAGATTTTCAAGTTTGAAAGGGAAGGAGATGGTACGACATAGAATGGAACTTTTGTCAAATGGATATATATATTTATATTAGCGAATGATTCGTTGTACCTACTGCTAAGAATAGATAAGATTAATTCCTTTGCTTGTTTCCACTGTTCGCTAGTTTCCTCAATGAGTTCAATCGAGTTTCTGAAGCAAGTCCAAGCGGTGGCAAGGGTTGTTAATTGTTTGGTGACAAGGAATAGGAGAATAGGTAGTAGTAAGTTGCTATATGGGTTGTCTCAAATTTGTCCTTTGTCACTCCTTTATGCTAAGGGAGTACAGACATTGGAAGGAGAACGATCGAGTGTGAGAGCTGTCTTGAGCTGTTTCTTTTTCCATTTTTCCAATGCTTTTCACTCATGCATGAAACGGTTTCATGATGAGAAGCTCGAGATGGAAAGAGCTCATCTTGACTTCCTCATTTGGTATTTGTAGCTGACTCTACTCCAGGTAAGGTGATGGCTACGGAAAGTTAAAGGATTAGACTTTATTAATTTTTTATTTTTATTTTTATAACAATGATACAGAACAAGGGAGGGACTTTAGTGTCTGGTTCCAAGTCAAAGTATCTAGTTTGGTAAGCAAAAAGAAGTATTCCTAATTTAGTGTAAGTGTGTAGCTAAATCATGGAGTTAGAATTTAGTTGTATTCTCATATAGGTTAAGTAATATACATACATTATTTTACCTTGCTATTATTATTTTGTCTTATTATATATATATATATATATATATATATTAACTCTCATTTAACAATCATGCTTTATTTCCTAATTTTTATGGGGTTTACAACTTCACAAGTGTTATTAGTAAACACAATTGATATTCCGTGTGAGTCAAAATGGATGTCCGATGAAACATTCTCACTGCTAACCATTTTCGTTATATTAATCTTGTACTGGTGTTTGACAAATGACTTAGTACAGTTGTACAAGACCTTGCATCTTTTGAGAGTGTTTGGTGGTACAATGTAAGATCTAAAATTTATTGAACACTTTCATTTCTTTCTATGTTATTTGACGTGATTTTAACCTATTTTGTTATCATAATCTTATAATTTAAAATTAAATATTATTTAAATTAATACAATATTTTATTATTTTAGTTTTTGAATGTTATCATTGGTTCTAGTTTATTTGTTAAAGAGTTTAAATTTCTCATTATTTTAACTTTTCAAGAGTGTAACTTGCTATTAATCAGCAAGTTCCTATTTCTTCATAACTTTATCTTTTATTATTAGGAAATTTCTGGATTTCATACCCTACATAGCATAAATCAGAAGTAGATAAAACATTAAAATTTATATTCTATATCTGATCAAACTTCAATCGAGTTTTCTCTAATAGCATTCCTCTTTGAGTTTTTGGCGCGGGTCTATTTGTCAGGGTCGTTAGCGCGATGTATCTTTTTACTTTTTAGGTCTTCGTCAAAAATCCAACAGGTAAGGTGATTTATATTATATATAAGAAGGGTTGATGATAAAAATGGTACTTAAATTTTTGTAAAATATTTAAGTACTTGAAGTTTCATTTTAAATAATTTGGTATTCAAACAAAGTTTTTATTAACCTTTTTTTCTACCTAAAATTTAGTTTTGAAGTGATTATTATGTCTTGTATTATTTTAAAATTTATTTATTTATTTTTCACATGTGACAGGTATTTATTTACAAGAACATGGGAGGAGAGAACATCTCTGCCAGAGTAAATTTTCATCTCCTTATTGTTTGGTCATATTAAAAAATGGTTTTTCCCTTTCAAATAATATGAGTAATTGGAATCTTCCTCTCCCTTTATATTAAAAAGAAAAAAAGATAAAAAAAAAAAAAAGAAAAAAGTTGACCGGCAGCGCAAAATATTTGGGTACCTAGACCAGTTATACCATAATATATATGTCACAAATAACTTGTACTGCACGTTGCATATTTTGAGTGTGTTTAGTATGAAGTAATATCTAAGTTTATTGAATAAATTCAGTTTTTATATACTATTTGGTGTGATTTTATATTAGTCTATTTTATTATCATAAGGTTTTAATTGATTATCCTATTGTTTTTAAATGAAGTTAAGACAAAATATTATTTAAACTGATGCTGTATTTTATTATTTTAATTCTTCAAAGGTTATGATTTCTTTTCTTTTTTTTTTGGTTAAAAGTTTAAATTTCCCTTTATCTTAATAGTTCGTGTGTGTAATTAGACATTAAACGAACGGTTCCTATTTGATATAACTTTATCTTTAATTATTGGATTTTTTTTGGTTTTCACAGGTTGATAGCATGGAGTTGCTCTAAGCCTGAAGTAGACAAAACATCAAAACTGATATTCTACATCTGATGTGACTTCTATGGAAGAGTTTTTCGAAGGAAATTCGGAGAAATTACAAACATGTGGAGGGTCATGCATTGTCTATATCGATCAAATGAAAACAAGTATGTGAAAAAGGAATATTTTGGGCATCAAGACATTGAATTATTAACCCATTTGGACCCACTATCATGATAGCATACAGCTAAGAAGATTGAACCGAAAAGAAAATAAATTATAACGAAAAATTGAATAAGGACTGAACAAAATTTTTTGGACCACATTATTTAAGTCAAACGAATGGTGGATTGATATCTTTTTTTCTATTTCCATCAAATGCCCCTAAAGATATCATAGAAAAACTTATTAAAACATATCTTATTATAATTTAACTTAATATTGACAAGGGTAAGATGGTAACTTTACCAAATACTATGTGCCCTCTTCGATATACACTGTGTTATAAAAGTAAATTCGGTTGATTGTTTTTTTTCTTTTCAATTTGAACACATCTCACATTTTTATATACTATAATTGTGTGATCAAACATTCTCTCATTTCTCCTCCTTTTGATAATTAGATTATTATGAATTTCTTAAACCTTAGTTTTCAAATCACTGATTCTCCATTAAGGTAAAAATCAAATTGAGTTGAAATAAATGGTATTAAACTAAGTTGAACTTAAATTTTGAAGTTTGAAATTAATTAAAGCATTAAAACATTTGGAAACAGAATTTTAAAGAAAGAAAAGTGGCATCAGAATGGTAGATTACCGGGTCACATGGACATGGACTCCCTGCCACAACATGGAAAAAATGACATGTATGGTTGAACCAGACCATATGTCTTTTGAGAGTGTCTAATACAAAGTGATAGCTAAAGCACAATGTACTGTCTTTGCATGCTTACAAGTTACAACCATATATCTCATATTTGATGTTTGAAGTTTATTGAATTTTAAAATTAATCTTATAAATTTTAAAGATATATTAAAACATAAAATTTGTTAATTTTTACTATTTGAAACTTGAATTTGTTTAAACTTTGCATTTAACTATCCCAATTTTAATTAATTTTATGATTAACTATCTAATTCAGATATTATAAATGACTACAAAAAATTTATAGACAAGAAAATTGATATTTTAGATAATTAATTATAAAAATTAATAAAATTGAAATACTAACTATGATATTTATCATGCTTATAAGAGGAGAACTTTAGTAAGTATGGTGAGTCGAAAGAGAGATGATGAAAATTGGGCTATTACTAATTTTTACTCTATTTGTCTGCTTGATAGATAGCACAGAGTTGCTCTAGCCCGAAGTAGACAAAACGTTAAAATTAATATCAAATATCTGATGTAACTCTACTGAACAGTTGTACTAAGAAATTTCAGAGAAATCACGAACATGGAGGGACAAGTCAACTGGATCATGTATTGTTTATATCATATGAAAACAAATATGAGAAAAAAGGAATCTAGCTGATCAATTTTTCAACAAAAATTAAAAGGAAAAAGAAAAAGGGAAAACCAGGACATATATATATATATATATATAAAATTTATTAACATTTGCTATTTTTTTTAATGGACTGGTTTAGTTGGTTATTTAATAATTTAGATTCTTACCAATTGTAATCGCACTTGATATATTAATTATTATATTTAATTTTAGAATTAGATAAATGATGATTATTGATTTTGAATAATCTATACCCAAAGCAAGTTTTCGTATACATTTCTCATACCTAAAGTAAGTTTGTAGAAAAAATATATCAGAAAACTTACTTTATATCAAATTGTTCAAAAATAAATTTCAAGTACTTGATTGAACTTTTTGCAAAAGTTCAAGTACTATTTTTTACATTAGCCCGTCATTTCGCCTCCTTTTAATAATAAGAAAAGTCATGAATAATTTCTTATTGAAAACAATATCTCATAGCATTTTTTATTTACTACATTATATTCATTTAAATTATTATGAATTTTTTAAATCTTGGTTTTTCAATCACTAGTTATCCACATGATACTATTATCATGAATTGTATAACTGTGAGAAGCATCATTCTATTGAATAATGGGTACTTTTATTTGTACATGCAGTAGTTATTTGTTACAATATCATGTGTGGTTTTTGCTTCTTCTTTATTTTCTTCCAATATGAAACAGCACAACATTGAATTTGCAAAGTAAAATGGGTGAGTTTATGACTCTTTGTAAAAGCTCTTAGATTGGATGGGAAAAAAGAAAAGCTTCTAATATAATCTCTGAACTCCTTGCAACTATCTCAAAAAGTGATACATTATATCTTTTGGTTACTAGGTTATGGAAGGAAAAAAAAAAAAAGAATCCTCAAAGTTGTTAATGACGAGCTACTCGATTGATGTTAAAAGAGGATTAATCATGTAATACACTCATGATAATACAAATTTTGGTGCAAATTTTTTTTTCCCTATGTAGGTGAAACGACCTAGCCCATAGGATGCTTAAGGGCATGGTTGTTTTGCCGCACACAATGTCTCCAAGTGATATGTCCAAGTCTTTCGTTATTTGGGTGGGTTTCTAGTAAGGTTTTAATTTGGGAAATCATTATAAATCTTTATAAAAATTTTGGTAGAATACCGTCTATTTATTCATGGTTCGGGATTATAAAGAAAAACTATAAATTCACTTTGTTTAGAAAATGAATATCACAAACAATTATTTATGAATATTGCCCATCGGGGCACCGAGAAATTTCAACTTAAAGACAAAATCTTCGGACTTAAAATCTATATTAAATCGAATGAAAATATTTGTTATTTAATTGATTACGATCATTCAAGTTTATAAATCATGATTACAATAAAAACTCTTTCGGAAAACTACTAGGGTCCATGTCTCATACACCATCTAATCGGGTCATCTCGTATGTTTCTCATTCCCCATTGAATCACCAATAAGACCTAAAAAGTTAATAAAATGAGTTGTGAAGCTCAGTACATAGTAATACAAGCATATACTGCATGTCATACGCTCCTAATTTAATGCATCGACCACAGTTTAGAATATTTTATTTAAAGTCCACAAATAAGGTATCCTAACGTCCAAGAAATACCAACACGCACAAGAGTATTCATGACTCTCGCCAAACAAAAAGGGTAGGGTTCCCTCATTAGATCACGCATCGAAGAGAGGGGTTCGATAAATCCCTAGTACTTAACTGAAAGAAAATAAGGAAAATAGTCTCGTTCGGATCATCTCCTCGTAGGCTGCCACTAACGATCACAGTCCATTAGAACTCTTTATACAAGGTCCCATGATGCCGTATAACTTATTACAACTTCGTACATGCTCCTAGTTAGCCATCCAATCTAAAAAATTTTCCTACCAACTTCCCACAGAGCCCAACCACGCACCGTGGGAACCTAAGCACCTAAACTACCACATCATCCCGAAGTTATAATCGGACTCGCATCTTAGTTCAGGGTGCTACTCCTAGAGTAAGTAGCAACCAATACTCAATTGCATCGAGTTTAAATTCTTAATCCAGTTATTAAAACTATCCTAACAAGCAACATGTAATTACTACATACCTATTGGTCAACCCGAGCTTGTTATCCGTTTCCAAGTTAGAAGTCCAATAATTGTTCATAATTGAAATTAAAATCAATTTATGATTAACTATCTTTAATCCCTTATCTTGTTTAGTATATCTAAGTTGTACTAACTTAGTCATTATGCTCTAAGCATCTTAGAAGGTTTATTAAGTCTAAGGAAGAAATTGGATCAACTTTTGTTTCAATTGAAGAACGATTTAATGAAAACAGGGGAAGCACGGCTGATGTACAAGAAAAAAGAACCACCATGCTTCTTCTTTGTTCAAGCGCTCTAGAGGGAAACACGACAATGTGTTCTCTTGGTGTTCTTCAGCACCTCAAAGCGATTTTAGAGATAAAGAGAAGCAACGCAGAAACATAGCATCATGTATCCCTTCGTGTTTTTTTGCATTTCCTACGCTTTTGGATAAACACAGTGTCACTATTAAACCCCGTCGATGTTAATCATATAGCGATGTTTAACAACTAAAATATGTGTGAACAATCGAATTTGAAAAAATGGAGAGAACAGGATTGGCGACGTTTAAAAAAACAAGACAAAATGTTCAATGGCTTTTAGTTACGTATTAAGGTCGCCTATCATATTATTGTTGGCCATGTTTTAATATGATCTAGTGGCGCATCTAATTTTTCTAGCAATGTTTAGATTTTAAACGTCGCCAAATTATTCTGCAACATACCTTTTGCGACGTTTATTAGCCACGTTTGTTAAATGTGGCAAGAATGTATTTGGCAACGTTAATTCTATATGTAGCGTTTATTAAATGTAACTAGAGACTATTTTCTTATAGTGACAAAGAGAAACACGATGGACAACACAGCCTCGTGTTCCCCATCGTGCTTTTCTAAGTTTCACTTTTCCTTTGCATTTTTGGACAGGAAGAAGCACGATGGGAAACATGGCATCATGTTCCCATCATGCTTTTCTAAGATTATGGTATTTTCATGATTAAACCTATTATTTCTATCTAAACATACTTTTAGTCAAACTTTGGTAATCTTAAAAATATTAGATGATTGTGTTTATGCCTAGTTTCAGCTACATTCATTCTTGGCATGCTAAAACATGGCTAATCCAAGTTTACAGCCTAAATCATCTAGTTTTGATAGCAACATCCATTTTTACCATAGTTTCCCTACAAGATTTTATCATTTTACTCTACTAACATCAACTTACAACAAAATTTCAACCCCAAAACACCTTTTATTGATAACGTAGTAGTCTTAACTTCAAAACCACTATGATCTTATGAAAATAAGTTAGTTTTGATGTCTTACCTCATTCCAAAAAATAGTTCAAGACTTCAAACTTACTCTAAAACTTGATTTCTTGACACCTCATATATGTATTAACTCACCCTAGTCAGTTTTTATGCTTTAAATACCAAAATACTCACTTTATGATGTGTTAAGATCTCATGC
Organism: Combretum micranthum; assembly: GCA_024138025.1. Taxonomy (NCBI): domain Eukaryota; kingdom Viridiplantae; phylum Streptophyta; class Magnoliopsida; order Myrtales; family Combretaceae; genus Combretum; species Combretum micranthum. The sequence goes on from JAMXBD010000137.1 coordinate 1,585,350, forward strand.
TTATCTTGACACGAATTTTGGTGTGATGGTGGGTCTTCTTCCTCTTCTAACACTACTTCATCCTCTCCATTTCCCTCATGTCAAGACACCATATGAGCTAATTAGTGTTGTACTTTTGCTAATTCCATTTATTTAGCACTAAGAAGGAGTTAAGGTTTTAGAGAACTTTACCTTAGAGTTTTGAGGGCTTTCAAAAGGGAGGAGGTAGAAAATGAAGTATTTATATGGGAGAAGAAAAGTGCAGAATTAGGGTTTTAGACAAGAGAAAAAGGATCCCCTTTTAAGGTTTTGCCACATGGCATGATCTTATGCATCTAAATCTTATGTGTATAAGAACCTTAGCTCGTTTTAAATAGTTTAGGGTTTTCAATTCACCCTTGGCTAATAATGATTTAAATATATCGAGTAAGTCTAATTTATTTACAACTTTTGAATGTTTTAATTTGCATAAGTTCCCAGTTTAGCGTAAAATTATAAATTATAATTTTGCAAAATAAGATCCTTTAACTGCATTCTTTTGATTTTCTTGTGATTATTTCTTTTAAGAAACTATTATTGATTTCTAATTCACTTCATTTCAATATTCGAATTGTTTTCGAATTTTATGAATCTAGGTTTTTGATTTGAGACTAATTTGGGAATTTTGAAAAAATTATGTTGTTTGAACCTATGCGTGACACGAATTAGATTTTATTGACTTTATCTTATTTTGTTTTCTTATGATTGGTGCTCAGATCATGTTAACAGGTATTTTATGTGATATTTCAAAAAAAAAAAGATTAATGTAGTATTTTTAAAGAAATTAATGTAATTGGTATTTTTAAATCAACATAAATATCATAGCTATTAAACCTATTCAACAATTATTGTTTCTTATTGAATAGCAATGTTCATAGTTGTATCTTTTAATGGAATTCGACTAGATATTATAACTATGGATGTAATCGAGTGGGGTATCAAATCGATTATATGAAGTTAGAACCTAACCTGTTGTCCTATAAGGATTACCAAATTCGATTCTATAACCTTATAGGATTTTTATATAAATCCAAACTCACCTATAGAGTTTGCTTGAGGGCATGGAACCTGTTCGATCCGTGGTTATGTTGCTTTCTTTCCTAACCATTTCAAATATAAATAATAAATTCAAGTTAAGATGATGTTTTGAGTCATGTTTCCTATTTAATCAAATTAAAAAGATGCATATGGAATTGATAGAATAAACAACAAACACATTCATGATTCATCCATTGATATTGATAAGCATAGCGCATAAAAAATTCAACATTTAAAATTTATAAATATATCACCTACCATATTGAAATTTGTCACCATGTTTTAGGATAGATCAGTCTAGGAATGTCTTTAATTTTTTTTATTTAAATTATGAAATATTCCAGGTTGAGTATCCTATAAAATCTAAACTCGATGCTAAAACGATATAGGATTTTTATTACATATCTAAACTCGACCTCAATACCCTACAACGTTCAATCTTATCGAGGTTTTAGCGAATCAAATAGGTTGGGAACCCCATAATGGCTTACTTGGTTGCATCCCTACTTATAAACAACAATTATTTTTCTTTACATGCATGGAACAAATATTGAACATCTTCCTATTTTTATTTCAATTCATTGAGATTGAATTTATCATTAAATTACTTATTGTTTGCTTTTAATTGGTTATTTGGATTAGTTTGAGTATCAATACCTCTCTCTCTCTCTATATATAATATATATGTATGTATGTATTATTTTAACAAATATGACATGCCATTATCCTTATTTAAATAAAGGTGATTATCTTACAAATCATTTTTGTATACTTTTAATTTTCTAACCACTTCATATAAACTTTTTTCTATAAGCTATAACCGAAAAACTTAATAAGGATGTTTATTTAGATTAGAAACAAATTAATTTGTCTTGCATTACATTTTTAGGTATATGGGAAAATCGAAGATGGAGCAAGTCATCTATGATTAGTTTTATTGTTCATGATGTATTAACAAATCCTAATATTTATGCTGTTGATATTTTTCAATTGTTATTACATTGAAATTTTAGTCATATATTTCTATTTGTTACTATTATATGTCATTTATCTAAATAAATATTCTGTAGTTAATCATGGATTCAACATTACTAAATTATGCAACATCCATTAGCGGTTCATAAATGGAATAGTCATTGTATTTTAAAATTTTGAAACAAAATGGCTTATGAAAATAATAAAATGTGCTGAGAAATTTTAGACAATTCAAGGTTTCAAAATTGATTCTGCATTATTACTGTTTAATAATGATATAATTTCGATTATGAATACAAGATTATAGGGTACATGGACCAATTACAACAAAAAGGCACAGATAACTTGTACAGTTGAACATCATCACGCATCTTCGGAAAGCGTCTTGTACGAAGTAATATCTAAGTTTATTGAATACTTTCGGTTCTTTATACTTGGTGGGTGTAATTAGATATTGAACAAATGGTTCCTATTTGATATAACTTTACATTTTATTAGTGCATATTTTCTAGGTTTCACACCTTGATAGCTATGATACCCTTCAAATATAGATAGTAGAATTCTAATCATAGAGATGTTTTTTGGTGTAATGGCTTGGAGTTCATTAGAACTCTAAAGTTAAGTATGCTCTGGGTAGAGTAATCATGGGTGATCTCTTGGAAAACGTTGACACTTAATGCAGCAGAAAATCTCAATTAAAGCCGGCATTTATCATTAATAGTTTCAACTTTTGAGTTTTTGAAACTGCCAATATTAATTATAGGCTACCAGCTTTTATTTCCTATGTTAATAGTCGGTTACACAATTTATTTGTATTTATTATTTTTTTTACGGTTTCCTCATGTAATAATATAAATAGGCCTTTAGGATTGTCTTTGTATTAACAACTGATATTTGACATATTTGATTTTGAATTGAGAATGTTTTATTTGAAATTTGCAATTGTTTAGCAATTGTGTGATTAAGTTCACATTTTGAAATCATCCGGCGAGATTGATTTCTGTTCTAACGCTTTCATGCTGTGTCAGATTGGTATCAGAGTAAGGTGAGTTTCTGCAAAGATGACAATTAACGTCAGTGTTGACGGTGGTCACGTCTTCGTGTTCAAGATGTGAAAGTCTTATGAACCAAGCCACAGGTTCGAAGGGCGATTTTGGGTATCATGGATCAAAGATTCCAGTACGAGCAACACTTTGATGATCTGATCAAGCGATCTAATACCAACAGAAACAAGAACGGTTATGGAGACGAACAAGGGTAGAGTATACTCGCGACAATCTTGTTGTCAAACCTGTTGTTGCAAATCGTAGGTATCAATATAAAGGTAAGTATCATAATTTTAATGATTATTACAAATGATTTTGAGGAAGAAGATGAATTGATAGAGGAAGAGGAACAGCCACGAAGACATAGTGGTGATGGCAGATTTGGAAGAGATATTCCATCTTTTAGAGGAAAATTAAGGATTAAGAATTTTGATTGATTGCTAAGGTTGAACGGCTTTTTGATATTATGGCGATGCTAGAGGAAAAGAGGGTAAGATTGGTAGCATGTATGCTTAAAGGCTATGCATATGTTTATTGGGAAAATGTTACAAAAAAAGTTGAGTTGTGAAGGAAAAACACCTATTAGGACATCATATCTCAACAGGACCAAAAGTGTCATCACGAAAAGAAATCGATGCATGAATATCCTGCAGAGTTTATGACATCGACGCAAAGTAATGATTTGAAAGAGGAAAATGTTCCTAACCCAAAAGAAAACGAAAAAGAATACATAAAAGAGACTTTTGCAGAGAAGGAAGACCTGGTTGAGAAAATTGAACATCCATCAGTTATTTCCATTGAGCCTGATAAAAGGATACTTGTTCCTAATGTATTGCTGAAATTACCAGGAAAGATACTAAGACACTTGAAGTTATTGAAAGTAAACTATGAAAACATTGGCTCAGGAGGAGAAAGCAAATGAATCAACTGCTCTTGAGCCAGAGGAAAAGCTGATTGAAGAAGTTGAAGATAAAGAAAAGAAAATAGATGAAGGGTTGAAAAGGAAGCAAAGGAGGAGCCTGAAAGTAAACAAGTTGAGATTGAAAATAAGAAGAAAATAGATGAGGAAGAGAAGGCTGATCTTCTAGTAACTTTAGATGCTGAGGTTGTAGGATTCGAGCCATTAAAGAATATATGAAGCTAATGCAGGTGTCAAAGAGATTTAGACTGATATATTTCCTTTCTACCTGGATGATTCACTATTATATTCAAATGAGAACTCAGGGTCAAGTTCTTTGCAGGTGGAAGAGAATAATGCAGCAGCAGAATCTCAATTAAAACGGCATTTATTATTAACGGTTTCAAGTTTTTAAAATCGCCAATATTAATTATAGGTTGCTAGCTTTTATTTCCTGTGTTAATAGTCGGTTACACGATTTATTTATATCTATTATCTGTCTTTAGGATTTCCTCATATAATAATATAAATAGGTTTTAGGCTTGTTTTTGTATTAACAACTGATATTTGACATATTTGACTTTGAATTGAGAATGTTTTTTCTGAAATTTGCAATTGTTTAGTAATTGTGTGATTAAGTTCACGTTTTGAAATCATTCCGTGGGATTGATTTCTGTTCTAACGCTTTCACGCTGCGTCAGCACCAAAGGACAAAATTGTAGAGCATGTGTTCAAAACAGACAATATCAGTGGGTAGAGTTCTTGAGTGTTATAGGATGGTATTAGGGTAGTTCACTAGTCGGAAGTGGAGTGTCCTCCTTGCCTAGTGTGGTTTTAGACCTATCACGAAACTGATGAGGATGTCAATTCTATAAGTGGGGAATTATGTGATACTCCTCAAATATAGATGGTAGAACTCTAATCACAGTGGCATCTTTTGGTGTAATGACTTGAAGTTTATCGACGAACTCCAAAATTAAGTGTGCTCTGAGCAAAGTAATTCTAGGATGAGTGACCTCCTAGAAAGTGCTGATACTAAAAGATAAAACTGTACAGAGTTGTTTATGCTTAAAGTAGACAAAACATCAAAACTAATATTTTGCATCTAAACTGACTTCTGAGAAATAATATAAATGGGTTAAGATGGACCCACTATTCATTAACACTGGTTTTTCATTTAGGTTTTCTTAAGCATTATGAGAAATAATATAAATGGGTCATAGACATAATTACTTTAAAAAATACAACAGAAAAATCATAGAAGAAAATAAATTATAAAAGAAAACGAAAAAGAACTGAACAAAACTTCACAAGTGTTATTAGTAAACACATGGATATTCCATGTGAGTCGAAATGGATCTCCGATGAAATATTCTCACTGCTAAATGACTTAGTACAGTTGTACACTACTTGCATCTTTTGAGTGTTTGGTGGTACAAAATAATATATGAAGTTTATTGAACACTTTCATTTCTTTTATGTTCTTTGGCTTGATTTTAACCTATTTTGTTATCGTGGGGTTTTAGTTGATTGTCTTATTACTTTTTATCTGAATTTAAAATTAAATATTAGTAAAACTAATACTATATTTTATTATTTTAGTTTTTGAAGGTTATAGTTTATTTGTTAAAGAGTTTAAATTTCTTTTTATTTTAATCTTCCGAGTTTGTAACTTGCTTTTTATTAATCAGCAAGTTCCTAACTTTATCTATTATAAGTAGGAAATTTTTGGATTTCACACCCTACATAGTATAAGGTTGCTCTAGCCAGATTCCGACAAAACGTTAAAATTTATCGATTTTTGGCACAGGTTCTTGTATCGAGTTTTCCTATTTGAGCTTTTGGCACAGGTTCTTGTTTCGTAGGTCCTTACCAAAAATTTAAAAAGTAAGATCTTTTGCATTTTATATTTATATATATATATATTGTTAAATATTATATAAAAATATATAGAATTCATAAAATTTTAAAAAAATAAAAGAGCAGACCTTACAGATAAAATAATAAATTTTTAAAAAAATTCTTATAATATTAATATCACACGTTGAGAATCTTGTATGCTTAAGAAATTTCGGAAAAATCACAACTAAGGAGTGACAAGTCAATTGCGTCATGTATTGTCAATTGCCTATTTGGACCCACTATATTTTTTTTCCTTTTTTATTTTATTATTTTTTTTTTTTTGGTTTGTGAAGTTGAACCCAATATAATACATTATTTTTTTCAAGATATTGGCTCAAGAAACGATGTGAAACAAACAAATAAGGCATTTTTGTCTTGTTGTAATGGCAAATATATGGACCACAAATAAAATGCAGAAAAAACAAACAGCTTTTTTCGCGTATAAACAATAAACTCTTTTGACTTGTGTGTGCAGGGATATGGTCTCAGCGATAGGTGAGCTTGCCGTAACAAAGACAACATCACAGGACAAAGGCATTTTGATTAAAAAAAAAAAAAAGAACTTGGCCAAGACTTTGCATCCACTTCATCTTTATAAACCAACAAGTTGTTCTTTTTTATTACAACCAAGCAAACTTTCGGTATTGAAACATAACCTGATACTACTGTTCCTCTCTAAAATTTCTCTTTCTAAATGGAAATTCTTGTAAATACTGCTGCTTCTGTTGCTGCTAACCTGTTTGAAGTAGCGTCTCGTCTTTTGTGTCGTCCATGTTATGAAGAGATTGAAAACTCAATGCAGGCTCTGACTGAGCCTAACTCCCTTCTGAATTATTTACAACAGCTAAGCATTATGGAAGACCAAATTAGGGGAATGAGCAGCTCGAATGAGATCGACAATTGGATTTCAGAAGCAGCCAAAATTTTGCAGAAAGGTAACTCTCTAAATCCTAATGCTGATCAACAGTCTTGCTGCTTCGCGGGTAATGCATTCTTGCGGTGCAAGTTGCAGAAAAAGATGAAGAAAATGATAGATCAAGGGAAAGAATTCATAATATGTGCCGATTTGCAACCAAGAACGGTTGAGCAAATCCATGGAGTCCCCAGCATCAAGGATGGCTCGACTGCGGGAAGTAACTTGAGACGAGTGATGAACATGTTGACAAATAATGACGTATGGATGATTGGCATTTGGGGACCTGGAGGAGTGGGTAAGACCACCCTTACAAAAGCCTTAAACAACAAGTTGGAAGGCACTTCTTTCTTTAGTAGGGTCATATTTATCCAATTGACTAAGGATGTCGATGTAAAAGGAATACAGAAAGAGATAGCTAAAAAGCTGGGTATAGATATAGAAGAAGGGGTAGACAACAGAGATATTGCAGGACAAATTCACAATAGACTTCAAAGGGAGAAGTTTCTCCTTATTTTGGACAATGTTTGGGAATGTATTGATTTGACAAGCATAGGCATTCCTAAAAAACAAGCAGGTTCTAAGATTGTCCTAACTACACGGCTTTTAGACGTGTGGAGGAAAATGGGAGCAGTACCTCTTGAAATTGAATACCTTACAGATGAAGAAGCTTGGCAATTATTCGCTGAAAAAGTTGGAGATGTTGTAGATAAAACAGAAATTAGATCTCTAGCCAAAATCGTTTGCCAAGAGTGTGGTTGTTTGCCTCTAGCTCTTGTTGCAGTGGGTTCAGCCATGAGTGGAGAGAAGGATATTCGTTTATGGGAGAGTGCCATATATAAACTACAACGTTCGATTCCCATCGATGGTGCTGATTCTCAAGTGTATCGTGCATTGGGGTTGAGCTATGAGTGGATAGAGAACGATACTCTCAGTTCTTGCTTCTTGTATTGTTCTTTATATCCTGAAGGCCACTGGATTCAAGTAGATGAACTTGTTGAATGTTGGTTAGCAGAGGAGAAGATGATTGATGAGCAACTATACTATGATCATGCGTTTACCGAAGGCCTAGATTTGATCACGAAATTGGTTAACTCTTGCCTATTAGAATTCGATCATAGGTGGGACGGGGCAGTGAAGATGCATGATATTGTTAGGGATTTCGCAAGATGGACTGCAAAGTCGAATGGTAAATATATTTTTTTCTCGGGACATGGAATTTCAAGGAATCCAATGGTCATATTACCAAAGGAAGCCAACAATTTGGAGGGGATTTCTTTTGTAGACAATAAGGAAATTGAGCTACCACAACATAGCCAGGATTTTCCTAAAATAACTACCATGGTGCTTCATGGAGGCGTTAATCATACAGTAAAAGTGTCCCATGAGTTTTTTAAAGGATTCCAATCGCTTAGAGTCCTGAATATGGGGGACCTGCAGTCATTTCTAGGTTCATGGCTTTGCAATCCTGAACTCCGTGCTTTCATTCTAAGGCAGAGCAATCAAGTTGAGGGAATTCCGTGCATGCGTAAACTTATGATACTTGACCTTTTTGGTTCCTGTCTTGATAAAATCCCAATAGGAGTAAGGCATCTTACCCACTTAAAGGTATTGAATTTGTCATGCACTTACCTAATAAAAAGAGTAGAAGCAGATATCATAAGCAATTTAAAATTTTTGGAGTCTCTTGACATGAGAGGAAGCAAATATAAATGGCCAACCAAGAGAATATCCAACTCAGAAGTGGCAACACTACAAGACCTCTCAGAATTAAAGAATTTGAGGTCGTTGTATATTGATTTAGCTGACCTGGGATGTAGTTATGAAGACTGCAACTGGATGAAAAGGTTGGTCAATTTTGATTACGCTTATTATTATATTCGTCGTCCAATAATGCACAAACACAAATTAAGAGGAATTAGCATCGTTGGACATGAGCAAAAGAAGGTTGAAGTCGGATCTCTCATCTTACATGCAGAATCTTTGCTTCTATATAATGTTGAAAATGCAAACAAGATATTTGTTGATTTCAACTTGATTGATCATTCCAACTCCAAAATAAAGGAATTACATATAAGTGAATGTTCATTTTCCAAAGAATCGATTAGTCATAGTCCCAACCATTTTGTCTTCTCGAACTTGGAGAAGCTAACTCTTGCCTATGCAAGAAATTTCAATTTTCCTCGTGTGGCTAATGCCCTTGGAGCAACATTCCCTAAATTAAGTGTACTTATAATTGATGGTGATGTTGAAACACAGAGGCCCACAGTGTACTCAAAAAATATTTCAGAAACTAGTGGTCAACAAAACATTTAATGTAACAAGACAGCACTCTGATATATTCACTCACAAAAGACAAAAGCTTAATAATAAAATAAACAAAAGTGCTGTTAAAAGTTCACTCAAAACAAAGGGAAGAAATAATGCTTCGAAGGAGGATTATATTATTTAATGCAACTCAATGCCTTTATATAGGTACAAACTAGAACAGCAACTATGTCACGTTTCCCACTTCAATAGTAACAAACTATAAACCCACAATTCCTAAAGACTAGGACTAGCGTAACAAACACGAAAGACTCGGTAACAAACAAACAAATAAATAAATAAATGAACAGTGACTCAATAAAATAAATAACAACTGAGCAACCCACGTGCTGGTGTTGCTTTCTTCAATACTCCCTCTCAACACCAGGTTCTACTCTTTTCACCATACCAAGATGGAAGCAGAGGTTTTCAAATTTGTTGCCACTTAAGCCTTTGGTAAACAAATCTGCAGCTTGATTTTCTGTTCTGACATGCTTCAACTCAATTTCTTGTTGCAAGACTTTCTCTCTGATAAAATGGTAATGTACCTCTACATGCTTAGTTCTAGCATGAAAAATTGGATTCTCTGCCAACCGTATTGCCGACAAGTTGTCACAGTACAAAGAGACACCATACTCTGTTGACTGATGCAAGTCCTTTAATAATTGCATAAGCCAAGTGCTCTCTTGAGCCGCCATCGCCGCTGCTCGATATTCTGCTTCTGTGGTTGACAAAGACACTGTTGGTTGTCTTTTGCTACACCAAGAGATTGCTCCAGACCCTAGCATAAAAACATATCCGGTAGTTGAACGTCGAGTATCATGGTCACCTGCATAATCAGCATCACAATAGCCAACTAGCCTGCATTCTCCACCTTTCTTGTACATTATACCATAGCCAAGCGTACTCTTCACATATCTCAAGATCCGCCGAACTGCTTCCAAGTGAGACTTCTTCGGATTTTGCATGTAGCGACTCATAACACCAACAGCAAAAGAGATGTCTGGTCTTGTTAAAGTTAAGTAGATAAGACTACCTATCAACTGTCGATACATGGTAGCATCTCCCAAATCTTTTCCTTCATGAGCACATATTTTGGTGTTTGGTTCCATCGGTGTTGAAATTGGCTTGCACTTAAGCATACCAAACTTCTTCAACAACTCTTTGGAATACTTCCGTTGATGTAGAAATATTCCTTCATGGGTATATTCGACCTCTAGACCAAGAAAATGTTTGAGCTGTCCAAGTTCTTTCATTTGAAAGCGAATTGATAAATTCTCCTTGGTTCGGAAAATTTCTTCTTCACAGTCTCCTGTGATGATTAAATCATCTACATACACTAGCACAATAGATAGCTCCCCTCCTTTAGTTTTGACAAACAAACTAGAATCCGCAGATGTCACTGAATAACCGCTGTGAGTAAGGAATTCAGCAATTTTACCATACCATGCCCTTGGCGCTTGTTTTAGTCCATAAAGCGCCTTCCGGAGCTTACACACATACTTAGGATGATCTTGACTTTGAAAACCCATTTTGGTCCATGTAGATCTCCCGATCTAGCTCCCCATGCAAAAATGCATTCTTCACATCCATTTGTGACAAGCTCCAACTTTTGTTAGCTGCAAGTGCTAGTATGACTCGTACAGTTGTAAGCTTTGCAACTGGACTAAACGTTTCATCATAGTCTAGTCCATATTGTTGAGAGAACCCTCGAGCTACCAGACGAGCCTTATGCCTTTCTATTGATCCATCTGTACGGCGCTTTATCTTGTACACCCATTTGCAAGAGATAGGCTGCACATCCTTTGGCTTTGGTACGAGCTCCCAAGTTTGATTTCGCTCTAATGCACCAATTTCCTCCTCCATAGCTTTAATCCACTCAGGATTCTGAAATGCTTCCTTAAATGTTTCTGGTTCTTTTGCATCTGCTTCTTCTACTATGGCAGCATTAGCATACTTGGGATTTGGCTTTCTGACTCTTGTTGACCTTCTGAGTACAGTTGGAGTATCTACTTCACTTTGCTCAACTTCTTCGCTTGACCTTTGGTACACACCTGTTTGCCAAGGAGTTTGAGCTCTGCCTTCTTCAACATCTCTACCGTCATCTGCAACCTTAACCTCATCTGAACTCAACTAGATTTGAGAGGTTCCCAACATCTCCTTAAAAACATATGAGTCTGGTAGTGCTTCTTTGTTTGAAGACCACCATGAGGAAATTTCATCAAACACTACATTTCGGGATGTGTAGCATTTCCTGGTTGTTGGATCGCAGCATCGCCACCCTTTTCTCTGATTGTCATATCCTACAAAGATACATCTAACAGCCTTTTTTTCCATTTTTCTACGTAAGTGATCAGGTACAAATACATAGCATACACATCCAAAAACTCGCAAATGACCAACAAAAGGCTTCATGTTCCATATTTTTTCAAAGGGTGAAAGAAAGCATAACCTTTGTTGAGGAAGCCTATTAATCACGAAGGCTGCAGTCTTCATTGCTTCTGCCCAAAATTGTCCTGGAACATTCTTCCCATGAAGCATACTTCGACATATTTCTGCCAGGTGCCTATTTTTCCTTTCTGCAACGCCGTTTTGCTGCGGAGTGTTGGCACATGTGAACTGATGGCGTATTCTGCACTTCCGAAGGAAATCTTCAAATTCATCCGAGGTGTATTCTCCCCCATTGTCAGTGCGTAAACAACAAACTCTTCTATCAACCTCTGCTTCCGCTTCCTCTTGAACTCTTTGAACTTTGAAAAAGTTTCAGATTTTCCTTCATAAAATAAACCCAAACATACCTCGAGAAGTCGTCAATGAAGGTCACCATGTACTTCATCCCTCCAATGGAAGCTTGTTTAATTGGTCCAAATACATCAGAGTGAATTAACTCTAACGGTTCCTTCGCTTTAAATTTGACTCTTCATACGGCAACTGGTGTGCTTTTCCATACTGACAACCTGCACATACAGTGTTTGTTCTCACTTCAAGTTGAGGAAGTCCCTTGAGCATCAACTTTTCATCATCAAATTTAGCTTAGAGTAGCTAACGTGACATAGCCGCATGTGCCATAAGTCTGCTGTCTCGTTCCTTCTTGTCTTGTCTACATATGCCGTTTCTGCAGACATCACGTAGACTGACTCCAATCTTCGTCCCTTCATCAGCGGCTCTTCTGTAATCTCAAGATCTCGATATACCTTGACATCTTGTGGGCCAAATAGAACAATATGACCAGAAGATGTTAATTGTGCTACTGAAAGAAGATTTTTCTTCATACCTGGGACATGATAAACATTTTGGAGTGGTACCTCAGTATCACTACATTGAGGAGAGACTACTGTATTGCCGATGTGAGCTATTGGTAACTTTGAGTTGTCCGCCGTCACCACTACCCGGCTTCCTCTATACTCGGACAAGTCTCTTAGCTTCTCTTTATCACCGGTCATATGGTTTGAGCAACCTGAGTCAACAATCCAATCATTCTCATAATCAATTTGATTGAATGTTGTTGCTGTAAGAGCTAGTTCCTCTTCTTCTGCAGCAAAAAATGCCTCAGCATCCCACTCGTCTTCACTTTTGGAAGTAGCAGCGTTACTCTCCACAACCTTCTTCTTTGACCAACAATCTTTTGCCTTATGACCCTTCTTCTTGCAATTATAACACTTCCCTTCAAACTTTTGACCATAGCCATGGTTCTTAAAACCTCCCTCTGCACGAACGCTCCATTCACCTTGATGACTTCTTGCCTTGTCATCATTCTTTTTGAATCTACCAGTGTAATCACCCCAAATTTTACATAACCCAATTATATTAATTATTAAGAATGATATAGAATTATAAAAGAACTATATTAAAAATCAAAAATCACTCCAAATTTTTCGCGATTTAAATTTTTAAGTATGAACAAATTAGAATAAAGAATCTTTATTACTAAGACTATAAAAGTTCATAATAAAGAATAAAGAAAACTATTTACTATTTACGAACTTAAGTTTTAATGTAAAATATATATATATATATATTAAAACATTCAAGTTAAATAATTCTGAGTATATAAAAACTAAAAGTCTGATATAATCTAGTAATTTATAATTAGTAAAAAGAACTGAGTAACAAATATAAAATTAAAATTAAATTTCTAATCTAATAAAAAGTCTAGAATAAATTTATAAATAGAAATGATTTCATATGTAATTTCAAATCTTAAAGATTTATAATAAAGTCAAATTAAGAGCAATATAATTATTAATTTATCAAAATACCACGAAACGAAACTTTTAAATAAATAAAATATAATATAATTTACGATAGCAGGTATAAAAACAGAAAAGTAAAAGTATTAAACCGAAGATTCTATATATACTATCATATTCAGAATACTTAATATCGTTAATATGTAAGTTTTTATTTAAAAATATTATCAAATCAGTATTTATCATACGTGTCATTTAGATCCATAAAGTTTAATTTTTTTCACCTATTTATATTTTTCCTTACTCCTTACATATTTATTGATTATAAATTTATTATTTTCTTTTTATTTTTATATTTCCATACATCCTAACTAAGTCGCATTTTTTTTCGTTTGTTTTGGATTTGTCTTACGTGATTTCCTTCTAATTTGAATTCTCCCTGGACGCGTACAAATCCTCAACAAAAAGCGAAAATTCAAACACATATATAAATATCTTTAATAGAAATTCTATATATGTCATAGTATTCATAATATTTAATAAGGAGAATATGGAAATTTTCATCTAAAAATATTACCAAATCAGTATTTAACATACGTATTACTTAAACCTGTAAAATTAATTTTTTTTTCATAAATTTATATTTTTTTCACTCCTTACATATTTATTAGTTATAAATTTATCATCTTCTTTTTATTTTTATATTTTTATACATCCTAACTAACTTGCATTTTTTTTCCTTTGTTTTGGTTCGTTACGTATTACATGATTTGCTTTTCAAATTCAACTCCCTGGACGCGGACAAATCTAAAAGAAAAAGCGAAAATTCAAACACATATATACGAATCTTTAATAGAAATTCTATATACTATAGTGTTTAGAATATTTAATAACGCGAATATGGAACTTCTCATCTAAAAAATTAATAAATCAGTATTTAATATACGTATCACTTAAACCCGCAAAATGATTTTTTCACAAATTTATGTTTTATTCTCTCCTTATACGGTTATAAATTCATTATCTTATCTTTATATTTTATTTATATATATCCTAAACCTAAAATAATTATCAACTAACTAATATAATAAAATTTTTTCCATAAGTTACGGTGGAATTATGGATCAAAGGGGTACTTGTATGGTGTAGATGTTCTTGATCCTTGTTCAGCCGAAAAGCCTCCTCTCCACTTGCCTAATAATTGAGTCAATTTTTTTTACAAATACACAACACATACAAATGAGAATCGGACGACATACACACACATACACACTTAGAAAAAAATTAGAAAACATACACACTGCACGTATCATCCTCTTCTTCTTCTTCTTCTTCTCCTTTTCCTTCTTCTTCTTCTTCTTCTTCTTCTATTTATACACTACAAGGAACAAGTAAATAGAAGATATTATTTCCAAACTTAACATACTCCAATTAAAGCTCTAAAATATACCTCAAACACAGCAAATACATATCTAAATTCGTCCTCCATTAAAGCTCAAACCAAAATTCGGATACAAGCTTTCCAAGGTAAGTTAATACACTTTAATTTGTTATTTGTTAAAAAATTCGATTTAAACTAACTCCTAATGATCTTAGGATCATAATACAACCCAAATCAAGCTTCAAATCTTGTCCAAATAGCTCCAAGAAGGTAAGAACTCTTAAACTTGGGTTATGCTTATTTAATCCGAAAATTGTAATTTAAGGATGAGTTTTGATGATTTGAGTTGTTATATGTGTAGAAATATCATGTATAAATGCTTAGGAATGAATTAGAATGGATTTGGACGTATAAAATGATGCAAAATCGGACTTGAACCAAGGTTGAAGATGATGAATAGTATCCTGATACTGTTCACGTGAATAGTAATACGAATTTTGCAGAAAATTAAAAAAATAAAATAAAATAATCTAAAAATAATTTTGTTAATTCTGGTTGGTTGAAAATCTATTAAAAATATATAATTTTATTCTAAAGTGAAATTTATTTTTTTATAATTTTTGGAATTATTTTTAAGTATATGTATAAGTAGATACTTTAGCATTATTGAAAATATAGAAAAATATAATTTTATTAATTTTGGTTAGATAAATTAATTAATATTATTATATTATTAATTATGGAATATTACTAAATTTTTTTAATTAATTAATTTTAACATTAGTTTTATTAGTATGAGTTATGTAAGATATAGATTATAAGTATATGTTTTAGTAATGTAAAAAGTGTTAAAAATTAATATTTTATCTATTACGAATTTTTTTTTAAATTAATAATTAAAAAATATATATATATATATTTGAATACCCAAAATGGGGGGACGTAAATGACGTCCCCTGGATGAAGTTTCCCTCGGCAAGGATTATATATAATAATAATAATAATAATAATAATAATAAATAATGAAACAACTAAAAAAAAAAAAGAATAAAGTAAACCTGGGACGAAATATCCCTGTACCTTTGCAAATGAAAATAATAATAATAATAATAACTGATAAATTAATTAATCTAAATAAATGAATATGATAATAAATATTCCATAATTTATGTTTTAGCTAAAAATAATAGAAATATAACTTGAACTACTTTTGTTATTAATAAAATGATGTATAAAAATAAATAAATGAATAAATAAATAAATATTTTGATATTGACTTTATCATTAAAATTTATTTTCGTAACCAATATTATCGCTTATATTATTACTAATATCACTAAAGTTATTAGTAGCAATATTAAAATTATTAAGATTATTGATATTATCTAAATTAGTATTATTGATTTTGTTACTAAAATTATTAAATTGTTTTTGTAATTAAAACTGTTTTTACTATTAGTAGTAATATTAAAACTAATATAATCACCATCATCTTTGATACTAGTATTACTGCTACTTTTATGAGTATCACTAATACTAAGATTAGTATATTATATAAATAAAATATATGATTTTTGGTAACGAATTAAAATAGATTTAGTAATTGAATTAGGCGATTAGTTTCCAATTAACTCAGCTTAGATTAATATAGTAAGTAAGACCATAAAAAGAAAGGAGTACGTAATTTCTAAAATATGTCTAATATTAGAATTAGTGTAAATAATAGTATAAGTTATACCAAAACTAATCCGGTGAATATGATATTTCAAATATCTTATCTTCGGAACTAATAGAAGAATAGATTAGTAAAATAATAAATATCTGTTATTTCATTTCATAGGAAAATAGATCAATTCGGACTGCCAGTAGCTTAGCAAGGACCACAGGTGAGGGAATTCTGATGATCTACTATTTGCTTGTGATTATTATTGTTTGCTGTTATGTTGAATGTATTGCTTGTATGGAATGACTGATTGGTGTGAGTTTTATCATCCGCATGATCACCTGCATAAATGGATAAAGATAATTATTCGACTAAACTAATCGGATATACTCGTCGCATGTGCTTGATTCCCCTTGTAGGAAATGTCCCAATTTTGACATCAAAAGTATTTCGAAATGTATTTTAAAGAAATCCGACTTGGAATATTCCAGGTTATTTTGATATCCTTGGAAAAGGAAGAATTTATACTAAAAGAGTTTATGAGATAAACATGGGATATTTCCGAGTATTGTTGTGACAGTGGATGTGGCCTGAATTTGGGTCCACTGGTCACTTGGCGATAGATGTTACCTGAGTTTGGGTCTATCCGCCGGATTCACCTTTATAGGTGATGGTTTGTATTGGCAGTAGATGTTACCCGAGTCAGGGTCTACTTGTACGATTCACCATAGATTGGTGATGGATTGTAAGAATGCCATTAAATTGGCATTATATATTTTAAATATTAACCAGCGTAAATCACGTGAACACGTTGGGGAATATTTGTTGTTACCAATGGCGGTTAAGCATTGGGTGAGTCTGGATGGACGAAACCACCAGGCAGCCTCGTACGGTTAAGGCGAGGTGTCCCATGCGGGTAAGTATGGGAGACAACTGAAGTGTAGACAGGTAAATCTACATCGTCTATGGTTCCGGACCCCCATAGATGTGTTGCTTGCATTCATCACGTATGCATTCATATTGCGTATAGATAGATTTGCATGAGTGTATAATTAATGTTTGATAACTTGCGTGACCGATAGTAGTGAGGAATGAACTCACTGAGCCCGTGGTTCGCTCACCCCCCTACAGTTTTTGTGCAGGAATATTACTAGCTGGGATTGGGCTAGGAATGTGTGAAGAGAGCTTCTCCAACAAACTTTATTGAAGATAGAGATATAGGATATGGAAACTTAGAATGTAAATTAAATGAATTTTGAATTTTGTATGTTGTAGGTTGAAAACCCAATTTCACTATTTGGTGGGGATACCGATTCTCTGCGATCTTGGTGGAAATTGGAAAATCAGATTCCATAGTTGAAATACTGTAATATATTATATCATTTGTATAATAAACTTTTATAAATAAATAGAGTCTTGTATATTCTGACATACAAGACGGCTCTCATGTTACGGGTGCACACGTGATATGATAGCTTTAGATAAATCCTGTTAGGCCCCCATTTAGAGTCGTGACAACCAGCAGCATGCTGCTTAGAATTCCACTTGCCTTTATTGGCATAGAGTGCCTCTTCTTCATTCTTCAACGAGACTCCTCCCATTTGCTTAGCTAAAGCTTCCTGACCAGCTAGCAAATTCTCGAATTCTACAAGCGATGGCTGAGTTTGCCATCCTTGTATGGCAGCAACAAAACTCCTAAATTCTGGCTTCAACCCATGGATGATGATTCGCTTTATCCTGGTTTCACCAATAGGAGCTTCTGGATCCAATTCAGAAATTTCCCGACATAGCGATGTCACTTTATGGAAGTACTGTGCAACCGTCATGTCGCGTTGGGCCACGACAACAACTCACTCTCTAAGAGTTGGAGCTTCGTATCGTTCTTCTTAGAGAATAGCTTGGCTAATGCATCCCAAGCTTCTTTGGGAGTTTTCACATCCCGGATATGCTCCAGCACATCCTCTTCTACCGTCGTCTTCAAAACAAACATGGCTTTGCCGGCTTTAATCTTCCATTTCCGCAACGTTCCATTCCCATCTTCAGCCTCTGGTTGTCTCACTTCATTTCCATTTACAACCTCCCACAAATCCTGGCCCGCATATAAGAAATCATGCAAGTAGACCAAGAATTATAATTCTGGTTATTAAGCTTCTTGATTCCGCCAATGACTTGAAGATCACCCATCTTAGCCAGAGAAAATATTCACCAGATGCGTACGAATTGTTAGGCTCTGATACCAGATGTTGAAACACAGAGGCCCACAGTGTACTCAAAAAATATTTCAGAAACTAGTGGTCAACAAAACATTTAATGTAACAAGACAGCACTCTGATATATTCACTCACAAAAGACAAAAGCTTAATAATAAAATAAACAAAAGTGCTGTTAAAAGTTCACTCAAAACAAAGGGAAGAAATAATGCTTCGAAGGAGGATTATATTATTTAATGCAACTCAATGCCTTTATATAGGTACAAACTAGAACAGCAACTATGTCACGTTTCCCACTTCAATAGTAACAAACTATAAACCCACAATTCCTAAAGACTAGGACTAGCGTAACAAACACGAAAGACTCGGTAACAAACAAACAAATAAATAAATAAATGAACAGTGACTCAATAAAATAAATAACAACTGAGCAACCCATGTGCTGGTGTTGCTTTCTTCAATAGGTTTGGGAAGTAATGGCAGATTGAATGACCTCTTCTCTTCTAATGATCTATGCGTGGAATTCCCCAAATTAGAAACGATCCATATGAATAATCTTCATGGAATGATAGAGGTGTTCCATTATGATCCAACAAAATACCAAGTTGTTGCTCCTGACCTGAGGGAATTGGTGATCTTTAATCTGCCAAACTTGCAAAGACTCTGCAACTACGAGTTGATCGAGCAGTGGAAATCTCTAGAGATCCTTGAAGTGTGCAAATGCCCTACCCTAAAGACGTTGCCTGAAATGACTTCCATAAAAGAGATAAGAGGAGAAGAAGAATGGTGGAATAACCTAGAGTGGGATAGCCCAAAGACCAAGTCCGACATGGAACAATATTTTAAGGTAAAGTAAGGGGATATAATCAGAACACACAATACAGTACAAGGAGTATGTGTAAGATATTTAGCCTTTGATCGTGTCTTTTTCAGTATTTCTGAATATATTTTGAGTACTTATTCTTAATAACTTGTTATTTTTGGAGTCATGTTTTCATGGAGATGCAAAATAATGTTTTGTTTGGTTGAACTGCTTGCTTATTAAAGTTTTTCAATAAAATAGTTTGCTGCCATTTTTCTTTTTATATATTTTTATTTTATTTTTATAGTTTTGATGTAATATAGCAATTTCTAGTTGAGTATTGTGATGGCAGTCAAAGGAAATTGTCTAGGTCGACAGCAACCCATTTTTAGAGTTAATGATTTGGTGAAATATGCCATTAAGAATTTGGAGGATGATTTGATAAATAGATAACCATCAGTATCACTTAAATCAAGCTGAGTTTATGATCTTGATTAGTTTTGCAACATGAATTATAGAAGAGTACTCTTGGAATTTCGTGTTACGATTGAAGAATGTGAAATATCTTATTTTTAATATATCATTTTCATCATCCGTAAACACAAGAACACTCCTCTAGTGCGGTTTTTTTTTTTTTTTTAGACATTAACTTGATTACTAAAGGTGGCTTCTCAGGCAAAGGAATCCCGTGGATTGTCAACGGACCAACGATCGGTCGAACCTCGACACTTCATCCCTCCTCCGGGTAAGATTTTAGTTTTGTCTCGTTGGCTTGCTTTTGATTGTTTTGTTCCCTTCCTTTTTTTTTTTTTTTTTCAAGAAGTCTAAATCCCATGCCATATTCGACTGTTTAATCTCCACAATCACCGTCGGGTTGAGCGATCAGTAGAAGTGTTGGTCAAGAGGATCTTTTTTTTTTCTTTTTAAATATTTTTCGAGTATGAATGAGGTTGACGAGGGGTTCAAGTGCGCCGTGATAAACCGTTAGGTTTCGAGATTACAACTTTCAAATGATTTTCCTCAAAACCTCTTGAAGATTTCCATCTCTTTGTCGGATGGAGTTTCTATTTGATATCTTAATTTTTTAAATAATTTAATTTTAGGGATTGTTGTTATTATTATTATTATATTATTATTATTATATTATTATTTGATATTTTGGTTTTGGTGTAGGGTTTTAGCTTTTTTTAAAAATAATATTGTTATTATTGGGTGATTGGATTGATTAAGTTTGCTTTAGTTTTTTTTTTTTTGGTATTATTTAATGCTTTGTTTTTTGAAAATATGTTTAGGAATTATTTAACTTTTTCATAATTATTATCTCTTTTTTTCAGTTAATCTTTATGAGAATCTGAAAACCCTATCTTTGGGGTTGATGTGGTTTGTATTAATGGACTAGTTTAGGATTTTTTTTATGTTGCTCGTTAAATAACATAATTTGGAGAATTTTGTCAATTAGAATTCTTGCAATGTTGATTTTCTTGCATATGTAGTTTTTAGAATATGGTTTAGTTTATACTATGAAATGTAATGCGTAGTCTATATATTTATTTTTTAACGAGTGCACTTTTTTTTTATATTAGACATATATGCTAGAATGATCTAGTTTATGAATGGAAATTGCGGTTGTACTATTTGTGCATGCACAATATCATGATTCCTTGTTGTGCGTCATTCATGTCCGTGGCCAGGGAATAGTGAAATCGTGACCATGCTTATAAACTTATTTAGTGACCCAAATACAAGCTTAGTGGCCTTATTAGGTAGCAAACCTCCAATGAATTTTGACCTTCATGAAAAATCAAGAGCTTTTCGAAGTAAAATTAGACTCATGCAAGTAGGCTATAGATAAGTTTTAGTGGTCTCTAGATATGATTTGAATTCAAGCAATGTTTTTTATGTTGTATTGTCTTACAAGAGATTTATCGAAACGTGTTAATTTTTTATTCGTTAGATATCAAAGTTTTTCAAGGTGTTTGTTTCCATCCTCCAAACCTAATCGATGCATTCCATTGTTTCGGCAAGTTTGTATTTGCCTTATCTTGATCATGCTCCCATGGGTGACTATTAGAGCTTTGTGAGTGCCTGTAGGTATGCAATCGGATATCTTCACATATATGAGGGAAGCATATGGAGATGAAGAAATTGATGGTGATATAGACGAGCAAGACCCTACGGTACGTATTTCACATATTATAAGGCTCTAAACAGCCAACATCATTAGCTATTGTAGTTTGTCAAACTCTTTTGGATCTTTGTTTTAGATGACATTTTGTTATTTTGATTTCCTATTCCTTTAGAGCAATGAATCACTGGATATCACTACTGAGCAAGCACGGAGAGGAAAAGACATCCAGGGAATCCCCTGGGAAAGGCTCAGTATCAGTAGGGATGAGTACCGAAAAATTAGACTAGAACAATATAAGAACACTGAAGACGTGCCACGATCTGGAGAGAAGTCGGGAAAGGTAAAAAAAAATTGGGTTATCCGCATCCCAATTATCATTTTTTTTTTCTCCTATTATGAATTTTTGGACCGATTGGAGAATCTGCATCTCAATTATCTTTTTTATGCTGTTATGCAGGATGCCAAAATAACTCAAAAAGGGTGTTCATTTTATGAGTTCATAAGAAATGCAAGATCGGTGAAATCTACCATTCCCCACGTTCAGGTCAGATAACGGTACTTAGATGACAGTCATCATTGAATCTGTAAAATTGACAAGTGATACAATCATTGTTTTTTGTGTATATAACTTGACACCCAAACAAAAATTTTTTTGCTGGAAATAGTTGGTTCATGAAATTTTATCATTTTCCTTTGACGTATGTATGTGAATTCTAGTTGCTGAAAATAACTGTACAAGCCCATTAAACTTCTTTTTATAAGTGCCATCATTGGTAGGTTAAATACGTTTCATGGGAATTATGAAATTACCAGTTAAAGCAATTTGATATTCAAGAGACTTCTCTCTAACCCAACTAGTTACCATGGGTATGTCAGAACCATTGAGTTCTAACATGGGTTGTCTAATAATTTCTCCTTTTGTGTTAGTGTAGGCGAGAAATTCTGTGTGCGCCACATCTAAGCATGATGTGTACCTAGTGTCACAATTTTCGGTTATTCATTGGTCATCATTAAAGGGCAACAAGTCCGAAGTCCTTGATCTATCCGGGAATGAAGCTCCAACAGAGGTAAACATATATGTTTGTGAAACAAGCAGTCAACTTGGATATTGTTTCAATGCTTTTTTGGTAAATAAGAAAATAAAGTTGGAGTGTTTTGTTTTTTGCTGTATCAAAACACACAGGAACATCCTGAGAGCTCTTTGGAACGATTAACAGAGACTAGAGTTAGTACGCTTGCTGTAAAGGACAGGTTGTTAGTTGTTGGTGGATTTGAAGGGGAACTTATATGCAAGGCGAGGGGCATGGCATTTTGTTTTGATCCTCCATTAATATGTGAATAAATTAGTGTTTACTGTGTGACTTGAACATCTTTTCAGTGTTGCTGTTACTCGCATAAACCATTGACTTCCTTTTGTATGCAAAATGTTTGAAACAGAAATGTAGATGCTTCTTGTTATCAGATTGCTGCTTGTCTCATGCTGGTTGTGGTTCTCCAGCATAGTCAACTGTTTTCCTGCTAGTTAGTTGTTAATACGTCTTTTGATTGTCTATTGTTGTAGTTATAATGATAAATACGAGTATGTTTATTATCAGGAGCTAGGTGACTTCTCTTATTATTATTATTATTATTATTATTTTGCCTGCAGTTTTTGGATCGTCCTGGAATTAGCCATTGTTGCAGGACAACTTATGATAATAATGCATGTACAAATGCTGTAGAAATATGTGCAAATTCCTGGTAAGACTTCCTTCCAGCATTTTTTTTTTAAAATAATTTACTTTCAGATTTGGCACTAATTTGCCTTGATTAATTAATCCTCAGCGGATCGATCCACATTATAGTCTCAAACAATGATAGAGGAGTAAGAGATTTTGACATGGAAAGCTTTCAACTTGTAAAGCATTTCCATTTTGACTGGCCTGTAAATGTAAGGCTTTGATTCACCAGTAGCTTTTAAGATAGTTCCTTTTGTTGCATGCAAATGCACTTGAAACATTGTGGTAACTGAGTATGTGTGTGTGTGTGTATATATATTCATAAGATACTGTGTGTAATGTTTATTTAGTCAATGTAGTGTTTATGTAACATCTAATAGAATTATAAGATGATTATACATATGAACATTACGTAAAAGTCACAACTCCTTCATGAGGCAAATTCTTTTGCATCATGTCATGCCTTTCGATACAAATTCGGACAGATGTGATTTATGCATGTAACAATTAATGTTATAACTACTCAAAGGATTCTCTCTTTTTAGACTAAGTCATGCCTTTTGAATAAATATAATCATTGATTGCTTTATATTATTGTTTGATTTTCATCTATTTCTATATCTATATCTATATCTATGTCTGGTCTGTATTTGATCTATTTATGAGTAAAAATATCTGAATTTCATATATATGTTTTTTACAAATAGTCTGTTTGAAAAATGACCCCTATTTATATAAAGATTTGTAATGTGCTACTAGAATTTATTTGTTTGCCTTACCTTTTGTGGCAGCATACGTCATTGAGTTCGGATGGTAGACTTCTTATCATTGTTGGTGATAATCCTGATAGCTTATTGGTTGATGCAGAATCTGGCAAGGTAATCTTACTTTTTTAATTGTGTTTGTGACGTCCAATAATGAATGTTGCATACTGATTACCTTGATTTTTCTCGGTAGACTATTATGCCTTTGACAGGGCATCTAGACTATTCAAGTGCATTAGCATGGCACCCAGATGGTGTCACCTTTGCTACTGGAAACCAGGATAAAACTACTCGAATATGGGATGTGCGCAATTTGTCCAAGTCTGTTGCCATTTTTAAGGGAAACATTGGTGCTATTCGATCAATCCGCTACACATCGGATGGTCAGTACTTGGCAATGGCAGAGGATGCTGACTTTGTCCACATTTATGATATCAAAGTCGGATATGAGAAAGAGCAAGAAATCGATCTCTTCGGTGAAATATCTGGAATGTCCTTCAGTCCAGATGCAGAATCTCTCTTTATTGGAGTGTCAGATCGGACATACGGTAGCCTCCTTGAGTATGGTCGGGTCAAAGGTAGAATTTGAATTGAATTTGTGTTTAATTATTTTATTTTAAATTTATTATATTTTGGTAGGTTGAATTGTCCATTTGATTATAATTATGACTTGTGACATGATTCTAAACCCTATAGCATTGTAAAAAATTTCCTAAATCTTTCTTAAAACCCTATAGGATCAAAACTACTCTAATATAGTTTGTTGAGTGAAAGTTGTGCCTAGTGTATTATTATGATTCTTTTAAAAAACACAAAAGTGATATTTGAATTGTGAGATTTTTTGGTGTGGCTCTTTTGGAGCATTAACTTGTATTGAATAAAGTGTAGAGTGAAGTCCTCCATTAATATGCATTTGTATGACTAAAGATTAGGGGGACTAGACCAAGCTCATCAACTTTGATTGCACTTGCATGGTAATCATCAACACCTATCACATCATCCTCGAATTGCTGTCCAAGATCAAGACAATACAACTACTGGTCTATAGCCTCCACTTCGGGTACATTAGTACACTAGTACTCGGCCTACTTACAAGTACACACATAATAATAGTCGAGAGATAATATATAATCTCCAAGTTTTTCCTTAAATTAAGTTTAGAAATTAGAATTAAAAATCAATATGGATTTAATATAAAAGTTAGAATGAATAGCCTAATTAGTAGATTTATTTATATTATTAAGTATAGAATGAGTTAAATAAGAATAAAGACTCAAAATCTTAATAGATCTATTTCAAAAATTGTTTATCAATTTAAACTGTTTTCAAATTTTCTTATGAACTTATAATTATAAAGCTTAAGCCTTAAGTTATAAGAAATTTGTTATAATTTGTTTAAAGAAAATTCTATATAATTAAATTTCTAATTTAAATTGATCAAACTTTGCATTGATTTTAATTAATTTTCTTTTGGTGCTTTAAGCTTAAAGAAACCCAAAAATTTTTTGGCATGAAAACCAAGGCCCATAGCCCATTTTCTTCACATTAGCCTGCACCAACACACACACAATTCTTTTAATGCCCCTAAAGTCAAAGCTACTTTTATCAATTATAAGCATAATTAGCAAGTAAATTGGCCACAATATCTACTGTAAAGTAAGCTAAAGCAAGTGCCATTTCCTCCCTTAAACACCACATTTACTACATCAAATTTTCTTTCTAAACTCTCCAAATTTCATTTCATGCTCCATCATCAAGTCAGACTAGATTGGGTAAGTTATAACTTACTTTTTCTTTGTTTAATTTTGTAAGATAGATAGGTTTAGTTAGTGTTCATGTTGACTAATGTTGAATATAGGTTGTTAAAGATACTAATGTTAGATGGTGAAGATAAGTGATGAAATTGATAATTTAAAACTCAAAACAAAGAGATAATAGACCTTTGTTGGGTTGATAAATTTATGTTAGGAATAGGCAAGTGTAGTAGAAGCGTGTATATGTAATGTCAAAAACAAGGTGTAGGGGATGCCTATGAACCTTTTATGTTGATTGAAGCATTTTTTTGTTGGAGATAAGGTCATAAAAATCAGTTAGAAAGTATAAAGTTTTGAAGTGTGGATATACAACTTAGGGTTTAGCTTATCACAAGCATGACGAAAGTGTGGTAGCCTTAGACGTTTGGATTATACTTGATCGTGATCTACCCAGTGATCATCTTAAATCTAAAATGTTTTTGTTGATCATAGATGTGATCAAGACCTTAGTAGCCTCGAGTGTTTGAGTTTTAGTTGATCACGGACATGATTCAAACCTTAGTAGTCTCAGGTGCTTTAACTTTACACAATCACAAGCATGATTGTGCCCGTGAGGGCTTAAACTTGATTACACAATTAACAAATGCTTGCTTTCTAGAATTCAATGTAATGATTTTCTAAGGCTGAATTAGAGAAGATGCATGATGTGGTTTAGGATTTCGTAAGATGGACTGCAGAGTCAAATGGTAAAATATTATTTTCTCGGAACATGGAATTTCAAGGTATTCAATGGTTACATTGCCAAAGGAGGTGAATAATTTCGAGTAGATTTCTTTTGTAGACAATAAGGGCATTGAACTACCACAACAAAGTCAAGATTTTCCAAAAATAACTATCCTCTTACTACGTGGAACCTATGCACATAAGGTAGAAGTGTCTCATGAGTTTTTGAATGGGTTTCAATTGCTTAAAGCCCAAAATATGAGCTACCGCAAGCATTTCCATGTACTTCGCTTTGCTATCCTGAACTACTTGCTTTTATTCTATGCAATTGCGCTCATGTTGAGGAAATTCCATCGATGCCTAAACTTATTATTCTTGACCTTTTCCATTTCATCTTGATAAAATATCGATTGAAGTAAGTCATCTTATTCACTTAAAGGTGTTGAATTTAATGGAAACTAACCAAATAAAAAGTGGAAGTTGATATCATAAGGAATTTAAAATTTTTGGAGGTTCTAGAAATGAGAGGAAGTGGTTATATGTGGCCAACCAAGAGAACATCCAACTCATAAGAGGCAACGTTGCAAGACCTGTCAGGATTAAATGGGGTTGAAGTCAGTATATATTGATTTAACTAACCTAGGATGCAGTTTATGAAAATGGTTGCTAGATAGAAAGGTTGGAATATTTCATATTTAATTATAATTTTCATTATATATCATTCACATGCAAACCAAGGAATTTCGCATTATTAGAGATTGATAAGTTAATGTCGATGTCGAGTCTTTCATCGTGCATGCAAAATGATCTTGAAGGTGTTAAAAATGCAAACAACATATTTGTTTATTTTACCTTGATTGATCACTCCAAATCCAAAATAAAGGAATTAGATATTGAAAATTGTTCGTTTTCTAAAGAATCAACCATTTTACTCCCAATTATATTGCCTTATCAAGCTTGGAGAGGCTTACACTTCCATATACAAAAGAAAGCTTTCCTTGAGTGGCAAAAGCCCTAGGAGCAACATTCCTTATATTAAGCCTATTAATAATTGATGGTTCACATTTTATCTAGGAATTGAAAAATCTCTTGTCTTTTGATGATGCGCAAGTAGAATTCCCCAAACTAGAAAAGATTTGTATTTATCATTGTTGTGAGTTGATAGAAGTCTTCCATTATGATCCAACAAAATACCAAGTTGTAGCTCTTAACCTAAAGGAATTGGCGATCTATGACCTACCATGCTTGCAAAGACTTTGTAATTGAAAGTTGATTGAGCAGTAGCAATCTCTAGAGATTCTCAAATTGTATGGATGCCCTAACCTGAAGAAGTTTCCTAGAATCCAAGTCCTGCATGAATTGATTCTTCAAGGTAAAGTAAGGGGATATACCCAAAACCCAAGTTACAATACAAGGAATACGTGTAATTGTGTCTTTTTTAGTACCTCTGAATTTATTTTGACTGCCTATTTGTAATTGCTTGTTATTTTTGGAGTCATGTTTTCATGAAGATCCAAAATATTTTTTGTTCAGTTAAATTGCTTGCTTGTTAAAGCTTTCTGTTAGGTGTTATTTGTTTTCAATAAAATATTTTATTGCCCGTTTTCTTTTTCTGTTTCCTTTTTTTTAGTATTAATAGAATATAGCAATTTCTAGTTGAATGATGTGATGGCAATCAAAGGAAATAGTCTAGGTCGATAGCAATGACCCATTTTTAGAGTTGATGTTTTGGTGAATGATGCCATTACGAAGTTAGAGGATGATTTGATAAATAGCCTCACATCATCATCACCTAAATCAAGCTAAGAGTTTATGATGAAGAAGAAAAAGAAATAATCACAAATAATTTTCTAGAAGATAAGTTGGATTTGATGATTAGAATTAGGTTGTGGAATATAACTTATGAAAGAGTACAAATGGGATTCAAGACTGTGAAATAACGGATTTTGAATATGTCCATTCTTTTTAAC
Source organism: Combretum micranthum (assembly GCA_024138025.1). NCBI lineage: Eukaryota > Viridiplantae > Streptophyta > Magnoliopsida > Myrtales > Combretaceae > Combretum > Combretum micranthum. Next base: position 1,613,750 of record JAMXBD010000137.1, read on the forward strand.
TACTTCTTTGTTGTATTTCAAAACTTTGATAACATCTTTTTCCATATTGACTTTTTTCATTATTTTGGATCTTGCAAAGTAATATCATGCTTGCTTACTCACCACCTTCATCGTCATCATATATATACATACATATATATTAAATGCATCCTCTTGAATTTGAACTCCAAAAATAAAATTTTTATTAAATGACCAAAGAGTGCTTAATGTTTATTTTTATTTTTATTTCATTTTTACCATGTTAGTTATTATATAAATAAGTGGTAGTGTTTATATAATTTTCATATTATTGCATTCTTTTTTGTTTCCTCATTTCTTTTTCCGTTTTTAGATCCATTATACGCTATTTTGGACTACAAAAAAAAATAATTAAATGACCAAAAACTACTAAAATTTTATATTTGTTCCACTGTTACAATATTAAACATTTATTAAATACCAAAAAATCCTTAGTCTTTATTTTTATTTCACCCTTTCCATGTTAGTTACTGTATAAATAAGCAATATTTACGATTCTACTAACTAATCCTTTATATCTCTCTTTTCTCTCTGCATGTCTGTAATTTTAATAGAGATTAGACTTTTTGCCTTTATGAACAAATATAAAGATATTTACTTTTTTGCTTCTTAAATTGGATTTATATAATTTTTGCATTACTACATTTGTTTTGTTTTTTCATTTATTGTTTCCACATTTTTAGATCATTTATACATTATTTTATTTTCTTCTCAAATATTCAATGGTTGTATTATATTCAATAACTGTGTTATATTCTATGTTTTATCACATCAAATTTCATTTTTAAACATGTACGTGCATACGCCTCTGTTAATATAGATATTAACCGAATTCTTTTTCAATTTGGAATTCAAAATAAAATATTAATTAAATGAATAAAAAAACTTATTAATACATATTATTAGTTTATTATTACTATAGTAGATACTATGTAAACAAAACAATCATTGTTTTAGTAACTACTCTCCTCCATCTCTTTGCCAGCGTCATAATTAGAAATGACACTCTTTTCTAATCTCTCTCTCTCTCTCTCACACACACACATAGTGTATGGCCCTTTTCTTAACAAATGTAAAAAATATTTTTTTTTTAAATTGTTGAATGATTATATAGTTTTCATATTACTACATTTGTTACATTTCTTAATTTCTTTTTTTCCGCTTTTTTAAATTCTTTATAGATTTTTTTCTTATCAAAAAGCCGATATTTATTCAATAATTATGTTATTTTATAAAATTATTAGGTCAAACTACTTTTTTTTTTTTGCACATATCACTGGTGCACATTTGAGATCTATATTTTTCGTTTTTTTTTTTCATTTCAATCACCTTTAATGTGCATTAACATCTCTCGATTACATTCTTATCATTTAAACTAGAAATTTCTACTTTTAATCTCAAATTAAATCAAATTTGAGTTAATTTTTTATCTTTCCAATATGAACGGTTATAGTACAATCTCTGTTTACTTATTGGGAACTTCAATCTTCCAATAAAACTTGCAAAAATAGCTATCTTTCATTTCCCTCCATTTATGCATTGTGAGTGAGACGATTGCTAATTTGTTTAGCTTTTAATCCTAACTAACTTTTGTGAAATATCTACCCTTCTCCCTCCAATTTAAAAGGTGAAATTATATACATCATATTGCGATGGTCTACTGAACAAGAGAGGACATACATCCATATCAACAACATCGCAATACACAACATCTCAGTACTTACCTATGGAGAATGGAACCTTGCAACGTTCCATCACTTCAATTTTTCCGTAGTAGATTTGATCCACCCTAATGTGTATGGACTTGGGTGTTTCTCCATAGGCAATTTTAATTTATGCACCGTCTTCCTCCCAATTATGTTCACATAACAACTGCTATCAACAATTACACCAAACACCTTGTCATCAATAATGCATCTAGTTCTGAATAACTAATGGCGTTGGGTATGATCTTCACTTTTCGGGGTCAACATCAACCCCCAAATAACATACACCCCTTCATCTTCTTCTTCATATTCCTCCTCATTACCTACATCGGCTTCACAACAAATCCTCTCATCATCTTCTTCTCTTTCCACAATATTAATGGTCTTCCTCTTAGGACACTTATTGGATCTATGTTCCAGTTGACCACATCGGAAACACTTCCCAACAATTGGTTTTGCATAAGATTATTTGCCTTCTTACCTCTTTATCCAGTCCCTCATTGATTGGACGTTTTTCTACGACCTTATCCTATGGGGTTTGATTCTTAGCATTGTATCCACGATTTGACTGTTCCTCCACCTCTTTAGTTTTCTCCTTTGACGATGTAGTGGACACATATCCCCTAAAACTTCTGTTTCAATGTTCTTACTGCATCAACTCGGCTTTCAAGGCTAGATTTTTCACCTCACTCAAGTGCAAATAACTTGTACCTTGATTTTGTCTCATAAGGTTGGTTTCAACCCTCTAAATACCGAGCCACCTGCTAACCTTCGGGCTCTAAGATATTATTCCATTCTGCTAACCTCATGACCTCGGTAGTAAATTCATGAACAGATCTACTTCCTTTCTAGCATCTTTGATATTGTTAGAATAGAATCTATTTGTGATCCGGTGGTAGGAATTCCATTTTCATCAGATACTTCATCTGGTACCAAGTACAAACTAGACCCTTTCCTTCCACTCTATCCTATATTGAATCCACTCCCACTATTTAGAAGCCATCCCCTTTAAACGACACGCCACCAATCTCATTCGTCTTTCTGGAGGAGTTTCCGCATAATCGAAGAATCAGTCAACATTTGCAACCCAATTTAAAAATTCTTCAATTCCTAGATTCCAGTTAAAATATGGGATGTCAACCTTCAATCGAAAGTCTCCACTATCCCTATCATCATATCCATCTCTTCTATGCTCGCCATATCGTAATAGCAAAAATTCTCGACGTCTCTACCATCAAAATCATTCCTTCTTTGACCACCATATGATAGATTGCGAGCAAACTGAGGTAGTTCCACATCGCTTTCTTCAAGTCTTCTTCATAGACTGCTTGCCTAAGTGTAGGAATCGATCTGTCAATAGGTTCACCATGAGCTACATCATCCCCTAGTCTTCTATTGCAATTCCTTCTCTTGTTACATTGATCCCTCAAGCATCTAGACGATCCACAATCTCCTCAAAACTTTCCTCAAAATGTTAGAACATGTGATCCATCTATTTCTCTAGATGTCACTCCAATCGTTGCAATGCCTCATCCCCCTGAGAGGCTCCACTCCCTTGAACATCATCACTGAGAACATCGCTATCACCATCAGTAGCCATCTTACTCTGATACCACCTGACGCAGCGTAAAGTGTTCAAAGATCATAATTTGTAATGGAAATTGAAACTTTGTGAGAGAATTCTTCAATTAGGGTTTTCAAAATGTAAAACTAATGTCTAATCTCTAAAAATATGGTTTCCAAGACTATATATATATATGAATACATAAATCCCTAAAACAAAATAACAATAACTAAGTCGGTTAAATATGCACTTGTGCAAAGTTAGCGGTGTTGGAATGCTAACATCGAACGGTGTACATTATACATTAGCAAATTTGGGTTCAACACTGGCAGCGTATAGCCAGCGTTTCCTTACACCACGCCCATGACAATGCCCATGCAATGATCTGGCCAAACAACAAATATCCTACACCGGCTTAACACCAGTAGCCTTCCTTTTAGCACTATCGGCGTATCTTTCAACACTAGTTGCCTTCTTTAACTGTTGCTTCATGTTCCTTCGTTCCCTTCTTGGATGATTGTTTGTTAAATAAACATCCGCTATCTCGCCTGTGCCAAGAGGGAAGTGAACCTAATCCATTTTACTAGAAAATTAGTATTCATACTACCAGAATATAAATGGCCAAAAAAAAAAAAAAAGAAAAGAATACTACTAAAATATAAAACCTTAGCTATTCTTTTGAGATTACTACAACTGATTTTGACCAATGAAAGTTTGTCGTCTTACCCCTATCACCACTGCCGCCACAACCATCATTATTAAATAAAGGTAACAATCACAAGTGATAATAGCTATGGTTACTAAGGCTAATAAATCAATTGAAATGGTATCTAGCGGTTTACTCCATCTTCAATTTAACCTATTGGTGACAAGAATATGGAACAACAAATTCTCATATGTTTTTTAACTATACTATTACTGCTACCGCCACACCACCACTGTCATTATTAAATAAAAGTAACAATCACAAGTTATAATAACAATAGTTGCTTAGGCTAATAAATCAATAAAAATGGAATCCAATGGTTTACTCCATCTTCAATTTAACGGAAGTAGAATTTACACCGAACCCTTCTACCTGGAGCTATATGTTTTCAGCTAGCACCTTTGTGGCTAGATGGTTCAGAGAATCAATTCATTTTTAATCTATCTATCTACATATATATACATATATATATATATATGTCACGATTTTCATAAAATATTTTTGTTCAAATAACTTTTGCCGGGAAAGAACCTATGTTATATCCACCGACAGGGAGGGATGATAACCATTTTTCTTTACGTTAAAAAAAAGGTGTTATATGAGTCAGCATGGCAAATGAAAGATCGGCACGGCAAATAGAATTTTTTTGACGTTGTTCTGACCAAAAGCATCATTTGCAGCAAAAAGATACCCTCTTTAATTTTGAATTTCTTTTTGGGCCGACACTAATCTTAACTTAATCCTTCCTTAATTTTCAATTTTCTTTGTCCGACTCTTTAATTTTATATATATTAATCCATCTTTAATTTTGATTTTTCTTTGGCCAACTCTTTAATCTTAAATTAATCCATCACCTAGTGGGAAAGCACGACTCTAAATGAAAAAATAATTCGGATGGCGCCAAACATTTTATTGCACCAACACCAACACCAACACCAACATACGACTGAAGCACTTTTATTAAAAAAAGATCACGCCAAGACAGAGACTTTTGTCTTTTGCATCCATATCAACTTCATCCGCCACGGCACGTTTACATTACTAAAACCCACCCCTTTCTTGGATTTTTCTTTTCAAACGGTTTTTCTCACGGAATCGTATGAGTCGACTCACGATTTAACAACATATACTTGCTAATTCATGACTAAAAATAAAAACTGATTGAGCTTCATAGAATTTGTTAATGAGGTTTTAATTTTAATTTTATTTTTTCCCCACAACCATGCACTTATTGACATCTGACTAAGAATTACAGTAGGTCAAATACGATAGAATTTGATTACATTGAATAGGGAAAAACAAGAAGCGATGTGTCCTGCAGAAAAAGAGGCAAGATTTTGGTAATGGTTGTACGGCTTTTGTTTGTTATATAAGCAAAGGATAAATTACATTGGAAGGTTTTAATATTTGGTATGAAGAGAGGTCTCAACGTTTGGAGAAGTAGATCAACTATGATCCCAATATTTTTTAGTGGTTCAAAAAGTGGTTTCAACGTTTGAAAAAATGAATCAATTAAAGTTTTTATTGTTACTTGTAAAACAAAAGAAATTTTAATTAAAACTCAAAATAACCCTTCTTCTAAGGTCTTCATTAATATATATCAATATAAGAAATATTTAACTAAAACTCAAAAGATATTTTTTTAAACATTGAGACCTTAAATGAATTTATCGAAACATTGCAAGCTTAAATGAACTTATCCTTAAATATTGGGATCTTCTAGTATAATTTATCCTATAAACAAAGGTTCTTTTGGGCACATGATGCTAAACTTTGTAAAGAAAACTCGTTAAGGGACTCAATATTTGGAATGCCCAAAAAAAAAAAGAAGAAAAAAAAAAATCTATTGATACTAAAATTTCATGTGTTTAGATGAGAAGTGACTAAATATTATTGTATCTTGACGGATGGTGCACGTGATGTGTTAATAGCCTTGAAACTTTCTCCTAACACTATTTTGGAAAAAGAAGTCCTCCGCATTACATATCGTGTGGCTATCCAACTAAAGAGAATTCGAGTAAAGGTTGAAAAACACGAACACAAATCTACTTTCAATGGAATAACCTACAAGTATAAGCTCCAGGAGATTGAAGTTTGCTCGGACAGGTGGTGTATTAGTAGAACCGATAATGCACTAACATGGAATAATAGTAATCATTATTCAAGTTAACACCATAATCATTTAACATAAATAAACTTTATTTTAATCTTGATTTATTTAAGAAAATAAGTTTTATTTTAAGTTCAAATTTAGCTTACTCACTAATTAACTTTAAGCCAACCCGAACTCAAATAGCTAACAAACAATTTGAGTCATTTACAGTGCTCTTGACAAGTTTCATGTTGTTTTACAATGCTTGATCATAGAAAATGACAAGGAATGGAGAAGAGAGAAAGAGATAGTTTTGCTTTCACACTTTCATTTCTTTTTTCCATAATTTTCCTTTTCCCACAAATGTTATTATTTTTTTTCTATATTTCCATTTTTTCCCCTAATTCACTAATAATTAAAAGAAATTAAAAAAATTTAGACTATTGATGGAATTTTAAAACTTTAACCATAGTGGACTCGGTTCATTTGTTGATTTTAGGTTCAACCAAAGCACCAAACTAAAGATTCAGAATCCCAACAATAAGTCATTTGGAATTGCATGATTGTTGAAGGGTTATTCTTTAGAGTACCGAACATGCAATTCATTCAGTTAGTTTAGTTGCATGATCGTGATGTCCGTCACCGAAATTTCATAACATGTATCAAATGGAAGATAGAGAGCTAAGGAACTCTGATATACGCACTTATACTTAAAACCTTATTTTATTGGTTACATATGATTACTTGGTTTAAATTCTTGTACCAAGCAATCCATCAAAGATGTCCTCACAAATTACGGAGAAATTAACATCAAGGAGGGACAAATCAATTGGAACGTTATTGTTTGTATCATATGAAAATGTGTCTAAACAAAAAGAATCGAATTGAATAAATTTCTAAGAAAATTCAAAAGGGCAAAAGGAAAAATGAAAAGCCAGGTTATATAAATTATTTCCCGCCAAGCAATTACGAAAAAATTAACATCAAGGATGTTGATATTTTAAAAAAATAGAAAAACGGATGTCTCTCGTGTTTCTGATAACACACGTAGCATTTTGTTTGAGGAAAGAAGATGACAGCATCAGTTTTCCGAATGTCAAATGCTGGAAAAAATAAACATGCGAGACAAAGTAAATAGAGACGCCATAGAAACAGTACTATTCCATAATTACGAAAGCATGGCTATATGAGGAAAATAAAGGCACTAGAGAAACAAAGTAAAAAAATACGTAGGAAAAATAAAGAGAATACTGTGTTTAATTCATAAAAAAATATGCCCCTTTTATAGGCTTACAAGAAGAAACTGTTATAAAAAAAAATTTCTCAACTAAATCAGTAAATCTTGCCACTTATTTGTTATTATCTTTGACTAGAAACAAAACAGAAATATCTCCTAATTATTTGCTAACTGCACTACTGAAATTACGAGATTTTTGCGATATTTCCTCGCAACAGATTTTGAATCATATCTCCAACACTTTCCCTTGATTCAAAATTGCAAAGTTGAAATCTTCATGGAGCACTTCTCTCCATTTTTCTGATATGTGAAGCACTTCTCTTCACTGTATGATGCACTTCTCATCATCTTTCAATTGGAGCACTTCTCTCCAAAATCTCTTGGCGCACTTCTCACCAATTTACTCAAAATAGAGTATCTTCTTCAACCATCTCTGCCATATTTGCTTGTTCATCATTTTTTATTCTGCAATCTTTTTGTAGGTGCCCAAACTTTTTGCACTTGAAACATTGAGGTTTTCCTTTGTGCCAACAATCCTTCTCTTCATGACCAAGCTTCTTACAATGGTTGCATTGAGGAATTCTTCCTTTTCCTTTTGAGAACGAAGTCTTCGCTAGATAAGCCTCTTCAACTATTTGTTTGGTTCCTTCTTGCCTCATTGTTCTTCTTTGATCTACCGCTTGAAGATCACTGATCAATTCTGCAAAAGTTATTTTTGATAGATCTTTAGCAATCTTAAGGGAAGAAATTTTTGACTCGTACCTTTCAAGTAGGCTCACAAGGAGCTTTTCAACTATTCTTTGGTTTGGAAATTCTTCACCAAGTAATCTGATTTGATTAACAAGGGACATAAGCTTACTACCATATTCCTTAACATTTTCAGATTCCTTCATTTTTTGCATCTCAAATTCTCTTTTGAGATTCAAGATTTGCATCAACTTTATTTGAGCATTGCCTTCAAATTCTTCTTTAAGCTTATCCCATGCTTCTTTTGGTGATTCACAAGCCATTATACTTGTGAAAATCTCCTCTGACACAGCTGAATGTATGCAAGTAATGGCCTTTGGTTTCTTTACCAAATCTTTTTCATATTTTTTGAGTTGTACCAATGTTGGATTTTGTGGAAGAGGAGTGGGATCAAAATCATTCTCCACAACCTCCCATAAACCCAGGGCTTTTAGATAGGACTTCATTTTGATAGCCCAAGAATGATAATTCTCTCCTTTAAAAGTAGGAATAGGAGCAGAAAAAATATTTGATGCCATCTACACTCACAATTTTTTTTTTTAATCAAAAAGTCACAAGCCCTTAGGACCTATAGTGCTCTGATACCATGTTGATATTTAAAAAAAATAGAAAAACGGATGTCTCTCGTGTTTCTGATAACACACGTAGCATTTTGTTTGAGGAAAGAAGATGACAGCATCAGTTTTCCGAATGTCAAATGCTGGAAAAAATAAACATGCGAGACAAAGTAAATAGAGACGCCATAGAAACAATACTATTCCATAATTACGAAAGCATGGCTACATGAGGAAAATAAAGGCACTAGAGAAACAAAGTAAAAAAATAAGTAGGAAAAATAAAGAGAATACTGTGTTTAATTCATAAAAAAATATGCCCCTTTTATAGGCTTACAAGAAGAAACTGTTATAAAAAAAAAATCTCAACTAAATCAGTAAATCTTGCCACTTATTTGTTATTATCTTTGACTAGAAACAAAACAGAAATATCTCCTAATTATTTGCTAACTGCACTACTGAAATTACGAGATTTTTGCGATATTTCCTCGCAACAGATTTTGAATCATATCTCCAACAAAGGAGGGACAACTCAACTGGATCGTGTATTGTCTATGCATATGGAAACGTGTCTTCAAAAAAAATCTAATTGAATAAATTTCTAAGAAAATTCAAAAAAAAAATAAACAGCAAAAGCCAGGTTAATATTCTCACTGCTAACCATTTCCAATATGTTAATCTTGGACTAGTGAGCTTAAGTTTCATTACCTGTACAAACAGAGTATAAATATATTATAATATATATATATAAGAAATTATGATTTACAATGACTTACAATATACAGTATATACCAGCAAAATTTCTGGTCAGCTACCACGTTTTCAGAGAATAGGAACGGAACTTTGTTTCTATCTGAAAAGCAACTTTGTAGCAAAAGATTCCCTCTTATCTTAACATAATAATCTTTCAATCCCCAAGGTTTTACATGCCATATAGAGTTCTTAATTACAGTCAAATGAACTTTCATTATTGAAACTCACTCCCGCGACTACACTAACACTATTCCTATTTTAAAATTTCTGTTTTTCAAATGGCATTTCTCGCAGATTTCATCACTTCCCTAGCTGCTCCACTGTTTGAAGTAGTAGCTCGCCTTTTTATGTCGTCCATGTTAGGAAGAGATTCAAAATTCAATGCAGGTTCTAACGGCAAAAAGATAAAAAAAATTGCAGGTTCTAGCTAAGCCGGAATCCCTTCTAGATTATTTATAACAGCTAAGAGATATGGTGAACTAAGTCCAAAAAAAAAAAAAAAAAAAAAAGAGATATGGTGAACCAGATTATTAATGCAATGAGCAGCTTAAACGAGATTGACAATTGGATTTTAGAAGCAGACAAGATTTTGCAGGAATGTAACTTGTCTAATTTAAATGATCATAGTCATGCCACTAAAATAATTCTATGATTATCAATTTCTCAAATAAAAATTATACAAATACTAATTACATACAATTAATTATCGTAATACTAATATAAAATGGTATTTTCAATAGACGATTCATATATTAAAACATGAATTGCATCTTATCAATGTTATTAATGTACAAATATTAGTGAATCATACTTTACATATGTGATTCACTTCTAAAAATAGTGGAATATATGATTCAACACTGTATGACTTTGCTGAATAGCATCTTCATACGGCAATTATTTTGTAAATATCTATTTTACATAATCAACATCCGATTTAGTATTGGTACTTTTATAATTAATTTCATCTTGTTTGTATTTAGGTAATTTTTCTTTATACGTTGATAGACATGTGCCTCCCCCCATATTGCTTCTCAAGCGATGCATGCTTGTGGTGCAAGTTGCAGGAAAAGATCTAGAAAATGATAGTGCAAGGAACAAAATCATAAAACTTGCCAATTTGCAATGAAAATAGAGATTATTTTATGTTTAACCATCATTTAAAAAAATTATATAAATACAACTTGAATAATATAATTATATAATTATCATTATTGTATCGCATGTTGAACATGTAATATAGCATCATTTATGTATTGCACGCTGAAATTTTATAAAAAAGGAAAGAGGTAATTTGTGAAATTTTAGCTCTTTCTGGAACCTATCAATCATGATTTTTTTGTATTTTTCCTTTCAAAAAAACTTCATAGTATTTTTAATTTTGATCACCTACTTTTATTTTCTCTTTAGGATTATCCATTTCCATAAGCCAACTAACTTATAGATACATATATATTTCTATATGGATGCCTTTTATATATTTGCATTTTTCACGGAGAAAGTTATGAGTGTTATACGACTGTATAACTCTCATTTATTGAATTTCTATTAAAAAAATTATATATATACGAAAATATATATTGTTTTCAATTAAGTACCAGTATCTTTTGTCCATGATTGATTCAACAGCTAAAAATAAATATTTATAACCGTAACCTCAATCTAAGAAAAACAATAATAAAACAATCCAAAACACTCACAATTTTTAGCAAAAATTCAAATGGAAAAAAAAAAAGAAGAAGAAATGTTTCAAAATCAAGAACATCTTTTAAATTAATTTCTTTTGAATGAAAAAAAAGGGTGGATGAATACACATTCCATTAACAATTCCATGTTGCGAAACTACAGGCTTTTAAAAGTGGTGAAGGAAAAAAATAATTTATCCATAGACAACAAACTCTAACTGCCATCAAAACACATTGCAAGTATTAATATCACAATGACATGGGATTTCTTTACGTGAATTGTTTTGACCTCAATTAATTATAGTCTATATATATATTAATACCTATCAAATCATTATTGGACATTCAGCCTATCCAATGTGAAATGTATATTTAACAGGCCACCGTTCATGAAAATTAATAATAAATAAAATGGCTAGAATTGAAGATGTAGTGATACGTGATAATATAACGAGTGGAGAAGAACAGATGCCAAACATGTGGCAGATGGCGGAAACCAAGTATAGGTGCCAACACAATTAGATAACTGAAAAAAAAAAAAAAAAATAGATATGTTGATAAATAAATGGGCCATCAACACGACATACGATGATTAAACTGGTATTTTTTTTTTTTTTTTTTTTTCAAATCTAAAAATTCCCAATCTAAAAATTCCTCAATTCCCAGATTCTTGTTAAAATATGAGATGTCAAACTTGAATCGAAAGTCTCCACCATCCCTATCTTCATATCCATCTCTTTTATACCCATTATATCGCTGATAGCGAAAATTCCCGGTGTCTCTATCATCAAAACCATTCCTTCTTCGACCATCATATGGTGGATTGCGAGCAAACTGAGGTAGTTCCACATCGCTTTCTTCAAAGTTGTCTTCATAGATTGGTTGCCTACGTACAAGAATCGGCCTGTCAATAGGTTTACCTTGAGCTACATTGTCCCTTAGTCTTCTATTGCCATTCCTTCTCTTGTTTACATCAATCCCACAAGCATTCAGCCGATCCACAATCTCCTCAAAACTTTCCTCGAAACATTAGAACATGTGATCCATCTATTGCTCTAGATGTCGCTCCAGTCGTTGCAATACCTCATCCCCCTAAGGGGCTTCACTTCCCTGAACATCGTTATGGAGAGCACCGCTATCACCATCAGTAGCCATCTTACTCTAATACCACCTGACACAGCGTAAAGTGTTCAAAGATCACAATTTGCAATAGAAATGCAAACTTTGTGAGAATTCTTCAATTAGGGTTTTCAAATGTAAAAATAATGTCTAATCTCTAAAAATAGGGTTCCAAGACTATATATACGAATACATAAATCCTTAAAACAAAATAACAATAACTAAGTCGATTAAATATGCACTGGTACAAAGCTGGCGGTGTTAGAATGCTAACATCAGATGGTATACATTGCACACCGACAAATTTGGGTTCAACGCCAATGGTGTATAGCCCGTTTCCTTACATCACACTTGTTACAATGCCCATGCAATGATCTGGTCAAACAACAAACATCCTACGCTGGCTTAACACTGGCAGCCTTCCTTTGAGCACTGCTGGCATATCTTTCAACACTTGCGACCTTCTTTGACTGCTGTTTCATCTTCCTTCATTCCTTCTTGGACGACTCCATTTTGTCCAAATAAACATCCGCTATCTCATCCATGTCAAGAGGGAAGTGAACCTAATCCATTTTATTAGAAAATTAGTATTCATACTACTAGAATATAAATGGCCAAAAAAAAAAAAAAGAAGAAGAAAAAATACTATTAAAATATGAAACCTTAGCTATTCTTTTGAGATTACTCCAGCTGATTTTGATGGATGAAAGTTTGTCGTCTTATCCCCATCACCACTGCCACCACCACCACCATCATTATTAAATAAAGGTAACAATCATAAGTGATAATAGCTATGGTTGTTGAGGCTAATAAATCAATTGAAATGGTATCTAGCGGTTTACTCCATCTCCAATTTAACCTAATGGTGACAAGAACTGTCACGACTCTAAATGGGGGCCTAACAGGATTTATCTACAACCATCATATCACGTGTACACCCGTAACATGAGAGCCGTCTTGTATGTCAGAGTATACAAGACTCTATTTATTTATGAAAGTTTATAATACAAATGATATAATATATTACAGTATTCCAACAATGGAATCCGATTTTCCAATTTCCACCAAGATCGCAGAAAATCGGTATCCCCCACCAAATAGTGAAATTGGGTTTCCAAACTACACATACAAAATTCAAAATTCATCTAATTTACATACTAAGTTTCCATATCCTACATCTCTATCTTTAATAAAGTTTGTTGGAGAAGCTCTTTTCACACATTCCTAGCCCAATCCCAACTAGTAATATTCCTGCAAAAAAACTGTAGGGGGGTGAGCGAACCACGGGCTCAGTGAATAACCAGACTTATCACAACAAGCAAGTTATTATCAATCATATGTAATGCATCAATCAAACACATGAACAATTACAAGCTTGGACAAACCGGAATCCAAACAGGACGGAGATTTTGCGCCCTCTCATCGGGGTTGAAGGGACCAATCCCTGAATCACCTACCTAGGAGAAACTAAGTACACAGGAAACCATAATCCTCACAATTATTATCTCTTTATGTTAATGATGTTTTAAACACTCAGTTCCTGTTTTGTACCTTAGAAACTCCACTAAGTGTTAGACATTTCACAGTGATACCATGGGCGGCGTCCTTCGTTACCAGTTAGTTCCCATGGAACCGACAGAACAAAGGTAAGCTTGCGTAGAACTAATAGCCTCTGCCTAGAAAAACCAAGCATTACCAGAGAACCGAAATTCTAATACGTAGTAGGTATTCGTAAAAACATAATGCAGTTTATGCAAATCGTGCAATGCATGTCCGTTTCATTTATAGTACCGATAGTTGTTAATCAAGTTTAAGGCGATCATACAATTTACAGACAATCATCAACATATTTCATACAATATTTATCATTCAATAGGATTATCGCTTATATTATGATAATTTGCCATTCCATCATACACCACGCATCATGCTGTATCCCAATCCCGCATGCATATCAATTGACTATATATATAATTATTCCAAATGCAACTATACTACAAGCACAAACAATGTAACAAGTCTAAGTTACTCACCTGTGGTCCTCGCTAAGTTGTTGTATAAGCTACCGGAAATCCGAGAATTGATCTATTTTCCTATGAAAGGAAATAACAGAGATTTATTATTGGATTATTTCTATAAGAGAAGTCTTCCTATAATTTAATGGTGTTGATCTTTATCGTCGAATTTTAGACTAAGTCCATCATATGGATCACTGTATTGTTAAATAATTTAATCGAATCCTTATATGTACCTAGTTATTCTGTATCGGTATTTGATACAGTTTTATTAATTGCTATCTATATTTTTATTCAAGGGGTTTGTCTTTTCTTAAGTTCTACTGCTTTTAGTAGAAGACTTTTATTTTATAATTCTTTGCCAGTCAACTTTATCTGTCTTTCAAATTAGTATTTCTATTTATTTACGGATATGTCCTAGTGTCTATAAGTATGTATATGGAGTTTGGATGTATCAAATTTCTATTATACTTCAGTTTCATTCTTATTGTAAAACAAGCTAAGTTTAATACAATATTATTATTATTAGTAATATTAGTTTTGAAACGTTAATATCAATATTAGTAATAAATACGGGTATAATAATAGCAATCATCTTCATACCATTAGTAAATAATGATATTAATAACAAAGAGAATAATAGTATTGATGTTAATATAAATATAGTGATATTAACGTAAATAATAACATTATTAATAATCCTAATGAATTTTAATGATAATATCAATAATACAAACTACTATAATCAGTAATAATAATAAGGGTAGTAATCAAACTATATCAATAGAAACAGCAGTAACCTTAGTATTGATTTATTGAGATTGAAAATTGAGTGAATTTCTATTTGCGATTTCTTATTCGTTTTAAATCCGATTTCGTTGTATAATTAGTCGTTTTGATAGTACTCAAAGAGTACTTTGTAGTAGTGAAATTATTTTTAAGGAAAGACATTTGTACAATTTTTAAATTTATGCAATACATGCATAGACTTCAAGTAAATTTTAACAATTGTAGCCAAAACTTGTTTTGATCATATCTAACTCATTTCTAATCCGTTTTTGACGAATAAATAGTCGTTTTCATAGTATTTTCCGAGTACAATCCATTAGTGGTGTTATTTTTATCAAACAGAGTCATTAAGGACACGAAAAAGGCAAGAACAGTCCGTGCTGTTCGTAAAAATCTGGCAGCAGTGTTTTCATTTTTGTTTTTGTAATATCTAATTTGTTTCTTATCCGTTTTTAACAAATAAGTAGTCGATTTCATAGGATTTTTCGTGTTCTTTCCATTGGTGAGGTCATTTTTGGGTTATAATAAACACATTAATACAGTTTATTTAATCTTCCTAGGGATTCACATAAATCACCTAAATTTCAACTTAGCTTTGTTTGTAGTTTAAGTGTAGTTTTGGTTTTTCCTTTCTAAAATTTGGATTTCTTTACTTAAGAATCTTTAAGTTAATGTGTTTATATCCTAAATAATCTAGATGGCATAAATATACTATTAGACTAATCTTGATATATTTATAGGACAAATTTCTATAAAGCAACATAACAAGTATTAAACTTATTGTAATTCTTACCTGGTTTGGATCATAGATGGGGTTTGACTCCTCCTTCTTGATAAAATAATGATCTAAAGAGGAAGTTGAGAGCATGAGTAACTAAGGAAAAACTAATCTAGCTAAACTAACATATAGATCTTATTTGATTTTCTTACCTTGTCAAGCTAGTTTTTCCCTTCTTGAATCTTAGGATAACTAAGACTTTTGATTTGGTTTTGATGTTGTTGAAGAGGGAAATTGATGTTCTTGATGAGCTTGGTGTATAGATTGGGTATGGAAGTGAGCTAGGGATTTATGGTTGATCTTACAAGGGTTTTCTAAGCTTTCTAAGTTGAAGGTTGTAATGGAAAAAGAGAAAGGAAGAGGGCTGGACGCACTTCTCTTCATAGCTGTGTTTTTGAGAGGATTTTGTGAGAGTTATGAGCTCAAATTATGTCTAACTTAAGGTTATATACATATACTAGGTCTAGGCTAAGTTTTAGAGGCTAAGGAAATGGTTTTGGGTTTGAAAAAGATCAAATGCAGCTGGAATTTTCATACGAATTTGTCATTTTTGGTTGCAAATTTAGACTTGTGTTTTGACAGATTTTTGTGGCTATCTTTGAGGGTCTTAATTGTGTTTGTTTGGTAGCTAATTAATACCATTATGTGTGTAAATTTTGGGGCTCAACTTGTGTAAAATCGGATAAAAAAATTGAGCTAGAATAGAGGTTGAATTTGTAATTTCTGCTGCAGTTGTTGTTGTTGTTTTTCCACCCTACTGCAGCTTTTTCAACAAGGATTTGGACAATATTTTAGAAATAAGTTTGACCTTGATTTGAGTTGGATTTCTTCTTTATTTAATGAAGATCTTAGCTGTTATTTTGTGGTTGGTTTGGATGTCATTTTCTTGTTGAAATTTTGTGTTTAAATTAGGCAAATTGGATGTGAATGCTGCAGTGTTTTTGTATGAATATCCTCCTCTGCAGCTGCTGTTCGTGGATTTTTCTGAGCCAATTGGAGCTGTTTTGTTTGTATATTGGAGTTGAAATTCTTAACATTAAATGTTGTTCACATGTGGAGTATTTAGATTAGGTTGCGTGTCATTTTCAGGTCGAATAGGAGGTTCTAATTTTGGATCAACAGCCGTGAAAATTGAAAAACTTCATCCTCCCCTGCTGCGAGAAGGACTTTGTTTCAGTATGGATGCTGCAGCCGTGACTTCCAATTGCCACCGTCCCTATTCCCGCGTGAAGAATGAAAGAATTTTCCAGCAGCTCTTGCACGTGAACTGCAATTGAAGATTCCAATCTGCTGCTTTCGTGACAAATTCTGCACTGCGTGAATCCAGCTGGGAGTTGTTAAATTGGTTGGTCGTGATTCAAATGCTGCAGTCGATAACCCATTTGCCCGCGTGAGAATATTCGGTGCGTGGAACAATTGTGGTTGTCGACTCCTCTGTTCCAGTGCAGTTTCCAGCGGCTTCAGTTCAACGTGGAAACTTCCTGTTCGTGGAAAAGGAATTGCAGCCGACAACTCCTCTGTTCCAGTTGAAATTTGCGGTCTTCTGTTTCAACGTGAGGGGACTGTTTGTGCGTGGACATTCTGCCGCTTGCTCACGCAGGTTGCTATTCGTGGAGGCTGCTCGTGCGTGGGAAATTCCTTCTCTGCGCGTGAAACAATCCTCCTGCATCGGTCCTCATCCTCCAATTCTAGCATTCGTGGCTTCCCTATTGCGCGTGCAATTTCTGCTTGGAGTGTGTCAATTGCCGAACTCCTCAGCACGTGGAACTTACAATGTCGAGTCTGCAGTTCATAATCCGTGCGTGGTGCTACGTTCAGCTTTCATTTTCATTTTTTTTTATATATATATTTGTTTATCATTTGATTATTAAAAAAATAAATAAAATAATATTTTAACTAAACAAATATCTATAATGGTTACATAAGAGTTTTATCATAATAGAATTTTCCTAAGTTACTAGGAAACTCTAAGTTGTTTGTTCGTACACATATTTATTTTCGAGTTTACACAATTAATTGTTTTAAGTACTTAGATTTACACAATTACATTTTTTTTTCAAGTTCAATAAATTGATTTAGGAACTAAGTCTTAATAAATTCAGAATTTCTAAAAAGTAAAACAGCGGGATTGAAATTTTCATTTTTGATCTAGATTCTTAGATATTGATCTATTTTACCAAATATTATACTTTACTGTATAGAATCTATTTATACTAATTTGTTATTAGTAACCTATTTTTATGTAGGGCTACTCAATATTGTTAATTGATAGCTTGAACGCTATTATTTCATTATTTAATAAGCGTAGGATTTATTTTCTAAGTATTGAACTTAAGGAAGAAGAATTTAGTAACTTTATATTAACGATTGCTTTATCGTCGTTTTATAAATTATTTGAAGTCATATTTGTTACAGTTTTGTATTTCGAAATATTTGTATTGGTAATGATTCTAATATTTCTAATTATAATTTAATTCATTTTCACTTTAACATTTTTAAATCGAGAAAAATTTGGAGTGATTTTTACTACTTGTTCCAAATATTCTATCTAATTCTGTATTATATTTTTAGTATTTGTTATAATCAGGTTACGTAAAATTTGGGGGATTACAAGAACAAGAAACAATAAATTCTCATATGTTTTTTTACTATACTATTACCGCCACCGCCACCACCACCATCATATTTATTAAATAAAGATAACAACCACAAGTTATAATAGCAATAATTGCTTAGGCTAATAAATCGATAAAAATGGAATCCAGTGTTAACTTCATCTCCAATTTAACGTAATTAGAATTTACACCAAACCTTCTAACCCGGAGCTATATGTTTTCAGCTAGCACCTTTGTGGCCAGATGGTTCATAGAATCAATTCATTTTTAATCTATCTACATACATACATACATACATACATACACAACTTTTGTAAGGAAAGAACCTTTGTTATATCCACCAGGGAAGGATGATAACCACTTTTCTTTACGTTAAAAAAAAAGGTGTTACATGAGTCAGCATGGCAAATAAAGATCGGTACGGCAAATTTAATTTTCTTTGACGTTGTTCTGACCAAAAGCATCATTTGCAGCAGAAAGATACCCTCTTTAATTTTGAATTTTTTTGGGCCGACACTAATCTTAAATTAGTCCTTCTTTAATTTTGAATTTCTTTGTCCGACTCTTCAATTTTATATTAATCCTTCTTTAATTTTGAATTTACTTTGGCCGACTCTTTAATCTTAAATTAATCCGTCCTAGTGGGAAAGCACGACTCTAAACGAAAAAATAATTCGGATGGCGCCAAACATTTTATTGTACAACACCAAGCCACCATCACACGACTGAAGCATATTGATTAAAAAAAGACCACGCTAAGACAGAGACTTTTGTCTTTTGCATCCATATCAACTTCATCCGCCACGGCACGTTTACATTACTAAAAGTCTAAAACCCACCCCTTTCCCTTTCTTAGATTTTTCTTTAAAACGGTTTTCCTCAAGGAATCCTATGAGTCGACTCACGATTTAACAACATATACTTGCTAATTCATGACTAAAAATAACAATTGATTGAGTTTCATAGAATTTGTTAATGAGGTTTTAATCTGACTAAGAATTACAATAGGTCAAATACCATAGAATTTGATTACATTGAATAAGTAAAAACAAGAAGAGATGTGTCCTGCAGAAAAAGAGGCAAGATTTTGATAATGGTTGTACGGCTTTTGTTTGTTATAGGGTAAATTACATTTAAAAGGTTTTAATATTTAATAGAAAATTCATTTGAGGTTTCAATATTTTGATCACATTACATTTATTTTCTCTTTAAAATAGTGAGGGACAGGCTTTTTGAAAAAAAAAAAAAAAAAAAAACAGGATGACTGGCGTCACGTCTGGATGCTAAATTATTAGGTTATATGCACCCACCGCCACGATAAGACACAGAAGACTTAGTACAGTTTTATAAGATCTTGCAATTTTTTGAAATCATCCTAATCCTTTAAATATTTTTTTGCTAAATTATTTGGTACAATGTAATATCTGAAGTTTATTGAAAACTCTCATTTCTTTCTCTGTTATTTGACGTGATTTTAATCTAGTTTTAATTTATTATTTTTCATTTGAATTTAAAATTAAATATTATTTAAACTAATACCATATTTTATTATTTTTAGTTTTTTAAGATTAGCGCTTTTATAGTTTATTTTTAAAAGTTTAAATTTCTCGTTATTTTAATCTTCCGTGAGTTAAATGAGTCTATCACCTAGTGGGAAAGCTCGACTCTCAATAAAAAGAAAATGCAGAAGGTGCCATCAACTTGCTGTGCTTTTGTCCACCACCAAGACACCATCAGATGACTTCGATTGAAAAAACTTGACCAAGACTTTGCATCCACTTCCATCTTTATAAACCAACAAGCTGCTCTTCTTGATTACAACCAAGCAAACTTTGACTACTGAAATATACCCCATACACTATTGTTCCTTTTCTCAATTTCTCTTTCTAAATGGCATTTCTTGCAGATACCGCTGCTTCTTTAGCTGCTTCATTGCTGGGAGCAGTAGCTCGGCTTCTATGCCGTCCATGTTATGAAAATATTCAAAACACAATACAGGTTCTGTCTTCGCCTGAATCCGTTGTTAATTACTTAGAGGAGCTAAGTAAGATTGCAGACCAGATTAAGGCAATGAGCTCCTCGGACGAGATAAACAAATGGATTTTAGAAGCAGACAAGATCTTGCAGGACAGTAGATCATTTAATCTTAATGATGATCAGCAGTCTTGCTGCTTCATGGGAGATGCATGCTTGCGGTGCAAGTTACAGAAAAAAACCAAGAAAATGATTGCCAAAGGGAATGGGATCATAAAACTCGCCAAGTTGCAGCCAAAAATGGTTGAGCAAATCCATGGAGTCCCTAGCATCAAGGATGACTCGGTTGCAGGAAGAAACTTGGAACGAGTGATGGACATGTTGAAGAGTGATGATGTATGGATGGTTGGCATTTGGGGACCTGGAGGAGTAGGTAAGACCACCCTTGCAAAAGCCTTAAACAACAAGTTGGAGGGCATCTTTCTTTACGAGGGTCATCTTTGTCCAATTGACTAAGGATGTCGATGGAAAAAGCATACAGAAAGACATTGCTAAAAGGCTAAGTCAAAACGTAGAAGAAGGGGTGGACAGCAGAGAAGTTGCAGAACAAATTCGTAACAGACTTCAAAGAGAGAGGTTTCTCCTTATCTTGGACAATGCTTGGGAATGTATTGATTTGCCAAGCATAGGCATCCCTGAAAAACAAGCAGGTTCTAAGATTGTCCTAACTACACGGCTTTTAGATGTGTGGAGGATAATGAAAGCGGTACCTTTGGAAATTGAATACCTTACAGATGAAGAAGCTTGGCAATTATTCGCTGGGAAAATTGGAGATGCTGTGGATAAAGCAGAAATTAGATCTCTAGCTAAAATCGTTTGCCAAGAGTGTGGTCGTTTACCTTTAGCTCTCGTTGCGGTAGGTTCAGCCATGAGTGGAGAGGAGGATACTCGTTTATGGGAGAGTGCCATATATAAACTACAACGTTCGATTCCCATCAGTAGTGCTGATTCTCAAGTGTATAGTGCATTGAGGTTGAGCTATGAGTGGCTAGAGAACGATACTCTCAGGTCTTGCTTCTTGTATTGTTCTTTATATCCTGAAGGCCACTGGATCCCAGCAGATGAACTTGTTAAATGCTGGTTGGCAGAGGAGGAGATGATTGATGGGCAACTATACTATGAGCTTGCATCTAATGAGGGCTTAGATTTGATCACGAAATTGACAAACTCTTGCTTGTTAGAATTCAATCATCATTACGGTTGGGATGGGAGAGTGAAGATGCATGATGTGGTTAGGGATTTTGCAAGATGGACTGGAGAGTCGAGCGGTAGATATATTATTTTCTCGGGACATGGAATCTCAAGGAATCCAATAATTACATTGCCAAAGGAAGTCAATAATTTGGAGTGGATTTCTTTTGTAGACAATAAGGGAATTAAGCTACCACAACATAGTCAAGATTTTCCTAAAACAACTACCCTCCTGCTTTGTGGAACCTATGAACATAAGGAAGAAGTGTCCCACGAGTTTTTGGAAGGATTTCAATCGCTTAGAGTCCTGAATATAAGTGACATGCAGTCCTTTCCAGGTTCTTCGATTTCCCTTCCTGAACTCCGTGCTTTTATTGTAAGCAATTGCAATCATGTTGAGGAAATTCCATGCATGCCTAAACTTATGATACTTGACCTTTATTTTTGTACTCTTCATAAAATGCCGACAGGAGTAAAGCATCTTACTCACTTAAAGGTGTTGGATTTGTGTAGAACTTTCGGAATAGAAAGAGTGGAAAGTGAGATGATAAGTAATTTAAAATTTTTGGAATTTCTAGACATGACATGGAGTGGCTATTATTGGCCAACCAAGAGAAGACCCAACTCAAAACAGGCAACCCTGGAGGACCTCTCAGGATTAACGGAGTTGAAGTCGCTATATATTGATTTAGCGACGTTGGATGCAGTTATGGTGACTGCTCTTGGATGGAAAGGTTGCAATATTTTAATTATCGATACAATTATGATGGAATACCAATCCAACGTAAAACAAGGCTAATTTACATTGGTGGAGATTTACAATCTGAGGTTGGGTCTTTTATCTTACATGCGGAATCTCTGTATCTTAATCGCGTTGAAAATCCAATATTTGTTGATTTCAACTTGATCGATCAATCCAAATCCAAAATAAAGAAATTATGTATTAGAGAATGTTTGTTTTCTGAAGAAGCAACTAGTTTTACTCCCAACTGTGTCGTCGCTAAAGCCCTTGGAGTAACATTCCCAGGATTAAGTGTACTAGATATTAATGGTCTATCTTTTACGCAAAAATGGAAAAATCTCTTCTCTTTTGATGATGCACATGTGGAATTCCCCAAACTAGAAAAGATTCGTATTCGTTCTTGTCGTGTGATGACAGAGGTTTTCCAGTATGGTCCAACAAATTACCAAGTTGTTGCTCCCAACCTAAAGGAATTGAAGATCCACAATCTACCAAGCTTGCAAAGACTTTGCAACTGTGAGCCGATTGAGCAATGGAAATCTCTAGAGGTCCTCAAAGTGTTCGGATGCCCTAACCTAAAGAAGTTGCCTCACATGACGTCCATAAAAGAGATAAGAGGTGAAGAAGAATGGTGGAACAATCTAGAGTGGGATAGCCCAGAAACCAAGTCATACATGAATCGATTCTTCAAGGTCCAACAAATTACCAAGTTGTTGCTCCCAACCTAAAGGAATTGAAGATCCACAATCTACCAAGCTTGCAAAGACTTTGCAACTGTGAGCCGATTGAGCAATGGAAATCTCTAGAGGTCCTCGAAGTGTTCGGATGCCCTAACCTAAAGAAGTTGCCTCACATGACGTCCATAAAAGAGATAAGAGGTGAAGAAGAATGGTGGAACAATCTAGAGTGGGATAGCCCAGAAACTAAGTCATACATGAATCGATTCTTCAAGGTAAAATAAAGGGATACATATAGACTCCGTAATTAGCCTTCGATCATATCTATTTTAGTATTTTGAATTTATTTTGAGTACCTCTTCTTGATTATTCGTTATTTTTGGAGTCACGCTTTCATGAAGATGCAAATAATTGTTTTTGTTTGATTGAATTGCTTGCCTGTTAAGAGTTTTACAACTAAGTGTTATTTGTTTTTAACAAAATACTTTGTTGCCCTTTTTCTTTTTCTTTTTCTTTTTTTTTTATTTTTGAATTTTGATAGAATATAGCAATTTCTATTTAAGTATTGTCATGACGGTCAAACGATCGGTCTCGATCAATAGTAACCACCCATTTTAATAGTTAATGGTCTGGTGAATTATGCCGTTAAGAAGTTTGAGGATGATTTGATAAATAGCATCATCATCATTACCACTAAAATCAATTTAGGAGTTTATATGATGGGAAAGTGAAAAAAAAAAAAATTTGCTTAATAATTTAAGAGTGTGAAATAACCGATTTTGAATATATCTTTTCTTTTTAATTACTTCCCATAATGATTTCTTTTCTTTTTTTTTTTAATTATTTGGACCTTATAAGGTTAAATTGTGCTTGCTTACTTATAACTTATCAGACTCTTTGTAAGTAAAGGTGTTGCTTTAAAACATAATAAAAGTAGGGAGAAACACAAAACACATTGTCGATTATTTTTTTTAATTTCATAATCTATGTTTTTGGTGTTTTCATTTTAGTACTTGAGTTATTAAAAATGAACCAATAAGAACTTTTATTAACATATCTTTTAATTTTTCATTTTAAATTTTTTTCTCCCTTTTTTTAAGAGTAGTAATTTGGTTAGATGAGGTTGTAGTCACATCATATGCATTATCTTGGTTGGTCCTAGCTTGTGTATCAGCAAGTCTATAACTCGTAAATATGGAAAAATAAATGGGTGGTCCTCTCATAAATATAGGCCAGAAAAAATTGCACTTACGCTCCTTTTGTGATTTTCCTCTGCAGAGATAATGAGTGTTTCGAATAACATGAAGATGTTTACTGGGATGATTAGGGATCTCAAGATTTCTCTTGGTAGGGATATGATGTCGACACAGCAGAGAACAAGAAGATAATTCTCACCTAGATAAGGATCTTAATGAAGAAGCTCATGCCTCCGACAAAGTTGCAAAACAGGCGGCAGATTAGAAAATTTCCTATTCTATCCTTCCAATTCTCTTATTCTAGGATTACCTACTTCTTGTTTATCTTTCTTTGTAGAAAACTTTTCCAAAAGGCACAGCCTAGAAGTCAGATCTTCTTTTAATTTTTTTAAGTTGTCTTGTTGTTTGTCTTTGATGGTGGAGGATAGCTTATGTATTTTGAACTACTATGTTTTTCTGTGTTAATGAAGACTATTATTTTCCTGACAAAAAAAAAAAAGAAATTATGGTTTGATTCGATCACCTCTTCTATCTATTTTATTAAGCCAATACAACCTTATTTTATTTTCATAATCTTTTTCTTATATTTCCTTTAATTATTTTTGAGTTAATGTTCTAATTGTAATAATTATTGGATGTTGAGTGTGGCCACCTCATTTTTGTGTCCTTTTGATTTTTCATATTTTTCTAGGTTTGCGCTCAAAGTATAAAAAAAAAAATTGAAAATCCCTAAAAAACATTAAGAAAATTGAAAAATTTTAAAAATTGAAAAAGGAAAAAGAAATAATAAAAGTAGAATAGGTCTCAAGAATGTTAGGGCATTTTACAATGAATAGGTTATTTTGGACTCTTTATATCAAAAGATAAATGATTAGCTTGGAGTTGAATGGGGAAAAAGTCGACCCAAGATGTTGTTGGATAAAAATTTGCAAGAGCATTTAAACTTCATAGGTGGAGTATAGCATAGTGACTGAAGTGTACATCTGCATAGGAGGAGACTCAAGTTAAAAGCCTTGGTATAATGAAAAACATTATGATCATACGAAACATGTCTAGCATATGGCCGCTAACTCGGTGTCCGAACACTATTTGTTGTTCACATGATCAAGTTTTTAGTCATGTTAGCATTCAAATACCTTGTCCTAAGGTATATTTAGCTTCCGGACACTAGCTATAGTTCAACTAGATCTTACAATCTTATAGACAAATACAAAAATGATGCAAAACTTGAACAACACATCATATCACATTACACATAAATTATGCCACCTCAATGTAACTTAATTCTAATAAGTAAGCAATTGCACAATATATTTCTTCATCAAAATTCACATCAAACCCACCAATTTAACACACATTTTCCTTGCTACCCATAATAATTTACTTAGGCTTAGAAGAAGGTCCAACTCTTTTACTACCTTGTCTTATGGATCCAACTCCCTCATTCTTCTCCGTACATTCCTCATGAGTATTGTTTTGCATGGTAATTGCATAAAGAACATTGTTGACCTTCTCATGTACATCATTTTCCTTTTTCACTTGAACTTCTCAGTTATCGTCTTCCATATCCACTACAATATGAAAACACATTTTAAATTGTAATTTTCGATCAAATCGTGGATTCTTGAGGTACCACCATTCCTGCTCTATTATTTTCTTGCTTCTCCCTTTTTGTTGCATAAATCTAGGGACCTAGCAAATCTTTCTCTTTTAAAAATTCCCTACACTTACATCATCGGTTGGAGCAACACCACCATCAACAAAGCCATCTCAACAAATTTCTCCTTCCATGAACAAGTCTGGTTAATATGCTCATATCAACCACATTTGTAGCAGATAAATGGCAAAACCTCATACTCAATATTTGCAATCTACCTTCAATCAAGATTTTTTGAAATTAGAAGTTTCTGTAGGTCTAGTTTCATAGCCATCTTACCAAGCTTCCCCCTTTGAGAGGCCTCAGTGTTATAATATATTTAGATAAAATTGCCTAAAATTTTGGCAAATTTGGCATGTAAAACACCTTCATCTTAACACAAAACTGGCAACCTAAGGAATATTACCCAAGTCACAATCGTAGTCAAATTTTCATCCTTCAAACTAAAAGCCAGCGTCCTTGGATGAATAGTAAGATGGTGCCACAACACCATTCAAGGTCCTCTCAAGATAGTCATGTTGTAATCCTTAATTATAGAAAAGCACATCAGATAACAACCATTATCTAGATCCAATACCTTCACATCACTTTGACGCTTCAAAAGATCCATTATCTTGTCGTATAAAACCCTATAGCCAATACCTTTCCCAAGGAGATGAACTACCATAAATTTTTGCTTAGATTCCTCCATCATCAACTTGATCCTTTCTGAAAAGAAAATCAATGGTATTGCATTACCTACACAAACATCTTCATCTCCCCTAAACACTTCAAAATCATCCTCTATATCTTATTCTTCATTACCATCATCTACATCATTCAGCAACCTCTTCTTAAAGGAAATACCATTAGTAGTAGCTCCAAGGAATGATTCTTCCTTATTCTTAAGTTTTTTTGTAGCTCTCCCTTCATCATTTGACAAGGACGAAGGAACATCTTTCTCAAGCTGTCTTGAGAAAATGATCTCCTTTTTCTATATGTGAATTTGCTTAATGTTTTTTGTTTTTCCATCTCAAGACTTTCTCCATTAAAATGATTCAATAAAAATTTACATTAAAGTATCTTCTAACTTTTAATTTTAGAATTTTTTTTTTCATTTTTGGTATATTTCTTTTTTTTTTTTAGCAGTCATTTGGTTAGTTGATCATTATGAACAAATTTTTATCCTTCATAATTGAGTGTTATGCTTCAATTAAACAATATCAAATAATCAATGTAAGATAAAATCCACAATTACATAAAAACTTCCTTTCCATGATTAAATATGTACAATAATTGAGTGTTATGCTTCAATTAAACAATATCAAATAATCAATGTAAGATAAAATCCACAATGACATAAAAACTTCCTTTCCATGATTAAATATGTACAATAATTGAGTGTTATGCTTCAATTAAACAATATCAAATAATCAATGTAAGATAAAATCCACAATTACATAAAAACTTCCTTTCCATGATTAAATATGTACAATAATTGAGTTTTATGCTTCAATTAAACAATATCAAATAATCAATGTATGATAAAATCCACAATTACATAACAACTTCCTTTCCATGATTAAATATGTACAATAATTGAGTGTTATGCTTCAATTAAACAATATCAAATAATCAATGTAAGATAAAATCCACAATGACATAAAAACTTCCTTTCCATGATTAAATATGTACAATAATTGAGTGTTATGCTTCAATTAAACAATATCAAATAATCAATGTATGATAAAATCCACAATTACATAACAACTTCCTTTCCATGATTAAATATGTACAATAATTGAGTGTTATGCTTCAATTAAACAATATCAAATAATCAATGTAAGATAAAATCCACAATTACATAAAAACTTCCTTTCCATGATTAAATATGTACAATAATTGAGTGTTATGCTTCAATTAAACAATATCAAATAATCAATGTATGATAAAATCCACAATTACATAACAACTTCCTTTCCATGATTAAATATGTACAATAATTGAGTGTTATGCTTCAATTAAACAATATCAAATAATCAATGTAAGATAAAATCCACAATTACATAACAACTTCCTTTCCATGATTAAATAAGTACATACATATATATTATACATATTTTGTTAAACCATTTCACCAATCACAATAGAGAATTTAAGATTTCACCTCAAGTTTCTACTTTAAATACTTCAATTGTTCCCCAAAAAATATCAACATTGCACCACTTCAATAATTTTTTTTTTTCAAGAAACCTTCAATTTGACCCCTAATTACTATGAGAGATGTAGATCACTCCATCAACTTTATCAAATCTAGAATTTAAGTTCAAAACAAGAGAACTTGAAATTACTTTACCTTCTTTTACAATCGCAAACACTATATGCTCAATCTCCACAGATTTCCTCTTGTAATTTCTAATTCAATTATATTTAAAGTGCATTAACATCCCTTAATTACATTCTTATATTTTAAACAAGAAATTTCTACTTTTAACCTCTAAATAAACCAAATTTGAGCTAGATTTTTTACCTTTCCAACATGAACTATTGTAGTATGATCTTCGTTTACTCATGGGGAACTTCAATCTTCCAATTAAACTTGCAAAAATAGCAAAATATCCTTCATTTCCCCTTCCATGATTGAAGGTGCATTGAGAGAGACGATTGCTAATTTGTTCTAATTTTAATCCTAACTAACTTTTATGAAAACCCTCCAATTTTAAAAGGTGAAAATTACATAGATGCCTTTATTAGTTCTATGAACTTAATACATTTTAACATTAAACATGATCAATTAGCTCACCAATCCCAAATTTAAGAAAGTAAACATCATCTACTCCTATTATATTTCCCTATCAAACTTAAATGAGCTCACTCATGACCACTATGGTCCAATTAGAAGCTTTTATCAAATAGCTAATGCCTTTACATTCATAAAGTAAGATGTCTATTACTGAATGGGAGTGAACACCATGGTCAAGAAAAAAAATGGTAAAAAAATGCACCCTCTTCTTAAGATCCACACATGGAAGTTCCTAAACTAGAAAACATCCATCTTGTTCATTGTTCGAGTATGACAAAGGTGTTTCATTACATTCCAATAAAAAATCAAGCTGTTGATGGAGAAATGGCAATCTCTAGATATCCTCTAAGTGAAGAACTACCTTAACCTTAAAGATGTTGACTCATATGCCCGTTTTAAAAGAGATTTTTGGAATATAAAAATGGTAGACTAGCCTAAAAACTAAAATGGGTTGTGTTTTTTCAAGATCACAACCTTTTAAAAGCCATAATAATGAAGTCTATCAAATTCAAGAATTGCATGGATACAACAATTTCTTATTGAATACTATGACCACTATCAAAAGAAATAGTCTTAGTCGATAGTGCTTAATATTTAGAGCCATAATTCAGTATATTACATGAATTATGCCTTAAAGCATATCATCATCCTCACCTTAATTAAGCGTTGATACCCCAACCTAAAGATGTGGCTTTATATGCCCTCGAGAAATGAAAAAAAAAAAGGATAGAATCTTATTTGAATATTTATACAAGCATTCATCATTATCAAAATCACGATTTTACTATTCACTATAATATATAGAATTAGTAAAATCATACATAATCATGCAAATTTGATAAAATTATAAACATGTAGAATTATATACCTAAATTCATAATTCTCTCTCTCTCTCTCTCTCTCTTTTTTTTTTTTTTTTTTTGCTATTACCTAAATTCATAATTCTATATAAAGTCTACACTTAACTATTTTTGCAACCATTATTTTAATTAAGAAAAAAATATAATATCATAAATTTGTAAAATCATATATTTAACTCACAATTTTCGTAATTATGCAAGCAACAATACTCTTGGATAAGAGTTAACAATAAAGATAAGAAGGCCAGTCATTTTTTCTCAAAGTTAAGTTGGATTTAATGATCTAGATTACTTTAAGCATCATAGTGCACCTAGATTTAACGTTACTATTCAAGAACGTATTGAATAACTAGTTTTAATCATGTTCATTCTTTTCATCCTAATTGAATCTGAATTTTTTTGAAATGATTTTTCCCATAATTTCTTGCTATAAGCTTCTACTGCTTGCTTCCTTATATCAGGCTTTGTAAGTAAAGGTGTTACTTTCAAATAGGAATATCAGTTCCATCATTAATTTCAATGGGATTGATCTCATTGACTCAAATTTATACCTAGCTATAAATGCACCATTAAAATAGTTAATATATTAATTACTATATTTATTTAAATGATACAATTTATGAACCATAGTCTCTTTTTAAATAATTCAAATGTCTGTTGATCTTAGCTTTTTATTTTTATGGTATTGTACTGATCGGATTGCTATGCTTAGTAATTGAATCGTAAACTGTCGGCAAACTCAATTATCGTTCCTCCTTTCAATTTTAGATTCCCTTGTCATTGGTACCCAAAATAAAAGAAAGTTGAACGAGAATCGCATGACACCTCTTAGTGCATTTACCTATGTGGTCCTTGAGACAGATTTCTATATGAAGAA
The DNA here is from genome assembly GCA_024138025.1 of Combretum micranthum. Lineage (NCBI taxonomy): Eukaryota > Viridiplantae > Streptophyta > Magnoliopsida > Myrtales > Combretaceae > Combretum > Combretum micranthum. The sequence goes on from JAMXBD010000137.1 coordinate 1,644,144, forward strand.
CCTCACTTTTTAAGGTTTTTATGAATGTGGAGAGTGGCTTCAACTCTAAAAAAGTAAAGTATTGTGTAAAAATAAATGAAACCCATAAAAATATAAAAATAAAAAATAAAAAAATATATGTAAAAAAACTTACAGATAAGTCATGAGGTCCAACGGAAGTAGGATTTTTTATATGCTGATGTGATACCTTAAAGACCTTGTGAATGACCTCGTAGATATAAATGCTTTGAGAAAATATAATCGTACCTAAAATAGAGGTAAATTCTTAATCTCACCTCTCTCAATATTTAAATGAAAATAATAATTGAAAAAAAAAAAAGCCTCACAATTACATTGTATGGACTCTACTCTTTTTCTCTCTAATCCTTATTATTTAAGCTTTGGCTCAAGGTTTCTATCTTTTCTTACTTCCTCCAAATATCCCTAAAAAATATTGTAAAAACCTATTTAGACATGTGTAATTATAATCTAACTTAATAATTTAATGGTAAAATGGTAAATAAATCTCTCTTTTTCTCTCTTATCTAGACCACAAGCATTGTCATTACTGATTTTAATTGAACTCACTCCATTAATGTCAACTAACAATAGCCAATTCTATAACAGATTTATGTTCTTTAAGCCTATTTTAATTGTCAATTTCTAAATCCAATTCACTACAAATTATTATAAGTCAAATTTAGATTAATAGCAGTAGGCCAAAAAATCAATCTCCCTTTTTCTCTCAATTTTGCCTTCATTTGATCACAGGCAATTGCCCTTTAATAACCTATCCCTTCTAGCAAAGAACTGAGAAAAGATATGTTACTTTTAGCATTATTAGTAATTTTATGTGTAACTTTGTATTTCTTTATGTTACATCTGATTACATTTATTAAACATTAAATTTTTTTTACCTCTTTGATGTATTAAGGTTTTAAGTACTTATTACCTTAAATCCACAAAAAGATATCAATATAATTTCAATTGACTTTGATAATTTTTTTTTTCAACAATTAGCACCACTTCCTATTTTTTCGGTGGTATGTTGATGAACTAGAAAAACTTCCTCTTCTCTTACTCTCCTAAACAATCCTATTCTATTTCTACAAGAATATCACTGAGTGAAAGAATATGATCTTACTCCTCCTCTATTGATATACCAAATTAATGAGAATAGGCAATTTTTTATTGTGCATTTTTGTAATTGCTCAGGTTTAACGTTTAGTATTCAAAGTGATTATAGAGGCATTATTCAATACATTAATTTAGACTTTATACAAAGCTTGTCATATATTTTTAATTTTATTTTTAAAAGGTAAAAAAAAAAAAAAGGTGAAATCAATACTTCTTAAGAATGGGTAGCTTGGTAAATTAACACAAAAATCTTACTTAGTACATTTTATATTTCTTAACTTTTAAATCTACACATGTCTAACGATTAATTTTTTTTATAGCTAAGTTTGTTAATTAGAATTTATTTTTGAAATTCTTTTATTCTTTTTAACTTTTTATAATTTTATAGCTTAATTTGGAAGTTTGTGTAGGACAACATGGAAATTAATGTTAATTAACATTAAATTTAACTCAAATTCTAACCATGATATTTCAAAATTGTAATTTCTACATGATCTTTATTTTGTTTTTTGTGTGTAAATGTTTTTACGAGTTATATATAAGGTTTATTTTATTGACTTTGTAAAACAAAAGAAATGACTTAAAATGCTTTTGTGGCATTAAAAAGGCACCTTTCAGTTGAATGAACAGATATCTGCATTAAAATCTATAAAATAGAATTGGGAGAATTACAATTAAAACTCAAGAGGTTGAAAGGATTCATCATTCATGTACACACTTGTTAATATAAAATTAGTGTGCCATTTATCTTATAATTTTTAAAATTATATATATTACTTGATTTTAGTTATTCATAAGAATTACATTGTTATATATAAAATTTCCTAATTAATATATGCTTTATTTGATTTATAGACAACAATGATTTCTTCAATAAAAAAAATCAAATTTTATTTTTATACAATTTTTATAATTTTGTTTACAACGTACTATTTGTTGTATATTATTCCTGATTTATAAGTATTATGAAAATAACTTATGTATATTTTTTAAGTCTCTATGGTCATTTGTACAAATTGGTTTGTTAATTCTTTTATGTATTAAATTTCATTATATCACTATATGGAATTTACACATGTGCATCAAGGGGGATGCTGATATATACATGTGTACTTATCTAAATCATTTTGTTGTATAATAAGAGAGATGGAGAATGGAGGAACATAAGAAAAAGAAAGGGAAAAAAGTTGTCTATGTTTTTGTTGTAATTAATATTATCAAGGGTGGATCTAATTGTAATAGTCAAATGCATAAAGCATGTGTCTCACACTACAAATGACCTAAAAGAAGTTACGTGGAAGTATACATAAGGAGTGATTAATAATGAGAAGACAGGAATGATAAGTAGGTGGATTTAATGAACTCAAACATAGTAATAACTAATAACGGAATTATGGAGTACCAAACCTACGGTTCTTGAAGGAAGGCATTTGTTCTCAGCTCTATTTATCCTTTATTAAAACGATTTGGTAATATAATCGTATTTATCTCAATTTTCCAGTTCAAATGAGGAGGAATTATGAATATTTATAAAGTTTAGCCATTAATAACATTTGTCGGGATTGTGTCACGCCCCGAGGGTATTCTAATAATAATAGTCAAGAACCACTTGAGTATCATTATTAGGTTACCTTCTAGGAGTGACATGATTTTCAAAAACAGGATTTTTAGTTGCTTGGATGGAATAACAAACATACATAAGATGTAAATTAGTAAACAACTATTACAACTACTATATTACAGATCATATGCTTCAGAATTCCTTACAACCTGAACTGATGATTCTAATGCACATTACATGCACCATAAGGCTACTACAAATATAGATATTCTAATTATATACTAAACTTTAAACTTCTGGCTTCTAGTCTCTTACCGTGACCATGCTCCTGCTAGTAATGAGCCACGGTCGCAGAGTGAACCTGAAAGGACTGTGGGAGTGTGAGCTAAAACACGAGCTCAGTGAGTAACCATAATTTATTACACATAGCATACAAGTTATTTAACAATCATATGAAATGCAACAATCACACAAATGAACATTACAAGCTTGGATAACCCGGAATCCAAATAGGATGAAGATTTACGCCCTCCCATCGGGGTTGAAGGATCACAATCTATGGTCCACCTACCCAGGAGATACTTAAGCTTTCAGGAAATAACAATCTCAATTTAGTTATCTCTTGACACTTAGTATGTTCCATTATTTATTTCCTGTTTAGCTTTAGAAACTCCATTAAGTGTTAGTTATTCTCAAGTAATACCATAAGCGGCGTCCTTCATTTATGATGTAGTTCCTATGGTATTAACAGAACAAAAGTAATCTTGCAATTAACTACTAGCTCTCTGGCCTAGATAATTCAAGCATTACCAGAGATCCGAGAATCTAACACGTAGTAGGCTACCACTTACTCAATGCTTTTTATGCATAGTATGTAATGCAAGACTACTTTTTATTATGGTACCAGGAGTTATTAGTCCATTTAAGAGTGATCAACCAATACAGACAATTCATTATATACTACCAACATTATCTAGATACAGGCAATTGTGTTATCACTTGTTTTAGAGTGACATGGCAATCAATGGAATACATTCCAACTTTCATATTTTAAACAGATCATCAATTTTCATTATCTTTTTATTGAAGGTTCACTACTAGTACAAGCACAACCAATGTAATAAAACTGAATCACTCACCTGCCCATCCTAGTTAATCGTAGTAATCTTCAGGTAGGTCCTCCCCAATACCCGAGTCACCTATTGATATAGACAATATAAGATTAAAAATTTCTAGACTATATAATTGAGTTTCTAAAAATACTTAAATGTCCTAATGGTTGGTTCTGGTTGGATATGTGAATCGATCAATTGAGTATTTGAAAAGTTAATAACTTCATTGATTCATTTTTACTGCGTAAATATATCAATTTTCTTTTAAATTACTTAATAAATTTTTCTTATAGAATATAGATACTTCTATGCTCACAAATTTGGAGTATTTAAATTTCCATTGTTATCTGTTTTCATATAGCTATTTTAGTATATACTTAATATTAACTCATAATTTATACATATATATCTTTTTATGAAAACATATTTACTGATAAAAGAATTTATCAACTTAGTAATAACTATTTTCGAGTTTATTTTCCTCTTTTCGAAAATCGTAAAAAAAATTTAATAATTAACCTCAATAATAGTACTAAAATAATTATACTATCAATAATACTAATAACAACAATAATAACAATAATAATAATAACAATAGTAATAATAACAATCATAATAATAACAATAATCATATTAGTAATAATAATAATAACAATAATAATAATAATAATAATAATAATAATAATAACAATATTAATAAATATAATAATTATTCAATTTCCGAAAATAAATTGGATGGAATAATTATATTTTATCACACTAAGAATTATACTAATGGTCTTGTATTTTAGTTAAAGAAATTTTAGTCTTACCTTCTTATTTCCAATAATATTTTCGAAATTTAACAAAAATTCTTTAATAAAAAAGATTATGAATAATTTAATTAGAAACTTATTATCCGAAAATTACTTGCTTAAGTAATTTATATTTCAAAAACTTCTTTTTGGATTAATAATAATAGATTAAGTATTAAAACATTCTTCATTTAATAAAGTCAGAAAATAATTTTGTTTTTGAAATTAAGTAAATAAATAAACAAATTCGGATTTATTATTATAATATTATTATTATTATTCTAGAAAATGAATAAATGCAGAAAAATATTAAAAACTCTAGAATTACTTATATAATATTTATTATATATTTATATTTATTTAGATTCGTTTTTCTTTTCTTCTTTTTCTTTTTTTTTTTTTAAATTTGGCCGAGAGGTACACGGGGTGTACACGCCCGTGTACCCAGCCCGTGCTCATCGGGGGAGCACTGTTCATCGTCTTCCCCGATGAGCCGCGGCAAAATCTCGAAATCCCGACGTTTTCTAAACTACTCCTAGGAACATTAGAAGCCTAAATATCCAAGAAAAACTGAATTCAAACAACATGTTCATCGAAATCGGATCATCAAGCTCGGCTAGGGTTTGGAAAGATTACCTTCGTTGTGACGTTCCGATGAAATTCGAAGCTTCCAGCTACTTGGTTAGCTTCCTAAGATGTCTAAGAGTTAGTAGTAATCCTTAAAACTCAAAGAAAATTCACGGAATAACATCTCTTACCTCGAGCTCGTTTTTCACGCGTTTTCCAGGTTTTGTTCGAAATTTCGAACTGGGTTGATGCGATGGTTTAAAAATTGTTCCTGGCTTTGTTCGACTCCTAATAAGCTAGGGATGAGTTCTGGAAGGTTTGAGAATTTTGGAATCGTTTGCTTCTCCAACCGAGCTCGTTTGCATATATATATATATAACCTAGTGCAACTTCCCAGCCGTGTTCCTCCTTGAATCTAAACGAGTTGCCTCTTGTTTGTTGTCCATTTGATCCTTTGTCTGATTGTCATTAAGGCTGAGGTGATCTGTCAAGTTTTTATTTGCTTTGGAGAATTTGTATTGACTTTAACACAAATAATGGAGGAAATTCGGCTCACCAAATTCAATGAAATCTCAGCCCTCCAAAATATGTATAATTCGTCTCCAGCAAGCCAGGATGATATATATATATATTAATAGTTAACTATTATTTAGTTAGGTTTTCGGGTAGTTTAATACATATTAGGGTATATTTTAGCTTATATATGTAAGTATATATATACAAAGGTCTTTAATGAATCCTACAAGTATTTAGTTTAACAAAAAGTACAAATTTAAGTTTATTAATACGTATCTAATCATTTAAGAAAAATTTATCCTACGCGATTTAGTTTGAAAAGCTTTTCGGTCAATTTTCGTTTCAGGCTCCAAGGGCTTTAGAAAACCCTAATTTGGTTATTGGTATGATTCAATTCTATATTTGAAGTCTAGATCTCAAGTTATATATCAATTTATGTTTTTGGGGGTATTTATAATCCTAACAGTTTATCCTAAGAACACAATTTTCCAACTACAACTCTATTGAATCATTTAGTAATAAAGCTACTAATATATAGGCTATAGTTATATATTTTAGATTTGGATACTCACTATGAAATCTTATCAATGTAGTTTATACTAACTAATATTCTCAAATTTTAGGGTTCAATGCAAGTATAGGTTCATTACTATACCTTGGTTTAATTCCAAAGCTCTATTGAATACTAAGGTAATCACTTGATATTCATATTTAGGTTTTCCTATATATTCTGTCTGTTTGACAAAGATTCGGGTTTAGGATTGGAAGTTTCCTTTGATCATAACCTGAATTATTAGTTCGGAATCTAAATCTTGTTTTTTTAATCACTTGAGGTCAAAGAGTTCCTTTTATAAATCTATGAGTCCTAAACTGATCAAATTTAAGTATCTATCTAATTAGAGTTTCTAATTAATTCTTAAGGTTACTAATCAACCCATAATTTCTAATCTAGGGTTGTATCATATGGTGGAAGTTTCGGGGTTTACAGATTGCACTAACAATTGATAGTTGAGGTTAGTCCTTCTATTGATAGATTCTTCTAGCGGCACTTTTTTGAGTTCAAATCGGTAGAGAGACTTTTTAAGTGCATGAGTTTAACAAGAAAGGTTGACAACAGGTGGGTCGATCTATTGATCTACTTGATGTCTACCATGTATACTTTGTCAAATCTCCATTTTATCAGATTTGACTCCTTAAACTTTGTCATTTAGTCCAATGAGTAAAGTCGTAGTCATTTTATCGAATTTGACTCTATAAACCCTGTCATTTAGTCCAGTGAGTAAAGTTGAAGTCATTGCTAGACGTAAAACCCATACTTTAAATTTAACTCTCATAGGAATAATAAATTTTATTTAGAGTGCATCTCTCTATATCATTTATCAACAATTCATTTAGGAACAATGTCTAGATTATGCAAACCAATTATAGAACAAGAATAGGAAACCCATTATGGTAAGTAAGAAATTTACTGCAAGATATACATATAACAAGTGGAGTTAATAAACATGTTTATACTAGACATGCACACAAGATTAGACACTAGACCCATCCCAATTCTACACCAATGTCGACCTCTTGGGTTAGAGACTTATAAGTTTGGCTTAGGACCAACACAGGCCTTTTCATAAAAAGTGAAAAAATTTGAATGCCATCAAAAGCAGTTTGACAATGCCTACATACAACAAGCGACTCGTGTATTTATGGCCAAAAGCTTTTTGAGCTTCTAAGGCCAAGCTACGCTATTACAAAAATGAATGCTTGTGAAACTCATGTTTATCGAGTATTAAATACTCTTTATAGTTAGATTAATATTTAAAAGAGCAATCGAGCTTAATCGAGTCGAGTTTGAGTTTATCGAGTATTAAATCGAGTTAAGTTCAAGCTTCAAAATCAAAGATCGATCGAGTTCGATTTTTTTATTCAAGTTGAGTTCGAGTTTAGTATTGTATTAACCCGACTCGACTCATTTATAGCCCTAGTCCATATTATATGAAGTGCTTCCCACTCTATTTTCCTCAATCTTCATGCGTTAATTATGGACAAAGAAAAGCTGTTATGGACAGATTAGCTTAGGGAGATAGAGAGCGAGAAGGAGAAAGGTGTGAGTCACGGTGCAAGAGTTGAGGACTTTATGGGGGTGTTTAACTTGGGCATGTTGAGTTATGAGTGGCATCAGTAGAAGGTTTGTTCGTGGTGTGTATTGTCTCTGAAGGCGGGTCTAACCTCCCATTGACAAACTAGTAGGGAGTCGATGCCGCTCTCCTGATGAGGGTAAGGCAGGCTGAAACTAGTTTGTAGAATTGAACCTCCTAAACGTATGAGGGATCGTGGCAAAGCCAAGAAGGCACTCTTTATGAGAATGTGGGGCTCGGAACTAACCTAGCAAGTCGAAAAAGATTAGGCTGCCTCGCCATCTAGATTAACAACAAACGATGCTTTGAGGGATGGTCAAGCGCCGCACAGGAACTCTTTGAGGAGTGAAACTCCCGTCCCGTAACAAATGGTATTAGAACCAAAGTTCCCAACTCCATCTGACCACTTAGATGCTATCCAAAGTTCTTGGTGAGTAGGTAATTCTTGTTATGGATACGGTTCGTGTGGGCGAAGCTCAAGAGGAGTGATCATCAGAGAGAGGACATTGCTGCCAGAGGACAGTTGTGTCGCGAGTCATGGAGACAGGGATTTTCCCTTATCTTGTTGTCAATTCAGCTCGTGTGGATGAAGCTCAAGAGGAACGACCACCGGAGTGAGGACATCATTACTATAGGGCAACTGTGTCGCAAGTTGGGGTTGAAGCAAGATCTTATACTCAACCCCTATTGTTGAACAACTCAACAAGAGGCTATCTCGGAGGATGAATGACTTGATGAGGGTGAGCGGAAGCCTATAGAAGCCTGAAGTACTGGTGAAATGATCTTGGATGTGTTGACAACGGGTGTGGAGAAGGGGTAAGAGCTTGAGAGTGGGTAGTGGCTGCATCAAATTTGCCTCATGATGAGGACGTCATGAATTTAAGTGGGGAAGAGTGTTATGGTCCGAGAGTTGAGGACGTTATGGGGATGTTTAACTTAGGCATATTGAGTTATGAGTGGCATCAGCAAAAGGTTCGTTCGTGGTGTGGGCTATCTCTAAAGGCGGGTTTAGTCTCCCATGGACAAACTGGTTGGGAGTTGATGCCGCTCTCTTGATGAGGCCAAGGCAGGCCGAAACCAGTTCGTATAGTTGAACCTCCAAAACATATGAGAGATCGTGACAAAGCCAAGAGGGCGCTCTTTATGAGAATGTGGGACTCGGAACTTACCTAAGAAGTCAATGAAGATTAAGTTGGCTCATCATCCAGATTAACAACAAACGATGCTTGGAGGGATGGTCGAGTGCCGCACAGGAACCCTTTGAGAAGTGAAACTCCACTTTATGGGGGTGTTTAACTTGAGCATTTTGAGTTATGAGTGGTATCAGCAGAAGGTTTGTTCGTGGTGTAGGTATTTCTGAAGGCGGTCTAGCCTCCCGTGGACAAACTGGTTGGGAGTTGATGGCGCTCTTCTGATGAGACCAAGACAGGCCGAAACCAGTTCGTATAGTTGAACCTCTCAAATGTATGAGGAATCATGGTAAAGCTAAGATGACGCTTTTTATGAGAATGTGGGGCTCGAAACTGACCTAGGAAGTTGAGGAAGATTAGGCTGGCTCGCCATCCAGATTAACAATAAATGATGCTTGGAGGGATGGTCGAGCGCCGCACGGGAACTCTTTGAGGAGTGAAACTCCCGTTCCGTGACATATGATATCAGAACCAAAGTTCCCAACTCCATCGGACCACTTAGATGCTATCCAAAGTTCTTGGTGAGTAGGTAATTCTTGTTATGGATGCGGTTCGTGTGGGCGAAGCTCAAGAGGAGTGATCATCAGAGAGAGGACATTGCTGCCAGAGGACAGTTGTGTCGCGAATCATGGAGACAGGGATTTTCCCTTATCTTGTTGTCAATTCAGCTCGTGTGGATGAAGCTCAAGAGGAACGACCACCAGAGTGAGGACATCATTACTAGAGGGAAACTGTGTCGCAAGTTGGGGTTGAAGCAAGATCTTATACTCAACTCCTATTGTTGAACAACTCAACAAGAGGCGATCTCGGAGGATGAATGACTTGATGACGGTGAGCGGAAGCCTGTAGAAGCCTGAAGTACTGGTGAGATGATCTTGGATGTGTTGACAACGGGTGTGGAGACGGGGTAAGAGCTTGAGAGTGGGTAGTGGTTGCATCAAATTTGCCTCATGACGAGGACATTAAGTGGGGGAGAGTATCACGATTCGAGAGTTGAGGACTTTATGGGGATGTTTAACTTGGGTATGTTGAGTTATGAGTGGTATCAGTAGAAGGTTTGTTTGAGGTGTGGGTTGTCTCTGAAGACGGGTTTAGCCTCCCGTGGACAAACTAGTTGAGAGTTGATGCCGCTTTCCTGATGAGGCTGAGGCAGGCTAAAACCAGTTCGTATGGTTGAACCTCCCAAACTTATAAGGGATCGTGGCAAAGCCAAGAGAGTGCTCTTTATGAGAATGTGGGGCTCGGAACTGACCTAGGAAGTCGAGGAAGATTAGGCTGGCTCGTCATCCAAATTAACAACAAACGATGCTTGGAGGGATGGTCGAGCACTGCACGGGAACTCTTTAAGGAGTGAAACTCCACTTTATAGGGGTGTTAAACTTGAGCATTTTGAGTTATGAGTGGCATCAACAGAAGGTTTGCTCGTGGTATGGGTTATCTCTAAAGGCGGGTCTAGCCTCCCGTGGATAAACTGGTTGGGAGTTAATGCCACTCTTTTGATGAGATTAAAGCAGGTCGAAACCAGTTCGTATAGTTGAACCTCTCAAACGTATAAGGGATCGTGGCAAAGCCAAGAGGGCGCTCTTTATGAGAATGTGGGGCTCGGAACTAACTTGGGAAGTGAAGGAAGATTAGACTGGCTCGCCATCCAGATTAACAACAAATGATACTTAGAGGGATGGTTGAGCGCTGCACAGGACCTCTTTAAGGAGTGAAACTCCCGTCCCATGACTAATGATATCAAAGCCAAAGTTCCCAGCTCCATCGAACCACTTAGATGCTACCTAGAGATCTTGGTGAGTCGGTAATTCTTATTGTGGATACAGTTCGTGTAGGCGAAGCTCAAGAAGAGCGACCACCAGAGAGAGGACATTGTTGCCAGATGGCAGTTGTGTCGCGAGTCCTAGAGACAAGGATTTTCCCTTATCTTGTTGTTGATTTAGCTCATGTAGATGAAGATCAAGAGGAGCAACCACCAGAGTGAGGACATCGTTGTTAGAGGGCAGCTGTGTTGCAAGGACATTGTTGCTAGAGGGCAGCTGTGTCGCGAGTTAGGTTGAAGCAATATCTTATGCTCAAACCCTATTGTTGGGCAACTCAATAAGAGGCGATCTTAGAGGATGGATGAATAGGTGAGAGCGAAAGGAAGCTTGTGGAAGCCTGAAGTCCTGGTAGATGATCTTGGGTGCGTTGACAACGGGAATGGAGAAAGGTTAAGAACTTGAGAGTGGGTAGTGGCTGCATCAAATTTGCCTCATGATGAGGACATCATGAATTTAAGTGGAACAGAGTGTCACGGTCCAAAAGTTGAGGACTTTATGGGGATGTTTAACTTGGGCATGTTGAGTTATGAGTGACATCAGCAGAAGGTTTGTTCGTGGTATAGGTTGTCTCTGAAAACGGGTCTAGCCTCCTGTGAACAAACTGGTTGGGAGTTGATGCCGCTATCTTAATGAGGCCACGGCAGGTCAAAACCAGTTCGTATAGTTGAACCTCCCAGACGTATGAGGGATCATGGCAAAGCCAAGAGGACGCTCTTTATGAGAATGTGGGGCTCGGAACTAACCTGGAAAGTCAAGGAAGATTAAGCTGGCTTGCCATCCAGCTTAACAACAAACAATGCTTGGAGGGATGGTCGAGCGCTGCACGGGAACTCTTTGAGGAGTGAAACTCCCGTCCCATGATTGTGTGAGATCCACTTTCACTCAATGGTTTTGTAATAAAGAAAATCCCAACTGGAAAAGAAAATTTTTCCTATTTCCTTTCCTTTTTTGGGTTTAAAATATAGGAAAAAAAAACGTAATGTCAAAAATTTGCCCCATCCTTGGCAAATTTCCTTAGAAAACTCAAAAAATTATTTGGTTGAGATGATACTTGACTTCAGTTTTGATTCTAAACACACCTTTTATGATCCTAGTATAAAGCCTTTCAAGTTGAGGGATAATGTAATTATGCATCCGCTCTACAAACAGCTATTTGATTGACTTCACTTGATCTGAAATATCAGCCTCTGTTATGGACAAATCTCAAGGTTCATCTGTACCGGTTTGATCAGAAGGTCGAGCTGAAGGGTCAGTATTGTTTCCACCTGTAGAGAGGTTTGTCGCTGCTCTGCATTTGCATTATTTGCATCTGATTCGTGCAACGGTTTTGAAGATCCTCGATCGTGGTGCATGATTTATCTTCTCCTGTTGAACCCGATGAATACACAAGTGGAACCAAAAAGTCGCAACAAAAATATTACTGAAAATTGAATTTTAGTATCTCGTAAATAAAATTATTATAGGATCGGGTATTTCTACCACTTCTACCTATGTTTGCAATTTTAAATTCGGGCTCGAATGAGAGAGAACCCAACGATCTCTTGGTTAATTGAATAACCGGGATAAATTTTTGGACAAAAAACTCACTGTCCTTTTCCATTTCTTGAACACACATAAATACACACACTTGATAGTTACACAAAACTGCCTTACATGAAAATAACTACTTTCTTATAATTCTTACACCTGTCCTATCCACAACACAAAACTTACAACACACGTACAGCACATACATAAGGAAACAAAGCAGAACAGCACATACATAACAACCTATCACCACTACACTACATATTCTAATTATTAATTCTTCTTTCTTCTCGAGTAGACTTTGTTGAAAGGAGTAATTGTAACAAAAATACATCAGGAATTATATTGGAGAAGAATGAAAGCAACTGTACCTGCATGTGCAGAATCAATAATCTTTTTTGGCCGTTTTATATCGGAGAAGAATGGATAAAATGTATGTGATCAGGGCAAGGTTCATCTGCGAGAGCATCCCATGCACCTGAAAATAAAAATAGGCATTTGAAATTTGGAAAACCATAAACATTCAACAGAAAAGTTCGAGGAGATGAAGAAGATAACATACAGAATCGCACAGCTCATGAGCTCTGCTGACTATATGAGCACCATTATAGTCATTTCCGTTGTAAAACTGCATGATGCATCAACTACGTTAGTAGGTAGAGACAAGGGTGCAGACATCACTTGTTCAGTTGTTCCATTTATATAAACACATTTCTGATATGTTTGACCTATGCTTTATATATATATATATATATTTATATGTATGTCCAAAGAGACCAAGACACCATATACCTAGAAATTGTGAGCCTGCTAGACATGTCACGATATCCCAATAAATATACAAGTACAGTATACATATAGCTCACATTGCTAACTTGTCCTTACGGCTTAGAATCTTACCAAAGTGTTAACTCATAAGCTTGTTACGTGTACATGCAAGATCAATGAGGATTTCTTTTTATTTGACCGGAACATTTACATGTCAAGTTATGGATGGATGTTTTTGCCTTGTCTCAAGAGTGGCCCAGTCATTCATCATCCAACACTAAGGCAGATTTAGCAAATATATATCTGTGTATATCATCTTTATTGCCTAAATGTTTGTATAAAATTGGTTGGGAGTTATTATGACAATTAAATGGGTACAACAAATATGGATCCATAGGAAACATACTTTTGCATTTGTAACGATCAGATCAACATCTTGAAAGAACACTGAACATGTAAGATGATGGCCAGAATCCACCCGCTGCAATAGAGTAACCATATCCATCGGGTTTTGAAAGGTCGAGAGATGGTTTGGAGCATCTTCATCCAATACTGGATAATGGAAGACACTAAACCTTTTGTCATATAAGATCCTGCAAGCAAAAAGCCACATGACTTGTATGTCAAACAAAATCTTCAGAATGGTTCTGGTATGTCCACAAAAACACAGGAGTTATTGGGAGCACAAACAAATTGCTAACCTATAAACAGAGAGCTCCATATCAAATTTTATATAGACACAATTTTCATGAAAGAATTATATTATGCGTTATATGGTTATGCGCATAAAAAGAATTCCAGCGAAAACAGAATAATGAGAGCATCCCATCTACTTTCAATAACAATTGCCTAAGAAGGAGACCTTTCCTTGAAGTTTGAACTTTTGGAATTTGTAAGATCACAGTTATGTCCTTATTTATGATAGAGAATGGGGCTATTGTCCAAAGTGTGAAGAGATTAAATTCAAAACAAAAGGAAGAGTTGCTGCCAACGAAAATTTTTTGGCATTCCTGAGACTCTTCAAAAATACAATCAGTTCAAATTTGAATCATTGACAATAACAGAAGAAGACTAGATGCAAGAAGACCAAAAGTTATCTGCCATATAATTTTCTAGTACCCTCTACTGGCTTTCTTCTTCTTTGAAACATCTGTCTTTGTTCCTTTTTTTTTTTTTTTTTTTTTTTGGGCATAGGTGCAACAATTGAACTATTTCAAGCCAAAGGTGCTTCTACACCAGAAAAAATAATGATCGATCATAACAACCTGAATATTTTCTAGCAACAAGTTGACAAGAGTGTATATGTATGCTATAGTGCTTCAACATAAGTGTCCAAACAATGCTTATTGACATTTAGTTGAGATTAATCCATTAGGTTTTAGTATGTCACGGGGAATATTACCTAGAAGTTTAATTTCTTTAGAGAGAAGACTTGGAGAACTTTTGTAACACCATAGTGAACTAAGTTTAGTCACATAGTAATGGTGATAGTATCTACAGCTATAAACAAGCACAAAGCACCTCCAAAAATAAAGAGGCACCAGCAACTATTTAACGCGGATTGACCTCTTAAAATGCATGATGGACCCACGTAAAGACCAGTCAGTTTACACCGGGTAAAAAAAGTCCCAAATTTTTTTATTACCAATTGCAAACATCTCTAAGGTACATCCGTAGTCGGCGCAGTACATGGTGCTCCGCTTCTTACTGAGCTTTCACTTCAGATGCCTTTGGACAAGATGCTACTTTAGGTGCCTTTAGTAGTTCAGGGACAGATCTTGATATATATATCATATTAAATCCCATCAATGGGAACCGAATGCACTAGCCAAATCACTGCAAGGAAAAACCTTCCAACTTTTGTCAAGATTAATTACACAATTTACTGGGGCTGGAGACTAGTTTGTCAGCCAGTCTCCAATCATTAAATTATCACTGAACCCTCCCGATGAATCAACAAAAAAAAAAAAAAAAAAAATTCTTACATGCTGCTGATCATATAGTAAATCCATTGATGTAAACTCCTCATGCTTCATTTTTGTCAGTGAACATTCACAGAACAAAAGAACCCGGCAATGGCAGCTTGCGAATAAATAAACATCAAATATGAGTCTTCTTTCATACAGAATTCTTTTACACATATTCATTTCGTTGTAATAGTTATTCCATTATAGCTTAATCCATTTAGTCGCATTTTAGACTAGTAATAGCAACTTCATAGGAATTTTATCGAATAGTCATTCGCTCCATCATTCACTGCTCAAATTTATGAATAATAATCCAAATGGTAAATTGATTTTTTCACCCTAAATAACCTAATTAAAATATAAAAAAAACGAATAAATTACAATTATATTACAGTTTTGTTTCATTCCTCAATAAAAACTATTACATTACAGACTTGTTTAGCTTAATCAACAAAACTTTTGAACTTCATACAAATTTCAAGTGACAAATTGATTTCTTTTCTAAGAAAGTAATATGATTGGGAAATTAGGGTTTTGAGAGGAATGTAACTGGAGAGGAGAGTGAGAATGAGAATGAGAATGAGAATGAGAATGAGAAAGGGTTTCTTTTAGAAATGACAGAGATGAATAAGGTGAGAGATGGTCCTAGTCCTATTAGGGCATAGCCGATACCTGCTTCCACCGTCATTCTCTCTCTCCTCTCTTCCCCCCGATTCAAAATTCACACTGAAGAGAACGGTGTTGTGTTGGTCCTGAGCTAGGAAAGGACTTCCATTGACCATTGTCATGGTAGACCTGCTTTCATTGAAAAAAGTATACTAAATGATGTCTTTCTCCACCCCCCCTTCATATATCAAAATTCAAATAGTATTTTAAATACAATCTATAGTTTTGCATTTAAAGTCGGAATTTTAAAATTTTTCAAAAAATTCATTATTTTTATTCCTTTTCCCATGATTTCATCTTATTTTAAATACTAAAGGGGAAAAAAGAGTGAGAGTGATTTCTATGTTATTAAATTTGATGCTTTTTTGTAAACATATAAATGTAAAAAAGAAAAGTTTTTCTTTTATCTATTGACTCTATACAATCATTAATGGAACCATTTTCTAAATTAGTGATGTAGTGAAGAAGCATAAATGATAGAAATCAAACCACCAGATGATTTCTAAAACATACTCAATTGCAAAAACATGCAAGCTCTAAGAGAAAACTCTCTCAATTAGTATTTCAAAAGTGTATAAAATGTTCTAAATCACAAAGATAAACCTAAAGGCTATTTATACTTTTACATAAAGAATTCTAAAAGACAAAAAATTAAACAAATGAAAGTTAGCTAGCTTCAGGGCATGCAGCTTAAATGTCAAGGCCGACAGTATACATTGTCAAGGCCGGTGGCTTAGGGGGGCGATGTAGATTTCCGAGGCTAATGCCGTTTAGGTAGCCTAGTACACTTCCTCCTCTTCTTCTTGAATGACTTTCTCTTGTTAAAATATATGTCTTTTAGGTTGTCCGCATCATTCTCTTCCACATGAGAAGAACTCGATCCTGAGTTCTCTTCTAGACATAATGATGTATTGTATGGGTAGAAAGAGAATACATCAGCTCTTCTACTCAATGCATCGACTACTTTGTTTTGCACCCCTCACTTATGTTTCACCATTAGCACGTGCACAACTCTAGACTTCCTCATGGCCTCCCTCATCTCTATTTCTAAATACATGTTAGTCAGAAAAGAGCGTCCTTCGACATGGACAATTTTTGGATAATATTTTACCTTTAAAGGTAGCAGAGTATACATCACACCCCCCCTGTCTCTAATATGTATACATTCTCTTTTCTTGCATGTTAGCCATTCACATCATACTGCCACGGTCTTTTAAATAGCAGATGACACGCATCCATATACGTTATATCATAATAAATTTTGTCTTTATATTTGCCACGAAGAATGGCACTCTATACCTCTCCCTCACATCAATTCCCTCAGCTGTTTTAATCTACCCTATCGTGTATGGGTTAAGGTGTTTCTTCATTGATAACTGCAATTGCTTCACAATCTCTCTACCAATGATGTTTTTGTAGCTTTCACCATCAACTATTAGGTCACATACCTTTCCATCTATCGTACACCTAGTGGAAAACAACTGAGGTCATTAGATGTCCTCCTTCTACTTAGGTGCCAACATCAACTTCTTAATAACACATGTCTACTTGATCTTCTCCTCTTTCTCGTATAGTACTCATCATCTCCATCAGGCTCATAGCAAATCTCTTAATTTCTCTCAAAATATTCGCACTTTTCTTATTAGGATAGTCATTCGACCAATGCCCTACCTGGTTAAAACGGTAATACTTGCCTAAATATAGGCTTTGCATATGGATTGTTATGCTTTAACGTATCCTTCGTCTCCACTGGCTTCATGCCTACTGCTTTATCTTTCTTTTTATCATTAACTCCTCCTTGTATCTCTGGGATGGTTTTACACTCCTCAACTACAGATCTACTTGATTTGTCAGCCTCGAATCTCCTAGTACCACCATCAAATCAACTATTTACCTCCTACAACGTCAATTCTGCTCTAAGAGCCATGTTTTTAACCTCATTCAAATTTCGAAGAACATGGATTCCGATTTCATCCTTAATCTACGATTTTAACTCATTCAAGTATCTAGCCACCTACTGACCTTCACTCCCCCTCAAGTCATTCCTCTCTGCTAATTACATATATTATGTGATATATTCATGCACGGTCATCTGCCCCTGGCAGCACACTAATATTGCTGAAACAGGATCTGCTCATAATCAGGAGGTAGGAAATCCTGCTATAGCAACTACTTCATTATACCAGGTTCTCACTAGTTATCTGCCCTCATGGTACCTCCTATTTTGGAGCCTCTCCCACCAGACTAACACACCACCTCTCAATTGACATGCTACTAGCCTAACCCTACGATCCTCAGGAATTTCTATGTAATCGAAAAATCTATCTACTTCAACCAGCTAATATGAGAATTCTTTAATTTTGAGATTACCATTAAAGTTAGGGATATCTACTTTTAGGCGAAAATCATCGCCTTCGCTCTAATTATACCCATGATAATTCCTTTGATATCTACCTCCACTTTCACCATCTCGTCTCCACGGTTGTCTCTCTTCATACAAGATTTCATCCTTCTTGTCGAAGTCTCCATCTGAAATATGTGTCCATCGATTTGTAACTACAGGTCGATTGATCGAACTACCGTAAGCATCCTTTGCCATTGGTCGTCTCCCACCAATGTCCCTGTTTCTGTTGGCATCTACCACCATTACGTCGAAACGCTTGATCAAATCCTCAAGACGTTGTTATACTCATCGGATTCTTTATCCATGGCATCAATTACCGACCTAGGAACCAACCATTCAGGTCCTCAAACTCCTGCATCTTGATCACTATCGAGAATACAACTGCCATCAACACCATTGTTAGTTTTCGTCTTTATAAGAGTTTACCTTACTCTGATATCAATCTGACATAGCGTGAAAGCGTAAAGGATAGAAATGAAATCATCGGATGATTTCTAAAACATACTCAATTACAAAGACATGAAATCTCCAAAAGAAAACTCTCTTAATTAGGGTTTCAAAAGTGTGTTCTAAATCACAAAGATAAGCATGAGGGCTATTTACACTTTTACATAGAGAATTATAAAAGACAAAAAATTAAACAAATGAAAGCTGGCGGTGTAAAATAAAGGCTAGTGGCCTAGGGTCAACACTGGCGATGCAAAATTCGAAAGACAAAACTGAGGCAGTGTAGGTCGGCTTCAAGGCCAGCAATGTACATTGTCAAAGCCGATAGCTTAGGGGGTGGTGTAGATTTCCAAGGCTAATGTCGTTTGGGCAGCCTAGTGCGCTTCCTCCTCTTTTTCTAGGATGACTTTCCCTTATTCAAATATGTGTCTTCTAGGTCGTCCACATCAATTAGCAATTAAATATTATATTATAAACTAGCATTTTTAATTTTTCAATTTGCAAACCAAGTGTATTTTTTTGAAAAGGAACACTTTTGTTAAAATGGATTAAAATAAAAACTTATACTTCAATAACAAATTGACATATCTTTTAATTTAAATGATAAAATTTTTAAAGGAAAAATAAAATAATGTGTTCCTTCATTTTTAATTTTTATTTAAGATATTCACCTTTTTATGTTTTATTTATATTCTTCATTTTTTAATATATTTATAATATATATATATGTTTAACATACCATGAGCTTTCATAATATGGTTTTCTATTAAAAGAATAGGCACTTATTGATTGAAGTTGGTGAATGCTAGAACAAAATGGAAACACAAATAAAAGTGAATCCATCAAAATTGAAGATTATACGTAGTTCCATCTCGATCTCATTTGAAGAAGGAGATGTAGTACTAGTAGTGTTGTTTTGGTATGTAGTGATGTTGTGGCAATGGTAATGAAGTATGTAGTTTTTAGTAGAGAGTAATACAATGACGGCATAGCAATGATAATGGTAAGAAACATAGTAAATGATGATGATGCTAGAGTTATATTAGTGGTTTGATATTAGGTTTATGCTAATCTAGATGCCTAACTGTGCAAATGCCTATGGCATGATTTAGAATTCATTAATGCAAGTGCAACCATGAACAACCCTTAGTTATGTGTGGGTTTTTCAACAACATTTTATTTCATAATGAGAAGGAAGGCAGTAAACCCAGTGTAATAGGCTTATGAAGCAAATTGGTTCAATGATAATGATGTAGGCCTTAATGATCTTAGTTTCTAAGGATCGAGCCACACTTATTGCAATTAAAGAGAGGGAAATAGGATAGTGTTTAAAAGAATAAACATAGTATAGGGCTCTCCAGAATGGCTATAAAAATACCCCTAGAACCTAAGTTCTCCATATGTAGCTCTTATCATGGACCCTTGTTTTAATGACATAAAACGAAGGAGAACCTTCAAATGTTAGAACAGAAGGACCACCTCTAAGGGTTATGGTCAAACAAGTAATTGGAAGCAGAACCCATGAGCTATACATCCTTACCCAATTGATTTTAGATTAAAATAATACGAATGGAAATTGAAAGAATGGAGCCAATCTGCTTTCCCAGAAGGAATATTGAAATCAAGTGTACACAAAGGGAACTCATGGAAATTAAGAAGAAAGGAAACCATATTGTTAGGCATCAAGAGAAACAATTGATTGACAAACTCAGACCTTTATGGAAGAGAGAGGAATTATAATGGCCGCAATGCTCTAAAGTCCATTGGTGTAAAGATTGAGTGAACCATGAAGTTATTTTACCAATCCATTCTCATTTGGTGTCAACAAAACAAAATCTCATGACTGATAAATGAAGATGGTTGTTGGATTGAAAATAAAGAGGGCATTATATGAACTTTTCATGACTTTCATGCTAACTTATTCAATCGAACAAAGGCCAAAGTTGGGGGGCTATGTTTTGGTCAGTGATGAAATGTGTCATAGCCTTTGTAGATTGATATTTGAGGATGAGATAAAACATGCAACATTTCAGATAAGATCTCTTAATGCCTTGGGTCCTAATGGCTTCTCGAGAGTCTTTTATCAATGCTACTGACTTTTTATGGGCAAGAGTATAGTGGATACTATCTTGGCTTTCTTCAACACAGGCATTATCCCTCCCTCTTTGAACTGTGATACACGAGGATATAGAGAAAAATATTAAGTTGATTCTTATTCAATGAATTGATACACACATACACATACACATACACATACACATACACATACACATACACACCACATATATACAAAACTAAAGAAATCTAAAACAAGAAAGCTACCACTCTCTATTTCTATTTATATTCTACTTATTATATTTATTTATTTATTTACAATCTATAACACTCATCCTCAAGCTGGAGTATAGATATTAATTATACTTAGCTTGTTACAAAAATAATCAACCCTAACTCTACTTAGAGCCTTTGTAAAAAGGGCTTCTACTTGTTCTCTAGTTTTCATAAATCCTATGAAAATCAACCCTAGTTGGATATTCTCACAAATAAAGTAACAATCAATTTCAATGTGTTTGGTTCCTTCAAAAAGCACTAGATTCGATGCAATATGAAAAGCGGCTTAGTTAATACACCACAACTTTACAAGTGGTGAGGTATTGATGCTTACCTCAGTTAACAGTCGTTGTATCTACATTACTTCACAAACTGACTATACCATAGCTCTATATTCTGATTTTTCGCTTGATCAAGACATAACATTTCGCTTATTCATATTCTATGAAACCAAATTTCCCCTTACAAAAAACAAGAAATCGTGAAGTAGATCTCCTGTTTTCCTTATATCCTACCCAGTCAACTTATGTAAAACATTCAATATTAGTGAGGTCATGATTCTTATACAATATACTATACTCGGTTGCTCTTTCCAAATAGCACAAGATTTGCCTTATAGTAGCCCAATGGTCAACTATTGAAGATGACATGTATTGACTCACCACACTAATCAAATATGCAATATGTAGACGAATTATTGTAAGATAATTCAATTTTCCATCCAATTTCCTATATCTCTCAGGATCTTTATATAACTCAAATTCTCTTGTTAATTGCGAATTAGGAATCAATGAGTACTATATGGTTTAGGCCCTAATTTTCCTATTTCAAACAATAAGCTAAGTATATATTTTCTCTAAGAAAGAAAGATCTTGTCTACTTCTCATTACCTCAACACCTAAAAAATATTTTAACATTCCTAATCCTTTATTTGAAATTGACTGTGAAGAAACGATGTAAGAGATTAATATTAGCCATAGATCGTTTGTAGAAAATGTTGGTGATTGTGCCCTCGACTAATTACTGGATATTATCATTCATAAACATTTCTATTATATTGTTTGCATGTTTACTTTATAATAGGAACCGTGAATAATTTAATTATTCTAAATATCTATAAATGTTTATTATTGTGGGAACAATAATGAATTAAATCTAGTATGAGGTTTGATTGATAACCATGGGATGTTTATTTGTATGGAGATACAAATCAAACTCATAGGTACATGTTGGAGAACTATGTAGTGAACTGACCTGCTTTGAGATCATTACATGGATTAGTGTCATAAGTAATTCTCAAAATAAGATGTCATCGTATCCTCGGACCTTATATCACCATGGATTCTAACATGAGGAATATTATGTTTCAACTCAATCAAACGTTGTCTTTAACCAGATAATTATAAAGGTTGAGATTGGGCATAATGTAAATCATGGAGAGGAAATTGAGTGATTAAGATGGGATTTATCCCTCTCGTTGTGAGAGAGATATCTCTGGGCCCCTCGATGAGTGAGACTGAGAAATGTATGGCCGTGCTCAAATGAATTGATAGCGTGATCAATTTCATTTATTTTTATTAGTTTACTTAGAAATCGAGAAATGATAAGATTGAACGATATGAGGATGACACTATCCATGCCTTATGTTCAATCTAGATATCATGTGACAAAAGGATAATGACATAAGTTATGGATTAAGTAAAAATCAAATCTCTGATCTTCACTTAATTTGGGTAAACATAATGTCTTGCTAGATGCCACTTTTGTTTTGTTGACTAAAATTGTTTTAGGTCAATTGCTAACATTAAGTAAACCTACAGGATCACACACAAAAGAACAAGTCAAAAGGATCATGGACTAAATTTAATGTCTTGTAGGAATAATAATTTTTATTATTAAGAATAATAATAAATTAAAGGATCATGGACTAAATTTAATGTCTTGTAGGAATAATAATTTATTATTATTAAGAATAATAATTTACTATTATTAAGAATAATAATAAATTAAAGGATCATGGATTAAATTTAATGTCTTGTAGGAATAATAATTTATTATTATTGAGAGTAATAATAAATTATTACATTGTTATGTGCAAGAATTATATTTTAGGAAATATTATCCTTTATTAGATTAAGGGTCACTAATGTCATTACTCATGTGAGAATGACATTAGTATAAAAGGCACATAAAGAGATCTCTTTAGGGTTAATGACTTGTCT
This sequence comes from Combretum micranthum, assembly GCA_024138025.1. NCBI lineage: Eukaryota > Viridiplantae > Streptophyta > Magnoliopsida > Myrtales > Combretaceae > Combretum > Combretum micranthum. The sequence continues at coordinate 1,667,287 of JAMXBD010000137.1, forward strand.
GTCGACATTAGACCGGCAGAGAAAATCTGCAAACCCTAAAGAGTGAAGCACGAAGAGTCGTGTGTGAAAATCCCAATATCATCTAGAAATATTCTAGATAGCACGTGAAGGATCCTTTTGAAGAGTGCTCGTTCGTGTGGATACCGTAGAGGGTATTGTGATTTTGCGGTACCTACAGATCCGATCTGCAAATTGATTTCAAGTTTCAAGCTTTTAGAGGTACGAACTCAAACTATTTTTTTTTTTAATCTAATCAATATACATGGATACTGGGTTAGGGTTTTTCTTTTCGAATTCCACTGCGAAAGATTTGATCTTTATAATTTTAAAACCCTATGGAAACCCAACAGAAAACACACGTTGGATTTGCTTTTTCTGCATCCCAAATCTCTCAATTGCTTGAATAAGTTCTCCAAAACAAGCATGAGGGCTTTGCTTTGGTCCATACAAAGACTTACAAGGATGACAAATCTTTCTCAACTCCCCTTGAGCAGCAAAACCAAAAGGTTGCTCCATATAAACTTCTTCTTGAAGATCTCCATGCAAAAAAGCATTATGGATATCTAACTAATGCAGTGGCTAGCTATGCACTATCACCACGGAAATAAATAACTTAACAGATGTCAATATAGTAACAGGAGAAAATGTATCAGAATAATCGACTCGATAAATCTGTGCATACCCTATTGCCATAAGTTGAGATTTCAACCAATTAATTGACTCATCAGGATTTACTTTAATGGAAAAAACCCATTCACATCCAATAGCTTTCTTCTATGTAGGTAATGTTACCAAATCCTAAGTGACATTTTTATTGGAAGTATTTATATCCTTTGCCATTATATTACAACGTCCTGGATGAGATAAGGCTTCATGAACAGTTTTAAGAATAGAGATAGAGTCAAGAGATATAATAAAAGTATAAGAGGAGGTTGACAAATGATCATAAGACACAAAAGAAGAAATATGATATGTACACTTACGTTTACCTTAACGAAGGGCAATAAAGAGTTCATCCTTGGAGATAGAATCTGATGATGAAGAAGCTTGCTCAGGATATGTATCGGCAGTTAGGGCAGAGGGATGATGTCTGTGAGAATATACTTAAAGAGGAGATTTATGAGTAGAAATAGTGGTTGTAATAGTGTATATTAACAAATGATCATCCTCCATATGACCTGTACTGTAGGAAGATGGAGAGAAAGGTGTATCATCATGAAAAGTATCAATTGACACAAGACATAGATCAAGGCTAGGATAATAGCATCTGTATCCCTTTTGAATGCGGGAAAACCTAAGAAAAGTACATTTCAATGACTTGGGATCAAGTTTGTAACCTGAGAACACACATTCTAAACAAAATAGGTATAACCAAATATTTTTGGTTTAATAGGAAACAAAGATTTATTAGGGAAGAGAGTATGATATGGAGTCTCATCATTAAGAACAGCTGAGAGATATAAAATTAATAAAAAAAATAAGATGTGGACACTATGTTAGCCCAAAAATGTTTGAGAACATGCATTTGAAACAATAAAGCACTAGCAACTTCAAGCAAATGTCTATTCTTTCTTTGAACAACCCCATTTTGGGACAATATATCTATAGAAGAGGTTTGGTGAATAACACTACTTTTAGCCATATAAGATTGAAAAGGTTTATATGAGTATTCTTTGGCATTATTACTTTGCAAAATATGGACAGAAACATTACTCTGAGTTTTAAATATTGTAGAAAAAGAATGAAATTCATTAAATATAACTAAGTCATACGAGAATAATCATCAACAAAAGTAACAAAGTATTTGTATCCAGTTTTAGACGCCACTAGACAATGACCTTATTCATCGAAACAAACTAACTCAAAAGGAGCATTTACTTATTTATTGACTCTAGGACCCAAACTAATGCGATGATGTTTTGCATACTAATAAGACTCATAATTCAATGATTCTAAATTATGAAACTAAGGACAAAGTTACTTCAACAGAGAGAGAGATAGATTACCTAAGCGATAATGTGCTTCAAACGAGGTCACAACTCTAGAGCAAGTAATAGACTTCGATACCTCTATGTCCAAAATGTAGAGATCCTCCGATTCATGTCCTTTACCAATAATCTTTTTCGTCATAAGGTCCTAGAATAGATAATAGTCTAGAAAAAATGAGATGCAACAATTTAGTGAAGAGTGAGTTTACTAATAGAAATTAAATTGAATGGCAAGTTAGGCAAGTTCAAAATGGATGACAAATGAACCGATGGAGTTGGATTAGCTATACCAGACCCATGAACATGAGATGTTGACCTATTAGCTAATGTAACATGAAAGAAAGAGGCAAGCGATTGAAAAGTAGATAATAGATTAGAATTACCTGTCATATAATTTGAGACACCATAATCAATGACCCATTTAGAAGATAAAGACAAGATATATGTTTGGTTTACCTGACTTAACAATGACAGTGATAGAAGTTGATAGAGATTTTAATGCCTCTTGATATTGTGAGTACTTAGGAAATTCATATACAAAAACCATAACTAATTTTTCAGATGCATTACTGGCAGAGGGAACATGTGTTGATCAATTTCCTTGACTCTTATTTTGTAACTTTCACACACAATCACTCTAGGCTTCTATCCCTGGGGATCAACTCCTCTACCACTATTCATGTATTGCCATCTTCCAAGTTTATATTCATAATTCACAAGAGCACTACTAGACCGAATTAGGTGGAGAATTCTTTGTACAAAGTATCCTACTATAAGTATTGCAAGGATGAGATTGAAGAGTCAGAGAGAATATGAGATTTAGCTATTTAAATGTAAATGAAAGATCAACTTAGAAACTCATTATAGCCATATGTTCACTTTGAGCTTGTTGAACTTTCATATCTAGACTGAAGGGTAACAACATATTAAGCTCTTCATAAGTTTTCTTAAAATCTATGAAGTAACTCATAACAGATTGATCCTATTTCTTAGCACAATAAAAAAACCTTGCAAATCTCATAAATACGAGAAACATTCCCTTTTCTAGAATACAAAAAATCTAAGTAATCTATCAATTCTTCAACAAATTCATAGTGATTAATTAACCCAATCACCTCATTATCAATAGAATTGTGCATCTGCAAGAATAATCTAGCATCTTCCCTTAGCCAAGTTTGCTTCAAATTATCATCTATAGGTGGATCTTTAATTAAATGATCATCCTTGCCAACACTCTACAAGTAAAGTTTCACAATTTTACTCTAATCTAAGTAGTTGGTCCTATTAAGTTTATGTTCTCTTATCTTTTACAGGAACCACATCCAATACAACAACAAATTTTGTATCCTTTTCTTCACCCATAATGTCAACATAATTACTCACAGAAAACAATAATAATTACCATAAGGGCATAATTAAAATTTTTCAATATAAATCAATCCAATCACTTCAAAGTATCAACCAAACCCAAACTAAGCCTTATTATATAACCAGTGAGGAAAACAAACAACTAAACCAAACCCTAAACTCATAAAAACTTCCATAAAAATCCCACATCTAGATAAGTATTGATTAGAATAACCACAAACCTAGATTGTACACCCTCTAACAAGCTAAGCGATGACGATCGGGAATGACTTTGGTGGTTAAAGCACCTTCATGCGTCGACATGTAAGGAAAAATATGCGTCTTCATGTAGCATGCATGTGTCACGCGCTATCCTTTTGGTGATTAGAATTTCCAGAACCACTAATTGGGGGTGATGCTTTTTTAGCATGGCTATGCTAAAAGAAAGGTTACGTCGAAAAGTGACTAAAGCATGGTTGTGTGATCTTTGAAAAGATTAAGGCTAGGGTTCTTCTTAACCTATATTAGGATCTAATACCATGTAATACACAAGGATATGGAGGGAAATATTAAGTTGATTCTTATTCAATGGATTGGTACATATATATATATATATATATTTATATGTATGTATACAAAACTAAAGAAATCTAAAATAGGAAAGCTACTACTTTCTATTTCTATTTCTATTTATATTCTACTTGCTATATTTATTTACAATCTATAACATGAACTTTACTAACATTGTTTTTATCATAAAGATTGCTTTTTCATAGGAAATAAGATATTTTTCATCCAATTAGTCTCTATAATTTATCTTCAAAGTCATCTCAAAAAGTCTTGGTTATCCGTCAGAAAGCTGTATAACATATTTTTATTTTCTAAATCTCAAAGTGCATTTTGTGTTGGGACATGTTAGTCAAGATAATGCCATAATTGCCCATAAAGCTTTCCATTTCCTCAAAATTGATCAATCTAATAAAAAAAACCTTTTTATGTAGCTAAACTTAACATGAGTAATGCTTATGATGATGTAGAGTGTGACTTCCTAAAGGCAATCCTTGCAATGTTAGGCTGCTATGAAGTTTGCATTAAATGGGTTATGACATGTGTTATGTCCATGTCTTATAGAATCTTTACTAATGGAAATCTGCAGGTCAAATTCATCCTACCAAAGACATTAGGCAAGGTCTTATCAATTTATCTCTTCATTCTAATGGTAGATGTTTAGAGGACCATACTAATTATTATGCCACATTTTATTTGCTAATGGCTCATTAGTTTTTGTTGAAGCCCTTGGTGTAAAATTCTAGGTTTTGTTTGACATTTTATAGGACTATAGCAATGCATCATGCCAATTAATAAATTTTCAAAAGTATAGCATCTTCTTCCATAAGAATACCACTCTTGAAGTTATGAATGATGTTTGTGAGATCTCGTGTGTTATAAATTGTAGTAATCTAAGGATATACTTAGCCTTCCTAATGATTGAGGAGAGAAGTATAATAAAAGCATTAGGATAGGTTTCGTTTACAACTGGAAAGTTGGAAGCAGTGTTTGATCTCTAATGCTAGAAGAGACATCCTTATCAAATTAGTAGCAAGAGCTATACCAACATACTCCAAGAGTTATTCCAAAATCCTTGCCAAGTGGTGTAACAATATAAAATCTAGGTGACTTGATATTAGTAGGAGCAAACTAATGATGAAAGGAAAATCTATTGGCTAAGTTGAGATAAGATAACATTACTAAAGTCTAAAGGTGGCTTAGGCTTCAAAGGTCTAAACGATTTAAACTCTACATTCCTTACAAAAGCTTGTTTGGAGGATCTTCAACAACCCCAATACTTTAAAGGTTAGAGTTTTGAAAGGTATATACTTCCCCTACTCTTCATTTTTACAAGTTCCTAGAGGCTTTAGAGACTTATGGTGTGAACAAGTTTCTTACATGGCAAGGATAACTTGCTAAGAGGTGCTATGTGGCAAGTTGGTAATGACTTCTCAATATAGACAAGCTTGGCCATAAGGGTGCTTAAACTCAAGGGCACGTTCCAATTTTCATAGAAGGAAGAGCAAATGAAGATTTAGGAATTTTGGATGTGATAGACTCCTCCTCTAAGACTTGAAAAGTGCAAGATTCCACTCTCATTCACAGGCATGTCTGACCAACTTATATGGATTCATGAAAGTAGCAGTTGTTGTAGCGTTAGTTGGGCATATAATTTTATTAGGTGTAACACATATTAACAAACCCTGGTGCTTTATTCTCCCGTCAATTTAATCAAGCAATAAGGTATGACACTATCCTTGTCTTCTAAAAGTCAAGCATTTTATTTGGAAAGAACAATCAAATGTTGTTCCTTGTCAAAGTAATCTTGCTTAAAGGGTATATTGTCCCATCAAAGTGTTGTAGTTTTTACTCTATGGATGAGATAGCAGAGCATGGTCTCCTTTGTTGTCCTCACAACAAGCTTGTTTAGTTCATGATGGTTAGAATCAATGTTGTCAGAGTTGGGCCGAGGATTGACTTGGAAATGTTAGGGGTTAGGGGTCAAGGGGTCGAATTTGAATCAATAGAAAATAAAAATATAAATTATTTCCTAGTCAAAGTGATGAATTATAACATTTTAAGTGTCTTATTTTTAATTTTTTTTCCATGTCCTATTTTTAGATTTTTTTTTATAATAATATGTTTTTGTTTTCTAGCTTGTGTTGGTGATAAAAAAAAGAGGAAACTTAGTTTTCACATACTTTTTAATAAATAAATAAATAAAAGCAACATCTCATCTAGAAATGTCAATAAATGATCTGCTTCCCACATGAAATCCACTCACATGTCACATCCTCACAACATCCTACCTCCTGTCATGATAATATCTAGCTAAGCAAACAAGGGAAATTTTCAATTGTTCGTCAATGTATAAACACAAATCCAAGAGCTTCTTCTGTTTCACACCTCACTATATCACAAAATTCAACTAACAATACATCAATACCCATTTACTAAATCCAAGAAATCTAAACAATCTAAACACACTCAATCCGAACCTTCAAACTACACTAGAAAATCAAATAAAGTTCCTTTCTTTCCTCTGAAAAAGAGCAAAAAAAAAAAAAAAAAACCCTTTTTCCTCATAAACCCATAAAACAATGAAATGATGAAGACAAATCAAGAAAGAGAGACATGGGCAAGTGAATAATGAAGAAGATGTGTTGTCCTCTTATATTTTCTAATTCATGCTTCCATCATCCCCATTTCTTTTGATCAGGATGAATATATGTGATGCTTTTGGTTTTAACTTTTTCTCTGTTTTTTTTTTTAATTGTTGAGCGTTCAGACCCAATGGACTTGGTCAGGTTAATTGAATCACGATTGAATAGGCTGAGTCTACCGAATCTCGTCGGTTCAATGAAAAAACGGATTTCTATCATGGACTGACCCATCTCTAAGGCTGGTTCCGGTTGAACTAGCCGGGCTAGTCCGATTTTAACTACACTGATTGGAATCCATTTTGAGATTTAGAATGTATCAACTTTAGACAATTGGATGAGATATTGTATGGAAGACAATGAAGGAAAGAAACGTACTACGCAATATCTTTGCCAAAATCTGTACAATTTAAAGAAGTAGCTATAGCAGTTATTGTAAGGAATACATTATCTATTTAATATCAAATTTCTCTTTGGTTGAAAGAAAAAAAAAAAGAAAAGAAAATAAGGGTTTGACAAGGGTGACATAGCTCTCATGATGGATATGGTATAGAGTCATGCAATTAAGGTATGAAATATTTAAGAAGATTGTATTTAGACTTCTAAAATAGTCAAATGAACATATTTTCTAAGATTTAGAGGTTGTAAGCCTAGATTTCAAATATATAGGGCTATATACATATGAAGTAAAGGGTGTTCATAGTTTGATATGGTTTGATTCGATTCGATTGAAGTACCAAAATCAAATTTAATCGTATTTAAAATAATTCTTTTTCAACCTTTTATGAGCTAAATTGTTCATGATTATGAACTGAACCACTCTTCAATTTAATTAAGGTAAAAAGTATGTTAAAAATGAAGAAAATTTAAAAAAAAAAGAGAAAGAAAAAATTAAAATAGTCTATTGTAAATGAAATAGTGGTTGTTTGACTATTAATTCTTTTTCTTCTTTTATTTTTTCATTAGTATGATGGTTTATTTTTATTAATTGCTTTGACATATTTAATTTTGACAAAAAAATCAATTATATATTTCAACAAATTAAATATATTTAATTAATTGCTATATCAACTTCTTTGTCAGTTGAAATTGACAAGGAGTAACATGTTCAATTCTTAGGAATCAGTGTCAACTTTTGAAGGGGCGAGAAAGCATATAACTTTTCATGGCTGATTTCACAATTTACAAAATAGCAAAATTGTTAAAATTGCATATTCGTACATTAAAAAAGGGGTAGAAAAAAAATTAATTTTATAGCAAATCCCAAAAATTAATATTTAAAAAAATTACTACATTTAAAACCGTATGTTTAAGACATCATTTTAGATGCGAATTTAATAAGCTTTTAAATTTTTTCAAAATATGATTTTAGAATATTATATTGAAGTGCAATACATGATTTGAGAGGTTTTTTTTTTTTTTTCCTACCAACCTTATATTTTTCCATACTTTTATTTTAAAATAGCACTTCTTGCCTTTTCTGTAAAAAAAAAAAAAAAAAGAACATAATAAAAATAAACAAATATATTATTCATAGTGAACGTATCAAATACAGTTATTTAAAAAAAAAAAAAAAGAACTCATTCTGAACTAGTTTTTCCGTTTATTCATTAATTTCCCTTTTATTTTAACAATTTAACTTCATTAGAAAAAGCGAAAAGAATCATTTTCCTTTCCCTGTGTGTGTGCCCTTTGGTGTTTCTCTTTGCTCAGAGAGAGAGAGTCTGTGTGCGAGGGATGGATACTTCATCGTCGGAAGAGAAGGAGGTATGGGTGCCTATGCGGGAAAGGCCAGAGTGTTCGGATGTGGTGCTGCTACCACAAGACGACGGACCAAATCCGGTGGCGGCGATCACCTACAAGGACGATTTCATAGAGATAATGGACTACTTCAGAGCAGTTTACAAAGCCAACGAGCTTTTCCCTCAATCTCTCTCTCTCACCTCTCTCGCCATCAACAAAAATCTCGGCAATTACACTGTACGTCTCTCTCTCTCTCTCTCTATATGTGTGTATGTGTATGTGTATGTGTAAGTGTTATCAATCATCACTGGTAGCTGTCAAGGAGTTTGATTGAGCTGTTGGATAGAGAATGGAGAGGGGAGAGAGATAGGGAAGTTTTGGTTTTTCCGATTTTTTTATTGTTTAATTGTGTTTAGAAGTAGTTGTTTAATGTGTTTATTAGTAAAAGAAGAAGAAGAAGAGGAAAAAGGTAAAGAGATTTTAAAGCTTCAATTTTAAGCTAAGAAGATGCATATTTATTCTTTGCTACTCATGTCTTCCGCTCCCTGCGCTTCGCCGTAATAACAATTTAATTGTAGCTTGTTCCTCTTGGGAGAGCAATTACTGCGTTTAGTTGCATTTTGGCATAGAATTTCATAAGAATCCCCTATTATAGAAGGTTTCATTCTAGCAAAGTAAACGAGCATTAGTGTCTTACATGGAAGAAAGAGGAGGAGAAATGGACTCTAAAAGAGCAGGGGATAAAGAGCAAAAGTTTTAATATACATTTGTCTATACATCTGCCAATTACATATTGCTTTAATGTAAGAGGCTCATTCGATGCATAAGATGCTATCATGTCCTGACTAATGCATGAGAAGGGAGGGAAGAAATGACGTGTTTGCAGTCTTATACTGGCTTTTCTATGTTGGAACTAAAAAGAGAAGAAAAAAGTGGGACATGTATGGGATATGTACCTACATAGTAGGCAGAAGGAGGAGGAGGGACACTAAACGGGGACAGCAAAACTTTGTCTATGTATACCTAACAACCAATATGATTGTGGCATGAGTTAGTTCATCTGCCATATTGGGATGATATGAATTATGATAGTGAAAGTACACACATTAGAGATCATGCTATATTGATGAATTTCAAGAATTGTTTCTATGTAGTCCAGTGGTGAAAACGGAGGGGATGTAGTCTTAGTAAGCCTAGGATTGAATAAGGTGAAATAGAATTACATAAATCACTATTTTGGTAATATGTCCATATACAAAAAGGATTTGGTAAGATGGGATTTTTTTATTATGATGTAGTGATGCTTAGCATAGGGTCTTGTCAAGTGAATGGTGGTACTAGGCCTAATAAGTCCAGATGTTGATTTTTTGTACCCACACTACATATACTTGGGGAAAAAGGTACTTGTATCATATCGCTGTATCAATGCATCCAGGCTTGAGTTCAAATTACTGGAATCTTGATACTGCTTTTCAATAGTCGGATTATATAGCCAGTTAACAAATTGTTCATTGTTTGCCATAATGATGTCAAACTTCTTGGTTTTGCTTATGTTTCTAATGGATGTTGTTCATCTCTGTCTAAAGTCAAGCTAACATCATATATTTGTACTTTTGAAGGTTTGGTTAGGTGTCAAGTGCTTGAGGCATTAGGTGCTGACTTGCATGATGAATTGGATTTTTACCAAGTTCATTGCCAAAGGAAATGCGAAGAATTACCAGTTATGGTGAGTGCAATTGACTAAGTGTTGCTTGATTCTAAATTAGAGCTGTGGGAGAGTGAGTTCGGATTGATGGTTATTGGGTCTTAGGAAAGGATTTTTCATGATAATTTTGGTTTTTTAAGAAATTGAAAGCTTTCCATTGTAACTTGCATACTATGTCACGTTTGATACGCGAAAATGATTTGAAATTAAATAGAATAAGTTTTGGAATTATAAATCCATTTTTATGTTCGAAAGTGCACACGGAATAAAATGGCTATAAAGTGTATTTATTAGAAATACCTCTAACGATAAATGTAAATCATGAATATGTGATAGGATAAAAGGGTTCTTAAAATATATAATTATTAAAACTGGAATGGAATCACGATTCCGCCTTTATGAAAACATAATTGAATTTTTCTTCAAATGAATTGATGATTTCAGCTTCTAAAACTATATTCAAACATGGAGAATGGAATGGAACCTGGAACCGCTATTCCATACCGGGTCTATTTTTATATACCAAACTTGACATTTGTAAAATGAGTTACTTTGACACTCGTGATGCTCTTGATCCTAGAGTTGCATTTGACTTTTTAAATCTAGTCTCCAGTATTTTATCAATGAACAGTGCCTGTGGTTGGAATATGCACTTGATTATTGTAGATTTTAATATTGTCTAAGTTTAATTGAATAGTCTACATCTGGGTATTCTTTCTATTCCAGAAAGATTTATGGATCATGCCAGGCATGAATAGATAGGCATGCCATGATTGCATATTTATCTGTGTTTAGCAATACATGCTGAACAATAGTAACCTGCATACTACATGCACCTCTTGCTGAAAGAAAGCCCCATTTTTTATGGTACTAACATCTTCACCATATCAGAAAGAAGGAAATTTTATTGAGCAGGAAAACAACCTACGAAGGACCATGTCAACCATCTTTCTTTGGACCAGAGACATAAGGTGATATTTTGAAATTTTGAAAGAATGTTGGCCTTCATTTGGTAGGTAGTTTAATGTTGCATGTATTCACTACCAAAAATTCTATTTATAGAAAATTTGCCACTGGAACCGAGGAGGAAAGAATTAGTTATACTTTTGCTGTCAGGATCTTGCGCACTGGATTGATATGTTTTAGACTTAAGCTGACCTTTTCTTTTGATAGCTTGTTTGCTTGTAGGAGTGCTTTTTAGTATTCTCCTACCTTGCTACTTGATCGATTTCTGGGAAAAGCTTATGTAGATGAAAATGCATTTGATGCCACATTAATGTTTGGATAATTTTATTTTTATTGTGTTTATTTTTAGCTATTTGTATGTATTTTTAGTTATCCAAGGGCTTTATGCCAAGCTTTTTGTTGGGCTGGTTTGTTATTAAGCCCACTACTGGGTTTTCAATCTTTACTACTTTAGGAAAGATGGGCTTTAAAATTGGTATATATCTGATTTTTGTGATTTCTCCTTTTTCCTTTAGTTGCTCTAAATGTTTTCTAGTTTCTATCTCCTTCTCCTTCATTGCTATTCTTTCCTTCTCTCCTTCTATGTCCTCTTCCCCCCTCCTCTCTCTATTGCCATTGCATCTCAAATTTTGGTTAGCTGCCAATGTAACCCTTTTTGATCTTGCTGGCAAAATTGTGATAGGCATCACAAACAGTGGGTTGCAGAGAAATTGGGTCCTAGAGCTCCAACAAGAGAACTTGAATTTACAAAGAAGATATTTTGCCTTGATGCTAAAAACTATCATGCTTGGTCACATAGGCAGGTTTGTTGCAGACCTTTTCCTCTTGGCACTGATATTTTTGCTAATTGCAAGATTGCTTAAACCACTCTTCAGCACTATCCATGAAAATCAACCCATTGTATAAATATGTTGATTGCCATTTACTTTCGTCTTTTCATATATATGGGATTATAATATTAGTTCTTTTATGCAGTGGGTTCTGCAGGAGGCTGAAAGATGAGCTTGATTACTATAAATATCTCCTTGAACAAGACATTTTCAACAATTCTGCTTGGAACCAGGTATTGGAATGGTGTAAGGAACATGTTTTTGAAAGATCTTCTGTAACTAGGAATCTTAGCTGCATGTAGAACATTCCTTCCAATTCTTGTTTTCATCCCTGTAACTTCTACATCCTTTTCATGCAAAGCTGATGCACGAAAGAAAGATTTACAGAATCTTCTTAAGTATAGGTTTACCACCACTTTTGCTTCAGTGCTGATTGCATCTGTTAATCGTCAGACGATAAATAGTTAATGATAGTAGGTGGTTTTAAGTTATAAACTGCCACTGCAGAACACATGGGATATCTAAGTTGTAAAATGAAGGGAAAATTTCAGCCTTCCTTTTGGCTTTTAACTTAAAGAGTTTGTATGTACTTGTTCTGATAGCACTTGTGTCACAAAGACTTGTTTGCTATGAGTACCGTTACATGTATTTGGTTAATTTGATGTGCCTACTCTCAAAGCTACAAGATCTTACACTGGTATTGCTGGCAACACACACAGGTTTTGTATGTTTGAGCTTACTGGAAAATAAACTTAGGATACTCCAAACACTTGAACTTGTTCATTACCCAAATAAAGTACTTCAACTTGTTGATGCTGTTTTGCAATCTCAAAGGATTCTACCATGCTCCCAGCATGAAGATTTTTTATTACGCAGATGCATTTGAAATAAGAAAATGTAAACCTTGGTGTTTGATAAAAAACCATCATCTCTTGTGTGTTAAGTTCATGACACCAGTTTAAATCTCCTTTTATGAGCTGTTTCCTCTTTTAAGTGTATATTTCTTTTCCGGTCTTGCCATTTTTGGATGTGGCATTTTCAACTATAATCTTACATATGATGCTCTTCAGCTGAATACATACTCTCTCTGTTCGTTTTCAGAGAAACTTTGTTATACCGAAATCTCCGCTTCTTGGAGGCCTGAGGTCCATGAGGGATGCTGAAGTTGATTTCACACTTGAAGCAATTAGAGCGAACCCTGAGAATAGTCCATGGAGATATCTTCGAGGGCTTTACGACGGCGATGATGAAGCATGGATAAATGAAACTAGGGTCTCTGCGGTATGCCTGAGTATTCTACCGGGGGGTGGACTTCATATTTCTCTAAGCACACTTTTGGATCTTCTATGTCATGGTTTTCAAAAAAGCAAGAGGTTAAGGATTCCATAAATGCTTTAAGAACTTCATATGCGAAACCATCACGCACAAACTGTCTTTGCAAAATCAATTTGTGGTATATTGGGACGGGAGGATCCAGTGAGAGCTAACTACTGGTCATGGCGGAAGGGCAAGACTCCCAGTGCTATAGAAGTAGAATAGAGAGATCAGATTTCTCGAACATCATTGTTTAACTGTTTCTCGGATGTTAATGATGCTCCATGGGTTTGCGATGGCCACTAATCTTTGCATTTTATTCCATAGAAATCTCATGGGTTCTACCGTCCCTGTAAAAAAATTTGCACAAATTCAAATTGTATAAAAAAAATTTATCAAATTACCATCGCTATATCACATGTTGAAGAAGAGATATAAAATTTTATACACGTATCGGATCTTAAAGGTGAGATATAGTAATGATATCATGCGAAAATTTTGAAAGTCATTGGATTGCACATAGGGTGTGCGATACAGCTTTGCACGGGTATCATATCTTTAAAGAGTGATATATGTATAATTATGTGTATCGCTCATTGGACATATAATATAGATCCGAAGTGTATCGCATATTGGACGTGCGATATATGAAAAAGTATTTATATTTCATGTTCTATATGCGATATAGTAATGGTATTTGTGTAATTTTTTTTTACAATTTAGATTTGTGTAACTTTTTATTTTTAAAACATCGGTTACCATGTAATAATCTTGAAATCTCCCACCATGTTGATGATTTTCTTTGTCTCTTTCGTCCTCTACTACTACTGCTACTTCTCCCTCTCTCTTCCCTCTCTTTATTTATTTATTATTTTCCTGGGGTTCTAAAAATCTGGGATCAAATTCCTAAACTCAAATTACACGAAGGTTGGTCCATGTTTGTGCAACTAGGCCATGTGTTTCTTTTTTCTTGTGTTAATCCGGATTATGGCACGAGGCTTATTCTTCTGAACATACATTATGAATGTTAACATTCGTCATGTTTACAGGACTGATTTAGAGGTGTTTCTTTTGTGGAAAACATTTTTCAAGCTTTTTTTTTTTCCCATTTCAATATGGGCTATAATCTAAACTTAAGAACGTTTGATTGCACAGTCATTATACCATGTTTGATTTACGAAATAAATGTCGGACCGGATAAAACTTAAAAATTTTGTCCCTAATATTCCATGATACAAAAATGTTACAACTAAACAAAAATAAGATCTTTTAAGAATTTTATCCAATATTACGCATACCAAACATATTATAAAAAAATTATACTGCCAAGTACTTATATTATGCTATCTAGTTTTTCTTATCCTATCTGGTTTTTGCAGTCATGCATTCTACGTGTTGTCAAACATTAGTTAACAAGCGAAGAATGATGTTGAAAAACATAGGTCGTCATTAGCGTTCACTGAAAAATAAACAAAATGATATTTTGTTTTTTAAAAAGAAGTACTATTTTTTTATTGGAAAAGGATTTATCGATACAATAATATGTTAAAAAATAAAAATCAACAGACAAGTACTAATAGTATCTTCTATTGCACTATTCACTACTAGCGAAGTGGCACGCTATCATCATATTTCACTATAACCAATAACTACTAGCGTTTGTACAACGGCGATGGGGACATCGTAAAGCATTAATTATTTCATATGTTAGGGGGCAATAAAATAAAGAATGCCGTAAGTTAAGTTTCAAGAAAGTCGAAATACAAATGGATTCTCGAATCGCAATCTGCTCAAAATCCTTGTAGCCATTTTTATGACCCTCTCTTTGTGTGCAGGGAAAGCCTCCATGAATGAATCTCAGAAGCGGATCCCTCCTGAAAGTATTTTCCATATTTTGTTACAAGACCTAAATGGCCGCCAAACTCCACTAGTAAAGAGTGTAAATCTTCTGACTGAAAAGCTTAAACTAGGAGCAACGGATCC
This sequence comes from Combretum micranthum, assembly GCA_024138025.1. NCBI lineage: Eukaryota > Viridiplantae > Streptophyta > Magnoliopsida > Myrtales > Combretaceae > Combretum > Combretum micranthum. Next base: position 1,682,372 of record JAMXBD010000137.1, read on the forward strand.
TGCAGACGAACAAAAAAGTTTTGATAATGGTTGTATGGCTTTTGTTAAACAAAGCATTTTGTTGGGCACAAACAAGATGCTAACATTTGTAGAGAAAACTCTTGCCACAGAGTCAACATTTAGCATGCATGAACATAAAAATGATCCATCGGTACTAATATGTCACATTTTTAAAAGAGAGAGGTGGGTAAATATTAATGTTATCTTGACGAATGGTGCACGGGATAGTTAATAGCATTGAAGCTTTCTTTGAACAACAATGCACGAACAGGAAACAGCAATCTTACAAATCACGTGGCACGTGAGTCAGCATGGTAATTCCAATGTAAAGATTTGTAATTGCTAACCATTTTTGTTATGTTAATTTCTAGGCAAGTCACGTTCCATGTGAGCAGAGTGGGATTTCAAAAGAAAGATTAGTATAGCTAACCAGTTTTTAAATTATTTGGATCTTGTAGACCCAAGCTATAAAAAATGAGTCAATAAAGGATTTCTATTGAAGGATCTTTAAATTATTCATTCTAGAATTTTTTTCCTGTTATTTTCAATAAAGAACTGTGGTTTGATTAGTTGATCATTATAAATAGATCGTTATCTCATAGTTGTGTAATATCTTCTGAATTGGCACACATCTGCACATTTCATAGAGATTCTAATGTGAATTTTGTTGAACAGTAATGATATGTGTAATTTCAGGTCAGTTGCATAAGTTTTTCAAAATGGATCAACTACTATGGTCCATATGGCTAATGTATATCGTGCTCCCTTGATGAAGCTCATTTCTCTTTTGTGTCCAGGCAAGGCAATAGGCTAGCGGATGCAATGGCAAGAGAGGCACTAGGCTTAAGAACGGAGGAGCTTTTGCTTTTCATACCCTTATCTGATGTGATTATGTTCTTGGCTGCTAGTTGCAAGTCCAATAGCAGCGGATAACAGAGCAGCTGAGCAAAGCTGCATGCGAGAGACCTAAACAGAGCAGCTGAGCACAGCAGTTCTATGACAGTAAGTAACCAATTTGCATTCAATTATCCACCCTTAGTTCCATCTTCACACATACACAATTGCTGGAGACACAACACAGTTGATAGAGTGAGCTTTACGGAGTTAATTTCAGTGCTCTCTTTCCATTTAGCTGATTTTGAACAATCTATTTGGATTGTGCTTGTGTTTTCAGTATTAATATGTTTAATATCATGAGTTAAATCTGCTTTTGTGAGACTGCACAATGAGTTGGCGGATTTTTCAGTCTATAGACCTATTTTTTATACTGGGATCTTATCTAATTGATGTTATGGTTGTTCCTTATTCATTATTCATGTGAAATTGCAATTGTGATATCACGTGAATTAGGATTTAAGATACTTGAAAGGAATTAGAGAATCCCAATAAATAGGACGTAGGACTTTAATTTTAACACAAGCACTTGAAGTTTTGGCTCATATCCTATGACTCAAGCTCTCAATGTCATGGTTTTCAATAGGGCCAAGAGATTAGTGATGCCATATAAGGGTGTTCATGGTTCGGTTCAAGGATTGAACCGAACTAAACCGCATTTGAAATGGTTTGGTTCAAATCCTTAATGAACCGAATCACTTTTAACGGTTCAGGATTTTGAACAGAACTGCTTCAAATGCAGTTTGGTTTGGTTCAGTTCGGTTTAAGCTATTTTTAAAAGTATTTAATTATAATAAATAATATTAATAGTCCTTTGAGTTAAAAAAAAAAAGATATTTAGATTGAAGAACGTTGTGCAATAATTAAAATTACTTATCATTATATCATGCCATGTATTTAATAATTTTAGATATACATATTTTCCCATCCTAAAAATATTTTTTAATGCAAACTTAAGTAACATATATTCTTAATAAATCTATAACACTAACTAAAAAAATCATTCTTTTACATTAATGCCATATTTATTTGTAACATTTTCTTTTATAATATATTTAAATTTTCGATATAGCAATTAAATGATTGTGTATGTTCTAACTCAATTATATTGTTGTATTTCAATTTGATGCATGTCTACTAGTTTTAAGAAGAATTTAAAATTAATAAAATAAGAAAACAAACTAGAAAAGTTTAGAGATGAGAAAAAGATTTCTTATTTAATATTATTAGATATATAATACATTAACAGTGTATTATGTAAAATATATAATACGAAATATATATATATACACATTATTTATATTTATAAATAACATTAATATGGTTAAAAATATAATTTACATTTCATAGATTGGAACGGAATCATAATTTCTCCTAATAAATCTACAAATAGAAATCTCTCTTAGTTCTCTTTCAAACATGCATCTAAACACAAGAATGGTATTAGAATTCAAAATAGTGATTCCATTTCAAGTATATTCTAGCATACTACATATATGCGTGATATTAGAATGAAATATTACATGTGACCCTAATATTTAATGTTTAAAGCCTATAAATAAATAAAATAGTACTTTTTTTTTAAATGTAAAGTGGTTTGGTTCGGGTTTAAATGGTTTGGTTTGATTTAGTTCGAACCCTCGAACCGAACTGTAATTATTTAAACTTTTCATGAATCGAATCCCAAACCGAACCAAAATATAAAAATACCGCATTTTATAGTTCGATTTGATTCGGTTTGTTGAATAGCCCTATCATAAATATCGCTTTGACAACTTCATATGCAAATGGGTCACGAACAAAGTGTGACTTGGCAAAATCAATCTTTGTGTATATTAAGACGTGACGATCCAATGAGGACTGACTACTGGTCGTGGCGGAAGTGTAAGATTCCCAATGATATTGAAGCACAGGAGGAGAAATTTCTTGAGCATCGTTGTTTAATTATTTTTCGTCTGTGAATGAAGATGCTCCATGGGTACGGTAACTAGACATTCTATTTTATTTCATAGAGATTTCATACCAACTTTTGATGTTTTTGGTTGCTGTTGTTGCTTCCTATTCAACTTTTTTCTCTTCTCTCCCTTCTTTATATAAAAAAGCAAGGTCTAAGTCCACAAATCCTACCAGAGGCAATTTAGTCAACATTTGACTGCATATGTTCAATGTCTTTCCTCTCTCTTGTTGGGCAATCTACACTGTCTCAAAGTAGATATCTGTCTTCTAAACGTTTGGAATGTTTATACAACTTCATTTGTAGCCTAAAATGTTTCAACCATTTTTTGCTCTTAGTATTTTTTTATAATTTTTTTATTCCAAGCATGTCTTTTATGATACTAAAATAAAGTCTTTCAAGCTGAGGGACAATGTAATTATGCATTAGAATGTACTGCAGAAGGCTCAGTATAATTTTCACCCTCATAACAATTGTTAACTTTTCTGTCATTCAGGACTTGCATCATTTGCCTCTAATTCATGACAAATACACTCAACAAGATCTTCGAGATGGCTTTGGTTGTCATGCCTATTTGAAACGGAGGCTTAAGCTAAAGCTTAGTAGTAAAGAACTCTAGTAGCAGAGTCAAACTTTAACATACTTAAGAGACAAATTATTAGATACTGACAAGCAAATGTTGCAACATCCTTTGCTCTGTTCTTGTATTTATGAAGTATGCATTTTGGACTGAAAATTAGTGATGCAGTGGACAAGATAGCAAATAATTATTTGGAGAAATGGCACAGGATTTGATAATGGCAGTTTCGTAATTTTGGGGAGTTTTGGATTTTTACCGAGCGAGACCATATTCTGAAGGGAAACGATCCAACGAACAGAACTCACCAGCTTCGCTCGTGACCCAAGCCGGTTTTCGGTCAAATTCCTTTGTTTAGGCCGTCAAAACCGCGTTTTTACTATTTTTAGTAATTTTTCTTTATGTCTTATCTTTTCATTGGATAATCTTTTTTATATGTCGTCTGTGGCATTAATCTCGTCCGTTCATTTGTTTTCGCCCTAGGTATTATTTAGATAGTTTCCTTTTTTGGTAAAATAGCATATTATATATTCTAGAGTTACAGAAGAGACAGAATAGATTGTTTTGAATGAAATTTTATTGAGATTGTTCTCTCTTTTTCCAAAATTCGTCATCTTCGAATAGATTTCGATTTTTGATGCCAAATATCAAGGTATTCTTAGAATCAATTGATATTTGAAGATCACAAGCCGGGTATTTGTGCGCGAATCAACGTCTTGCGATAACCCCTTTCATATTCTGCTGCGTCAATTAGACTCTCTTGTATAATGCTTCTGCAGTCAACAGTTGACCCTCATAAACATATGCATAACTAAAATGGCATTGCAGTAGCAATAAAGAAAACTGCTTAGGGTTATTGCTCATTTAAAATTGCGGGGGACACTTCGATTTAATATGATCAATTGTCCAATTCCGTGCCCTTCAAGAAACTAGGAGAATCTGGTAGATCTAGTCAGAGCACCCAACTCTTTTACCAACCGAGCATATTTGGTTAACATACTCAGAAAAGAACAAGGGAACGATTTTGGATAATTGTTGGTTACATGCTATTTTGACTTAAAGAAATTAGTTGTTATTATATTATTATTATTATTATATTATTATTATTTTTGGATATGGGAATGGATTGAGGATATATTGGTATATGTAAAAAATGCCCATAATAAATTTAGATAATTAATATGTGTAGTATAGTAACTAAAGTAAATATATACACACATATTAATATAGGATGAAATGGGATTGCAATTTAGCTTTTGAGAAAGTAAATTTTCTTTCTTAAATGCTTTCAAACATGGAGGAGGGAGCCATTTAGTTATGCATACCGAAACCTGCGACGGTGAATTTTAGTCAATTTTTGTGTGTGATAGTAAGATTTCCCTCTGTAAATAAGTAAACACTTCAACTACAATTAAGATAGAACATTTAACAATAATTGTCTGTGAGAAGAGGCTTGCTCAATTAGATGAGGCAGAGTCAAGAAAGAATCTGAGAGAAGCTCAAATGACATGACAATTGAACAACTTTTTTTCTTGTGAATCTCAAGGCTTGTATGAGGCCCAAAAAAGAAAAATCATTATACATATTGATTTTATGAAGTTTAATTTAATATATGCCCGCCAGTTTTAGAACTAGTAGTGCTAGAGCTTAAACTTGACTGGACTATTTTTAATTCTAATTTAATTAAATATTAAGTCAAATTCTAATAGTTTGCAAGTAAACATATAACTTGGTGACACCCTGTAGGTGATATTGTGTTAAAAATGACATGGATCTGAATAGATGCTTTTCTTTAATGATCTTTGTCAGGACTTTTTATTAAAAAAAGAGGGATCAAGTCAAAATAATATTGTGTTGGCCTCAAACTCAATCCCAATCCAAAATTTTAGATTCGAATTCGATTGACTGAAAGTTTGAACTCATCTTATCGATAACCTCACATATAATTCGTTTACTTTATTATTTAAAATGTTCTCATATATAATATATTTAGATTATTATTTTATTAACTATCCATTATGTAGGTGCCACATCCAGTAGCCCCTCATCACCAGTCTCACCTTCTTATGAACAATAACATGCATAAAAATACATTTAATGATGCATCTAAATTTAACTACGCATCATCTATTTTCCCCTATTAATTTTTATCTTGTGGTAATATATAATATATATATATATATATATCTTACTTTAGTTACAACTAAACCACTCTTGCTAATAGTCTTGTAGCCTAGTGACCTCCGATACAGGTTTTCATCCTTGAGGTACCGAGTTTGATTCCTTGTCTTAGTATTGTAATGATCCTATATGGTCGCGTTGCTTGTGACAACAAAAAATAAATAATTAAATAAAACTTAACCACTCTTACTACTCATTTTTTATTTTATTAATAAAGACAAATTCGATGTCATTATTACCTGATTATATAGATCAATATTTTTAACTTTTAAAAGAATTGAATACGCTGAAATACTTTTATTAATTATTCGATATATCAGATTTAATCAAATTGCAAAGTCATCTTGTATTTATTTTATGCTAACACACGTAACTAAAATGTGCTATTGATATATATAAATTATATATATTTAATATTATTGAGCTATAAGGCAATTTGGACCCACTACCGCAATAAAATACATTTGAGTTTTAACAAGACCTTGAAACCGAGTCTTTTAGCACAATGTAATAGACGAAACATGATTTATCACTTGATATATGTGTAACTCTAAGGTAATACATAACAAAATGTTCATTTCATTATTTTAGTACCTATGTACGTACTTATAACATGGGAACTTTACACATACGTACCTATAAGGCTATAATTGGAATTCGTGATGAGAGTGAGCAGTTGTCCTTGGAAATCGCGTGGAAAAGTTATTTGGTTCATGTTGTCTGCATCAAGCGCTTTTGGGGAAAAAAGGGATCTGTCCTCCTAATTTTCTTTCGATTTGTTATGGTCAATTCTGGAACATAGTCCGATCGAGCCGGACCTAACATATGAGAGGGCCGGACCAAACCATCTAGCTCATACTTTCACAACAAAATCCACCAACAATCAAGCCTCAATGATTGTTTCAATGTTTGCCTTGTTGTCTCTACCTTGCTCGCTGCTTGACACAGGTAACTTAATCAAGCCAATCCTCAAGTAGTGGAGTAGTGAGTCTACCCCACGTCTTCCACTACTAACCATCAACTGCCCACTCGCCCTCAAGTTCACGATGCTTGTAACCACCAGGTCACTCCCTTATAAATACTTATCCATCCCTCAAGAGATAGATAATGTTGCAATAAATCATTTACTCTCATTTGATATATGGGCTCACCATGGCAACTTCTCAAGCATCGGAGTACGCACACTAAGCTCATGCTCGGCGTGCTACTAACCAAGTTTCTATCTAGACTTTGGTTCAAGCCCAAATCGCTAAGATTCAACCTCTATCGGATTCGAGCAAGTAATAATATCTACACTTTGAAATTGACCAATTTAATACCTAAAAACTTTAAAATTGATTCATTTAGTTCCTAAAAGAACTTGATAAATGTACTATTGATGTGTACAAAAAGTTATTTCATGTACTAAATTGATCAAATTCAAAGTTGAGATACTTAATTACATATTTTGTTAAAGTTCAAGTACCATTCATGACATTAACCCATAAACAATCATACATGCATCAATTATAAAACATAATACAACTGAACATTCAACCAACAAAAAATCTTCCACTAAACTATCATGTCATGAGAACATACAATACTCATATGAGCAACGTGCTCATGAAATACTTTAAGTGTTTCACCTTTAGTAAGTGGATTCATAACCATGAGATTTGTACTAACATGCTCAATGTTATCATTTAAAAACATGGAACTCTCTCTTTAACAACAATGAACTTTAAGTCAATATATGTTGATTTTGATGAACCCTTGCTGTTCTTGGAATACAGTTCAAGAACCATATTACAACAATTAATCTTTAAAGGTTCTCAATATCATCTAAAATTTATAACCTTGTGATAAAATGTTATCTTAATATTCCTTTATTTGACACCTCAAAAGCAACAAATTTTACATCCCTACTAGAGGAGATACAAGTTTTTGTTTAACATTTTTTTATGATACAGCTTGTTAGTCATTATGAAAACATAACCTAAAATTAACTTTTGGCTATCAAGACATTTAGCTAAATTCGAAGCTAGAATAGCACAACCTCTAAATGATTAGATCTTCAATACTTTGTTTTTTTGCAAGTATCACATAACACGTTTTTGCTACTTTCTAATGATATATCCTAGGATTACTTAAATATTTATTAAGTATTCAAACAATGTACGCTATATCTAGATGCGCACATACTTGAGCATACATAAGAGACCCTATTTCGAATGCATAAGGAATCTATTCCATTGTCATTTTTCTCAATATCATTCTTTATACATTAAAGTAAACTAAACATGTCACCTTTTACTATAAAAGTATCAACCAATGTACGATCTTTCATGTCAAAAGTACTTTATCGATATATGCCTGTGTGATAAATCTCATATTCCTTGTAGACAAACGATGGATCTATATGCCCAACAAAAAAAAAAAAAAAAAAAAACAATGTATTTCAAGATCATTCACCTCAAAATTATTTGAAAGAAATTTCTTAGTCCAATCAATAAGCCTAAATCGTTATTTGTGAGAAATATGTCATCAACATATAACGCTAGGTTAATTAATTCACTCACACTAATCTTAGTATACACATTGATCTATAGTGTTAATGGGATGTTTGCTTTAGTCCATAGATAGATTTCCTTAGTTTGTATAGTGAATGTTTTGGGTTCTCATACTCAAAACTTTTTAGTTGCACCACATATTGTTTCTTCAATGCTGCCATTAAGAAATGCAATCTTTTCATCCATCGGCTATAGGTCATAATGAGCTAAAATTACCATAATAATTCTAAAAGAATTGTTCAGTGACATTAGAGAGAAAGTTTCTTTGTACTCCATGCCCTTAATAATAAAACATGCTTTAAATCTTTTGACATTGCCTTTTGAATGTCATTTGGTCATAAAAAGACATTTGCAATTGACTAGTTAAACCCCTTTAGGCAATTTAGTAATATCCCAAACATCATGTCTCTCATTTATTTCATCTCTTAGTTCATGACATCGATCTACTTTAGGGAATTGGCTTGATTGATAGATAAAGAGTCATCTTCTAGTCATATATCAAACTCATGCTCTAGAAGATGTACGATATAATTGTCTAAAATTGTTGGTCTTCTGATTGTTGTGGTCACTATATTTTTGACAACCACACACATTATCTAGTTAGACAATTAAGTAAGCGAATTAACTCCCAACAGTTATAATTATATGTGTGTTAATACACTTGTTCAATTATCAAATTTTCTTGTATTTTAATGGCTACATGTCACATGTCGTTTCCACATTTGTAGAAGTGTTGATTTAGCAAATATAATTAACTTTGTTAGGTAAATTAGTATTAATGAATATATTAAATTAACTACTTTAAAGTTTAGGTAGCTAATAATACATCTATGGAAAGTTAAGGTACAAGATACCACATTAACCCTAAAAAGAAAAAAGAAATCTATAAATATCATAAAATTGAATCTTGAAAAGGGAAAGAATAATCTGGTATAGCAGCTTGGGTGTTTCCAAATGAAGGAAGTTCAATATACAATATATTCAATATGGTAGTTGGCAGAAAAATACAGTGATCAATAAATCATCAGCTTATTATCATTTGAACAACTCTGATAAACATGAATTGAAATGTAAGCAAATTGTAATTAAGCTTATCAAATTTTATCTCTATTCTCTATGACGGTCGAACTATTATACATAATCCTTTATGATTTTTTTTTTTTTTTTGTTTTCGCTTTTTTTAATTAACCACCTTGTTGTTACTCTATTTTTCCTCGAAACTGCAAGACCCGAAAGATTGTGAATCGTCGGTTTAAGAGCCGGCGGGAAAATCAGTGAACCAACAATACAGCTAGTTCCCTAACAATAAAAATAAAAGGGAAAAGAGGAGGGAAAAAAAAAAAAAAAAAGAAAAAGAGGAGAAAAAACAGAAAAGAAAATTGAAAGAAAAAATAATTATAATGAAAAAACAAATAAATAAACTGTTTTTACGTAAAAATAAAAAAATTATTTCCTATTTACAATATATAATGTGTTATATTTAACAATACAAGTAGCAAATATGCTTGAATAGATGTGTTTTTAGGTTTATATAAACTTTCAGCCAAATAAACTCATTTCTTTTAGTAATGTTGAACTTGTTTTTATTATTGTGGGACATATTTATATATTAAATATGTTATAGCCTTACATTTCAACATTACAACTAAAATTGAACATTCTGGTGTATAAATAATTATTATTAGTCTAGTTTTTATTTTAAGTTAAAAGTTTGTTTTATATTGTTTTTGCATAAACCAAGGCATAAATGAAGTAAGTTTATTTAATTTTTTTCAATATCATGATTTCTGGTGTCTAAGAGAAATCAAAATCAGACTAGCCTCCATGGTTTTAGTTCTGATTTCTGATTTTTAGAATCGGGAATTGGTGGCTCTGATTCGGTATAAATGTGCCAACAGGAGTTGGGTGTGTTGACTAATAAATGGGCCATCATGATTTATGATTCAAAGTCTATATTCTATCCAATGGTAGCGACGATAAGATTTTCGAAAACGAAAATCTGAAGCTAATAGCGTGATTGTGGATGATAAATTTCCGGTCCATAAAAACTGACTTGCTGAAATAAAAACTTGTTATATCTTATTATTTATTGTATTATTTTGGAAACTTTTATATATATATATTAATATATATATATATTACATATGATATGTATTTATTCGTTAGAATAGAAAGAAGACATGATGGCCAAAAAAAAAAAAAAAAAAGAAGACATATTTTTTAGAAGTAAATTTCCATCACTTATTGTCCGGTCACATTAAATATAATGGTTTTTCAAATAAAATAGGCAATTCGAATCTTCCTCTCTCTTTTTATGGCAAAAAAGATTTTTTTTTTTTTTTAAAAAAAAGAGGTTGATTGGCATGACGATCTTGTTTGGGTACATGGACCAATTATATAATAAGATACAAATTGCATTTTTTTTAGAGCTATTAGTACGAAGTAGTATCTAAGTTTATTAAATACTTTCATTTCTTTATATAATATTTGGTGTGATTTTATATTAGTCTATTTTATTATCATAAGGTTCCAATTGATTATCCGATTGCTTTTAATTGTAATTAAGACAAAACATTATTTAAACTGACGCTATATTTTATTATTTTAATTCTTCAATGATTATGAATTGTTATAATTTTGCTTCTGTTAAAACTTCAATTTCCCCTTTATCTTAATACTTTGTGGGTGTAATCAGATATTGAACGAATGGTTCCAATTTGATATAACTTTATCTTTTATTATTGGATATTTTATGGGTTTCACACCTTAACAGCATAGAGTTGCTCTAAGCCCGAAGTAGACAAAACATCAAAACAAATATTCTACATCTAATCTTGACTTCTATGTGACAGTTTTTCCAAGAAATTCAAAGAAATTACAAACATGTGGAGGGACAAGTTTATTGGGTCATGCACTGTCTATACCATATGAAAACACGTCTGTGAAAAAGGAATTTTTGAGAAGAAAAGTATTTCAATGCATTATTGGGCATTAGGACATTGAATTATTGGCCAATCTGGACCCTATCATAATTATTATACGGAAACTTATCTTATTATAATTTAGCTTAATATTGACAAGGGTAAGTGCGTGACTTTACTAAATACCTTTCTTTCCTCTTCAATATACACTATATTTATAATCTTACTTTAATTCTAATTAAATAGTTTTAATTAAGGACAAACAATAATAACTTACATCATAAGAATATTCATTATATTATAAAAGTAAATTACTTCATTGCTTTTATTTTCTTTCAATTTGAATACACTCACATTTGGAAATCCTATGATCGAGTATTCAATTACTCTCTCTTTTTTTTCATTTCTCCTCCTCTTAATAATTAGAAATGTTGTGAATAATTTCTTATTGAAAATAATATCTCATAGCATTTTTATATATTACATTATATTGAATTAAATTATTATGAATTTTTTAAATCTTGATTTTACTATCACTGGTTATCCACATGTTGCTATTATCACGACTTGTATAATTGTGAGAAGCATCGTTCTATTGGATAACAGCTACTTCATTTGTACACGCAATAGTTATTTATTATAGCATTGTGTTGTGGTTTTTGTTTCTTCTTTCTTTCAGTATGAAATAATGACAAGATTAAAGTTACGAAGTGAGTTATGATTCTTTGTAAAAGTTCTTAGATTTGATGGGCAAAAAGAACAAAGATTCTAATAAAATTTTTGTAAACTCCTTGTAGTTCTTGATAAAGTGCTATATTATCTTTTCATTACCTAGTTATGGAAGGAACGATAAAAAAATCCTCAAAGTTGTTAATGATCTGATGATTGATGGAGGAATTGATCATCTGTTATACGAATGACAATAAAGATTTTGATATAGTTTTTTTTTTTTTTTTATTTCTATTGAAATAACCTAAACTCAAAATACCAAATTAATTAGCATATATGTTTGTTTATTGATTTTATAAATTAATTGGGATAATTTAAGTTATAGAAATTTTAATTAATGACATGATAAATTATTATTATTGCAACGTGTTAAAAATTAAATTGTATTTGTATTGGTGAAATTGTAAGTTGTAGTATATATATTGACTTGAATATGTTATAAACTGAAGTGTTATTCTTATTCTTAAGTTAAAGGGGTTCTTTTGCTGCAAAAATTTTGTTATAGACCAAACCTATCTTTAATAACATAAATCAAGCCCAAGCCCAAGCCTAAGCCTGATTTTAAGCTCCTTCTAAACTCTTCTAAATACCTCAAAAGACAAAGTTAGAAAAGTTGGATAATTATCAAGTAAAAATCTCAAAATATCAATTCCAAAATAGACCCTAAGAACTGTACTTTCATTCTTCCTTTCTAAACACAAATAAGGTCAAATTCTATCTCAAAATATCTTCTAAAACATTTCAAGGGATTTTAAGGGAAAAATTAAGCTAAGAGACAAGTAGGAGAAGAATCTAGCCAAGAAAGTAGGAAAGAAAAGCCTAGGTTGATCTTAGTAGTTAAACAAGTAAGTAAAGTTGATTTCTTTCATGTTTTGTTTAAATAAAATTCTAGTTTATGTTGATGCTGAATAGGACTAGAACTTTGATGTTTTAGACAAATTAATGATATGTTAACATGTATGTTGAACTAGATATGCAAATATCTATGTCTACTCTAGGTCGTTTGAGAAAATGAATTATGAAGCTTATAGTGAAATGATGTGTGTATTGATGTTGTTAGCGGTAAATGAGTAGGGCTTTAGTGATTAAGTTAATAATAGAGTTCAAAAAGCATGGCTACGTCTATGCATGTGTAATAAGAATATCTATGCAAATAAGCTTGATGATATTTGATATTTTGTTCGTAAGTTAGTTTTAATATATATTTCTACAAACAAATAAGGTCTTAGGAAGAAGTTAAAAGATATAAGACTTCGAAAATTTTGAATCAAGTATCATAAGGACAATACCCTATTCAACACGGGCGTGATCAAGGCCATTACTCCCTCGAATTAAATTTTTCCCTATTGATCACGGCCGTGACTCTGCCCGTGATCTTTTCTAAGTGTTTCTAAAACATAAAACAGTCTAAATCACTATCGTTACCAAGGCCATGATCTCTCTGACCTCTTTTTTGCAAGTAATATAGCCTAGATCATCGCTATTACATAAGGTGTGATCTCCTAGAAGCAATTTGGAAAAAATTGAACATGGCTATCACGGGCGTAATCCTTAATACGGCTTATATCACGGCTGTGATAGGAGGCATGATCTCCTATCACGGGCGTAACAAGGTAGTGTTATACATCACAGCCTATGATCACTACCATGATGGTGCTCATGATACATCTCGGTCCTTTCGTAAGCGTGACAAATCCCTTGGTACCGTTCATATAATAATAATAATAATAATAATAATTGAATGAATAGTGGAAATGCACATATGTATATGTACATCTATGAATATGAAGTTATATGATAATATGAATTTTTCTTAAGTTCAATGAAGGTCTAATGACTTGATATCCCATTATGATTAACATGTTTTATATGAAATGATTTACCTTAATAGATTCCCGAACTCAATCGTGTTTGAATATAGGTCTTTTGTCTGATAATTCCGTTTATCCATGTATGTAATAACTTGTTTGTTGGATGATATGATAGACATTCTTAAATTGTCTATAAACAAAGATTAGCTTAATAATGATTGAACTGGTTTTACTGGTGTCATTTAATCAGGTCCGGGGAGCAATAACCCTGTTAGGTTGAACATAGTAGATTAGGCACTTAGGCCACCCCTATCATGATGCAATGACAATTTATAGTGATTCAGCGGGTAATCGATTAGATGAATAGTATCAGTATAACTTTTGCTTATTCTTAAAAGGAAATAATATCATTTAGTTTACGTTATGAGGATGATCGCACTAAGTGATGTTAAGGATTAAGTTAAGTAAAGTTGAGTAACAGCTGCAAATCTTAGATGAGAGTACTACTTTGTAAAGTTATGTAGGAGATATAGTATTGGGCTACTTATATCAACTCTATAAGTATCTACTGTTACTCAAGACTCTCAAGTTCCCAAGGATCAAAATTAGAGTTTAAACACTCTAATGTTGATTTGTTTAATTAATTAAAGATAATTAAACTGTCGGCTATTACATTGCATTAGTTAATAACGTATGCCACTGTATTTGTTTGTGTTGCTGTATTAGGCCCCTGGCCTACTTTTTCTTCTACAGGTATTAATGATGATGAGTATTATGATGACTTGGGATATGGCATTGATTGGGAAGCTTTCCTTAAAGGAAGGGGACGACTAGGATTCTTGGACTATTTTATTTGTTTTCTTGGAAAGGAATAAAAGAGAACTTTATTTTGAAATGTAATAGTATAGACTAAGGCTTACTCATAAGCCTATGTTTTGTAATATCAAGTACCTAAGTTTTTTATCATGTATGTTACACGTATGGTTTTGTAACTTCTAATATATCAACCCAATGGTTATCCACTCTTAAATGAGCAGTTTTTGTAAAGATTTGTATCTTAACAGATTGATCAAGTAAATAGCATCAACATTTTCCTTCTTAGACAACCTTATGCATAATACTTTCGTGAATTATGCGGTTGAGGGCTTGACATGCCTAGCTTTTGGATTAGTGCATGTCGGGTCTTTGCATTTATATAGGTATATTTTTGAAGTATTTCAAAAAAAAAAAAAAAAAAAAGATTGATGTAGTATTTTAGAAAAAGTTAATGCCATTGATGTTTTCAAAGCAACATAACATTGATGTTACGAACCTAGTCAATACTTATCATTTTCTTATTTTATATTCTGTATCCAACCCAACTTCTATCGGGTTTTTCTAATTGCATTCCTATTTAAGCTTTTATCGATTCTGATTCGATTCACCGTGACCACATCCATGTACCAAGCATAAATGTGTCAGCACGAGTTGGGTGCGTTGATTAATAAACCGGCATCATGATTTATGATTCAAAGTCTATATTCTATCCTATGCAAGTGATTTAAAATGTCGGAGAGTAGGCTTTCCGTAAACGAAAAGCTGGAGCTTGTATCCATATTGTCCCCAAACATGCTGCCTTCTTTCTTTTTCCTAAATAAACACTTAGCATATGTTATGGAGTGATTATTATATTTTGTTTATTTTTAAAATTTTTTATTTACTTTTTACATGTGGTAAGTGTTTATTTCACAAAAACAAGAAAGGAGAGAACATCTTTGGAAGAGTAAATTTTCATCCCTTTATTGTCCAGTCATATTATAAATGATTTTCTGAATAAGATGAGTAATTGGAATCGTCCTCTCCTTATATTAAAATAATAAAAAGAAAAAAGTTGTTTGGTAGCACAAACTGTTTGGATACATGCAATTTTCCATAATAAGACATAAATAACTAGTAAGTTTATTGAATACTTTGATTTCTCTATATACGATTATCATAAGGTTTCAATTGATCATCCTATTGTATTTAATTGAAATTAAGACAATACTATTTATACTGGCACTATATTATTATTTTACTTCTTCAACGGTTATGAATTGTCATAATTTTTTTTTTTTTAAGTTCAAAATTCCCTTTATCTTAATACTTCATGGGTGTTATTAGATATTGAGCGAATGGTTCCTATTTGATATAACCTTATCTTTTATTATTGGATATTTTCTGGGTTTCACACCTTGATAGCATAGAGTTGCTCTGGGCCCGAAGTAGACAAAACATCAAAACTAATATTCTACGTCTAATCTGACTTCTGTGGAAATGTGGAGGGACAGGTTTATTGGATCATGCAATGTCTATTATCACATGAAAACATGTCTGTGAAAAAGGAATTATTGAGAAGAAAAAGTAGGGCAATGCATTCTTGGGCATGAGGTTTCTTTTACATACAGCTAACGAAGATTGAGACGAAAGCACACCGCTATTTCCCAAGAAAAGGAAATATTGTCCACCATTATTCTTACAATAATAATTAGAGTCTCGTTTAGAGGTTTCGTTTAAGCATTGAGGGAGATATTGTATATGACTTATAAATATATTACTTTTAGCGCTAAACATAAAAAATAGAAAAGAAAATAAATTTTATATAAAAATTGAATAAGGACTGAACAAAATTTCTTGTTTATATTTCCATCGAATTCCCTAAATATATCATAAAGAAACTTATTAAAACATATGTTTATATTTAGCTTAATATCGATAAGGATAAGTCAGTAACTATGATACCCTCAAATATAGATGGTATAACTTTAATTATAAATGTGCTTTTTTAGTATAATGATTTAGAGTTCGTTAGAACTCTAAAGTTAAGCATGCTCTGTGCAGGATAATCACAGAATGGTTGACCCATGGGAAGTGCTGGCACCAAAATGATAAAACCGTACGGCGTGTGGCCAAAGTGGACAATACCCCAATGGGCGAAGTTTTAAGACGTTACAGTAACTTTACCTTTCTTTCCTATTTAGTATGCACATGTATTTATAATCTTATTTATAATTCCAATTAAATAATATTAATTAAGGTAAATAATAATAACTTACATTATAAGAATATTCATTATGTCATAAAAGTAAACTACTTGATGCTTTTATTTTCTTTCAATTTGAATACACACACATTTTTATATCCTATGATCGAGTATTCAATTACTCTCTCTTTTTTCTCATGTCTCCTCCTTTCAATAATTAGAAATGTGTGAATAAATTCTTATTGGAACAATATCTCATAGCATTTTTATTTATTTTTATTGAATTAAATTATTATGAATTTTTTAAATCTTGATTTTTCTATCACTGGCTATCCACATCTTGCTATCATCACGGATTGTATAATTGTGAGAAGCATCATTCTTCGAATAACAACTACTTTCATTTGTACACACAATAGTTATTTATTATAGGATTGTGTTGTGGTTTGTGTTTCTTTCTTTTGTTTGAGTATGAAATAGTGACAATACTGAAGTTACGAAGTTAAAACAGGAGAGTTATGATTTTGTGTAACAGTTCTTAGATTTGATGGGCAAAAAGAAAAAAAGATTCTAATAAAATTTTTGTAACCTCCTTGCGGCTATCTCATAAAGGCTATATTATATCTTTTGGTTACCAAATTATCAAAGGAAAGATAAAAAATCCTCAAAGTTGTTAATGATGTGAGGATTGATCATGTGTTATACTAATGACAATAAAGCTTTTGAGGTAGTTTTTTTAATTTCTATATAGGTATTTTGTAATATTTCAAAGGAAAAAAAGATTGATGTAGTATTTTTAAAAGAAATTAATGGCCTTGATGTTTTTAAGCAACATAACAAGGATAGTTATGAAACCTATTCAACACTTATCATTTTCTTATTTATATAGCAATGAAATCGTTATGTTTGTAGTTATTCTTCTAATGGAATTCGACTAGATGTTAAACCAACTATTCTTTCTCTAATCAGTCATTTGGATTAGTTTTGAGTTAAAATAAAATATGAGTACCTATTTCTTTTTTATATATTTTTATATTTTATCAAATATGACATGCCATTATGCTTATTCAAATAAATGTGATACAGATTATCTTACAAATCATTTTTGTATATTTTTAATTTTCTAATCACTTCACGTAAACTTTTTCACACCGCGACAACCAAAAAATTTAATAAGGAGTTTAACACGTGTCTATCATTACTTTAAATATAAATTATCAATATACAAATTGAAAAAAAATTAATTATCAATAAACAAAATTTGTGTAATATAAGATATGCGATTTTTTAATGAATCATGCGTATGAATTGTAATATCAAGACATCAAAACTAATATTCTACCTCTAACTTAACTTCTATGGAACAATCTTTTTTAGAAATTTCGGAAATTACAAATATGGAGGGGAAGTTAAGGGTGCATTTGTTTTGTTGGTTTGACGTAGCTTTGACATCTGTTTCATGCTTTTTTAATCAAATTATTTGTTAGAAATAGATACACATAAAAAATAGGTATTTTAACTCATAAGTAGATCTTACAGTTAGATACAGAAAGACAAATAAGATATAAACACAAATCATATACAAATAAAAAACAAGCGGTCCAAACTCCATCATGCATTACCTATATCTTATGAAAGCACCTCTAAGAAATAGGGATCTTTGAAAAGAAAAGTGAATAATGCTTTATTAGGTATGGGACCATGAATTATGTTAGGAAAAGATCCAACCTTTTTACTATTGCCAATGCAATAATAAACAATAAAAATAAACAAGTTGCAGAAATAGAATCATTACACCAAGATTTATGTGGAAAACCCTAATTGGGGAAAAACCAGGGACCGCACATAAATTTCCTCCACTATCAACAATAATGGGATTTATAATAGTTCTTCACTAGATAACACTATTACATATCTTAGATCTTTATCACAAAGGTGGATTTCAACAAGAATCAGCCTTTCTCTCTCTAGAATCTCTCTCTAGGCTTAAGAACAGCTTCACATACATCTCATATACCCTGGACAAAAACAAGGAGTATTAAATGTAAAATACAAAGGCTAGCACGAATAAAATATAGACTGGTGGTGTAGGGACAGTGTTAAAAACGTTGTAGTATTGAAATGAAAGTACGTCGACTGAACACAGGTAGTGTAGCCACCCTACACGGTAGCATACTCCTCAACGCCGTTCGGCATGCCAATCCTTGCTTTGCAAAAAAACTCCAAATTTGAGGGATTTCAAGGCCACCTATGAAGGCCGGCGGTGTAGGTGTTCCAAAGGCCAGTGTACAGTACTAAACTTCGTTGTTTTGCACAAAAAATTCCTTATCTCAAGTCCTCCTTTAAGTTATCACATATACTTAGGATATCCTTAATTCAAAGTTCTCCAAATTATAAACATATATTTAAGATTTCTTTGGTTATAGACTCATATGAATTACATCTATAACCCCAACAAACTCACCCTCCAACTCATTGGGTGGGGTAGGGGGGGTGTGGGGGTGGGTTCCATCACTCCTGCCATCTTTCTACTATAATTGAGTTTCTCCTTAAGTAGAGCCTTGGTCATCATATCTGATGTATTTTTATCAGCGTGTATCTTCTCAAGCTTCAAAAGCTTTGCTTCCAATACATCTCTAAAACAATGGTACTTGACATCAATGTGCTTGGATCTGGAATGGAACTTTTGATTCTTGTTGAGATATATAACACTCTGACTGTCACAGAACACCATCAAATCTCCTTGCTCTTGACCTAGTTCTATCAAAAACTTTTTCATCCATAAAGCTTCTTTGTAGGCTTTAGTCACAGCTATGTATTCCGCCTCATTGGTGGATAGTGCAACACACTTTTGTAGCTTTAATTGCCAATACACCGCTCCTTCTGCAAAGGTAATCAAATAACCTGAAGTGGACTCCTTGGAATCCAGATCTCCAGCCATATCAGCAAATGAAAACACTTCAAAAATAGGCTTGCCGCCACCAAATTGTAAACACAACTTGGAAGTGCCTCTGAGATATCTAAGAATCCATTTAACAATGGTCCAATGCTCTTTACCTGAATTCGAAAGATAACAGCTTACAACACTAACAGCATGAGCAATAAGTCTTGTACATAGCATAGCATACATCAGACTCTTAAATGCAAAAGCATATAGATCTTCTTCATTTCTTCTTTGTCTGCTTCACTTTTAGGATACTGAAGTGAACTGAGCTTAGTGACTTGCAAGTAGAGAATAAATAGATTTAGCTTTGCTCATGTTGAATCTCTGCAGAGCTTTTTATGGATATCTCTCTTGTGAAACTACAATCCTTGGCTCTTTCGGTCTCTTATAATTCTCATCCTAAGAATTTGGCATGCAGGTCATAAGTCTTTCATTGCAAAAGACTTATTCAAGGTAATCTTCAAATCACTAATCTTCTTGGCATCATGGGCCAATAATCAACATGTCATCTACATAAAGTAGGAGTATAATGAACTCCCACTAGCAAATTTCTTGATGAAAAACACAATGATACTTATCTTAGTATAACCTACGCAATCATGAAGAATCAAATTCTCTTGTACCACTATCTTTGAGCCTGTTTTAGCCCATAAAGCTCTTCCTCAATCTGCAAACAAGATTCACCTTTCCTTGACCTTGAATCCCTCAAGCTACTCCATGTAAATCTCCTCCTGCAAGTCACCATGAAAGAATGTTGTCTTCACATCCATCTCTTAATTTTAAATTCAAACTGGCTACAATACTCAACATAACTCGAATGGAAGACTCTTCACCATAGGTGAGAAGATTTCATCAAAGTCAAAGTCTTTTTCTGACCGAACCCCTTCATAACTAGTCTTGCCTTATACTTTAGTTGTGAGCTTTTTCATTAGTCTTCAACCTGTAAACCCATTTGTTTTTCAGGGGTCTCTTGCCCTTAAGCAGTTGCACCAACTCATAAGTTTTGTTCTCATGCAAGGACCTCTTTTCTTCTTGCATGGCTTTAATCCACTTCTTTTTCTAATCATGTCACATAGCTTCCTGATAATGTTCTGGATCCCCCTCATCTTAACAACATATTCATCTTGATTGTATCTAGTAGATGGTCTTCTATCTCTTAAATCTTCTTAATTGAATATGCTGATGAAGCTCTTGGGGCTGCTTAATTTCATCTTCCACATCTCTCCATCGGTGTTAGATTCTTCATGGGAGGGCACTTGATCAACATTTGTAGGGATCACACCTGAAGTTTTGACTTTTTAAGCTTTTCAATATCTTCAATGGTTTGGTCTCCAAGAAAGACTACATCGTTACTCTTGACAATCTTCTTGTCAACAGGATCCCACAGTCCAACCCATATACTTCATGTGCATAACCCAAGAAGATACACTACTTGGAATTTGCATCAAGCTTTGCTCTTCATCTCTAGGAATGAGCACAAATGTCCTACAACCAAAACACGTAAGTGTTTATAAGAAAACTTCTTTATCTATCTAGACTCATTCTAGAGATCTCCATCCAGAGCATGTGAGGGTGATTAATTTATGAGATCAACTGCTGTCTCAAAGCTTACCCCAAAAGGATTTAGGCAGCTTGCATGTGATAACATGCACTTTAGCCTCTCAATGATGGTGGGGTTCATCCTCTCTGCAACATCATTGCTGTGGGGTCTTTGGAATAGTTTTTTCCAGTTTAATCCCAGGATCATTACAGTATTCTTCAAATGGTCCTCTATACTCACCACCATTATCGGCTCTAACACTATCAATTGTCTTCTAGTTTTTCTTTCAACTCTAGTGTGGAATTGCTTAACATATCTAGCACTTAATCCTTAGACTTCAAAGCAAATGTTCACAATTTCCTAAGTGATCATCAATGAAAGTAAGAAAATACAAGCAACACCTATCGCTATCTTTCATATAGTAGACATCTATATGAAACAGATCTAGTACATGAGATTTCTCTGCAGGTGGATTTCTTTGGAATGCTACCTTATGTTGTTTACCAGCAAGATAGTTTGTGCAAATTTTCAAAGGTGTACCTTTTGCATCTAGCAGAAGCTGCTTCTTAACAAGCATCTGAAGCCCTTCTCACTCATGTGACCAAGCCGTTTGTGCCAAAGTTCCATAGAACTATCATCTATCAAATTCACCTCTTCCCTGCATCCCTTTCTATTGGTTGTAGTTGTTATGGCGCTTGAGGAGCCTCTGTGGAACAAGACCCCTAGGATTCATCCAATTCCCAGTCCTTTACTTAGTTTTGTTGACATTAAGTAAAAGGTATTGGATTTCCTCCCTTTAGCCACAATAAGAGAAACCACTAGTGAGCTTCCATTTTCCTTCACTAAGGTGATTGTAGTAGCATTATCATCAAGCTTCCTTGCAGAGATAAGGTTCAGTGGATATCTAGTACATGTCTCATCTTTGAGAATGAGTCTGCAACTTGTGTTAGTCTCCAGAACTACATTCCAATGCCAACTACTTTTTATGTTTCATTGTTTCCCATCCTAACATTGCCATAGTCACCAACAGTGTAGGATGAGAAAAAGTCACCATGTGTTGTCACATGAAAAGATGCACCAAGTCTATGATCCAATCACTGTCATGACATGTAGAGTAACACAATCCTATCCTAGGTAACCACATCTCACCATATGTTGCGTAGTAGTAGTGTCTTGACTTTTATCTTCGTCTTTATCCTTACCCTGATCTCTCTTCCGCTGTCTACTTTCTCTCTTAAAGTGCCCTGGATTGTCACAATAAAAACATTTGAGATTTTATCTTCCTCTTGACTTAGATCTTCCCCTGGATCTGTCAGATTTGTCATTTAAGCCTCTATTCCTACTTCTACCACGTCTGTGTGGCTTATTAGTTATAAGTGCTCGAGTCTCAAAATTTATCCCCACATCTTTCCTTATGGCCTCTTCATTCATCAATACCTTACCATTTCAAGAGTGAGTATTCCATCTAGACTAAATTGCTAATCGACACCACAAATGTCTCCCAACTCTCAGGTAATAAACTCAGCAATAATATTGCTTGTATTTCATCACAAAATAAGTTTCATTGCATTTATTTAATCCACAAGCCCTTGAAAAAACATTCAGGTGCTCAGTCATATTGATCGACTTGTATTTCAATTCATACCCTTCTAATCAAGGAGGTCTTGTTCAATGTTGTCTGCCATTACATGGACTCCAATTTCTTCCATAGAACATCGCTTTAGTCTCCTGAGCAACATGATGATATACGCTTTGATCAACCCACTATCGGAGATAACCAACAGTCTTTCTATGTAGAATTGCCCAATCTGCATCAAACTTATCCCGTGGTTTTGTGCATTACCACCTAAGGGCAAATACAGGTCTTTATAGTACAACAAATCCTCCATCATACTTTTCAATAGAATAATTAGATGAGTTTAGTTTTATCATCATACCTGACGATTCAACTATTTTAGCACTTTACTGACAAAAACCCTAGATTTCTTTTCTTAAACCTGACTCTCTTATACCACTTTGTTAGGAAAAGATTCAACCTTTTTTCTCTTGCCATGCGATAACAAATAATAAAAATAAACAAAATTGAGAAATAAATCAATTACACTAGAATTTATGTGGAAAACCCAATTCGGGGAAAAAACCATGGGACCCCGCACAAATTTCCCACTATCAACCAATAATAGGATTTACAGTAGTTCTTCACTAGATAACGCTATAGATATTTTAGATCTTTACCACAAAGGTGGATTTCAAAAGAATAAGCTTTGCTCTCTCTAGAATCTCTTTCTAGGCTTAAGAACGACTTCACATACATCTCATAAACCCTAAGACAAAAATAATGAGTATTGTTATGCAAAATAGAAAGGTTGGCATGGATAAAGTATTAGACTGCACGTAAGGGAGGCCTTGAAAACGTCGCAGTATGGAATGAAGTACGTTGGCTCAACGCCAACAATGTAGCCACTCGATATTACGTGGCATACTCTCAATGCCAGTGAGTTCCGTTGGCGTAACTAATCATGCACTTGGGTAAAAATTTCAAATTTGAGGGGAATTTCAAGGACCGTCTATGAGGCCGGCGGTATAGGTGTTCCAAATTTAGGTTTTCTTAAGCAGTCTAGAAATAATGTAATGGGTCATAGATACAATTACTTTAGCTGTACATAGAAAAATCATAGATGATAAATATAAAAATGACAAATGAAAAAGAACTTAATAGAATTCTATCACGCCCCGAAAGGGTACCCTAAACGTAACAGTCCGCCTTATACGATACTGAAGTCTATGATGAACTCTCTTATCTTCAAAGGCTTCTCGTATAGTGTACAAGGCGTACTCACAGTTAGAGAAACCATGGGATTTAACAGTATCCATTTAAAGGAATGACATCCATGGAATAATAATACTAATAAAAGTCATCATATAATAATAAGGATCTATGATCCACAAAAATAATAAGTCCAAATAAAACGCGATGGCAGTCTAAGTTGACTAAATACATATAGGCACTAGGCTCTCAAAAGGAAGAAATAGCTTAAGCTCTAATCTCACTCATCCCATTCATCCCATGTGATAACCTGTGGCATCTGTTAAGACGGAATATACTCGATTTTTATTGAGTAAAATATGTTAATTATATTATTAATTTTATAGAAATCCAAAAGAATTGATACTTAATCGAGTTTAATGTCGTGTTTCAGGTTTTATAAAGTAAATGGAACGGTTTGGCGAAATTGGGCATGAGTTTGTAACAAGCTTCAAGGATCAATATCACTTTCAATGGAATGCATAAGTATTCACAATTTCATTCTAAACACGGGATGATTTGCTATCATTACTATTAGCTTTCTCATGAACTATAGCAATAGCAAACACATTTGGAGGATATACAAGGTTCGAAATTCGTCCAGAACATCCAAAGCCGCCAGCCATCATGGAAAAGCCGCCGGCCAACATTCATGGCCGGCACTGGGAGATTCATGGCTGCCGGCCATGGAGCCGGCCATCAAGAGTGCGCCAATTGTTTTGCGAATAAAAGCTGCCAGCCTTGTTGCAACAAGTCTCCAGCCATCTTTCATGCGAAAAACACTCTTTATATCTGATGTTTATCTCACATATATAAAGAAGTAGGACAGAGAAAAAGAGATTATTCATTATTCTTTCATTGTTTGTTCTTGTTATTGATGCTCTCAAGAAACCCTAGTTTTATTTTCTTGATCATGAGTAACTAATTACTCAATCTAGCCGAGGATTATTACGGGATCAATTCATCAAAGATTGTGAGATCCAATTGAACTATTGAGTTTATTTTGTTTATGAATATTCATACGTCATCTATTTGAATTATTAGAATTGTTTTGATTGATCATTACGAATTAGGCCTATTTGTTTGGTTGTCAAAGCGATTAATGTTATTTGGAATGTCAAATCCGTAATTGTTTGATTGTTCCAATATAAGTAATACGATAACATGATTGGTTGCAGAATAAGTGATTGATTTATGTTATGGTGATTTATGATCTAATTTAAATAGTTCATGCTTTGATCTGTTGATTAGAATTGGTAGTCTCCTAATTAGTAATGCTATTGATAGATTAAATCTTAAGAGCTTATTTAGGGTTGTCTAATCAATAAGGGAATAATTAAAGATCGTATCTTGATTATCGATATTCTAAGGAGAGATAGATCTTCAGAGCTTGTTGAAGGTTATAACAATTTATTCATGAATTAGAATAACAATCCTTGCATCAATGATCATCTTTATGAATTGAATCGTGATAATTCCTTGGTTAGAATTCTTTGCTATTGAATTTACTAATAAACGTTTTGTTAATTTTAGAAATCAATAATTTTTCTAATTAATCGTTTATAAAACCCCGATTATTCTTCCTTTTTCTGATAGTTAAAATAGAAATAGATTTTCACTGATCCCTGTGGAGACGATCCTGCTCACTACTATTTACAAATTTTAGAGTAGGTCTTTTATTTTTGTTGGATTCGACACCCACCAAATTTTGGCGCCGTTGCCGGGGATTGGTGTCGAAAATTTGTTTCTATTTTCTTTATGACTCGTTCTTCTCATACAGGTGAACTTGAATTCGATAAAGATCTCGAGAAGACAGTCAGGGAATTGCGCAAGGAAGCAAAACTGCGTGCTAAAGACGCAATTTCATCTTCATCATCTCCTGGACTACATCAAACGCTGGAATTTGCTGATACATCAGTGAATCCGAAGGAGAGGATAACAAGCAACGAGTTATGGACAATCAAGATAGAACTTTGAGGCAACTAGCTGCACCAGACGTGAATCAGCAGCCCTTATGTATTCAATATCCAGAACTGAACGTAGCTTTTGAATTGAAATCTGGATTGATACATTTGCTTCCTACCTTCCATGGGTTGGAAAATGAGGACCCTCATAAGCATCTAAAAGAATTCCACATTGTGTGTTCGAGCATGAGACCTCAAGGAGTTCCCGAAGAACAGGTCAAGTTGAGAGCTTTTCCATTTTCCTTGAGGGATAGGGCTAAAGACTGGCTATTTTACCTACCGCCTGGTTCCATCAACACTTGGACAGATATGGTCAAATTGTTTTTGGATAAATTTTTCCCTGCTACTAGAGCTGCTAGTATCAGAAGGGATATATGTGGGATCAAGCAAAGGGATACCGAGAATCTTCACGAGTATTGGGAGAGATTCAAACAGTTGTGTGCCTGTTGCCCACAACACGGGATTTCAGAACAGCTTCTTATCCAATACTTCTATGAAGGATTGATACCCATAGAAAGGAAAATGATGGATGCCGCTAGTGGAGGAGCAATAGTCGATAAAACTCCTGGTCAAGCCAGGGAATTGATATCTCTTATGGCTGCAAATTCTCAGCAATTTGGCTATAGACACGATCCATCAACAAGAAAGGTTAATGAGGTAAGCGTTTCTCATCTTGAGCATCAAATTTCTGATTTAACCTCTCTTGTGCAGCAGTTGGCCTTTGGAAACCAACAACAGGTTAAGGCTTGTGGGATTTGCGCTGCTCCAAATCATCCTACAGATATGTGTCCCACACTCCAAGAGGAACCTTTAGAGCAAGCCAATGCAATGGAGGTTTCCCGGGACAACCACAAAGGAAGTATGATCCCTATTCGAATACATATAATCCGGGATGGAGGGATCATCCTAACCTTAGCTATGGGCCTAAATCGCATAACTATCAACAATACCGACCAAGGCCACAGAACCAAGCACCACAACCTTCTTCCTCAAGTTCAGGTATGTCTCTAGAGGAAATTGTTAAATCTTTAGCTGTTAACACAAAACAATTTCAGGATGAAACGAAGCAAAGTATCCAGAACTTGGAGACACAGATGAGCCAACTCGCATCATCTGTAAGTAAGTTTGAATCTCAAGGTAAGTTGCCTTCTCAAACTGTCACAAACCCTAAACAAAGTGCTAATGCAATTAATTTGAGAAGTGGCAAGGAACTACAGGAATCCACAAGCAAGGCAACTCGAAAGAGAGATAGAGAAGAGACTGAAAAAGAAGTAGAGCCACCACACAATGAAGGCAACCAAATGGGAGAAACTTTGGTGGTACCACCCAAAGCGATAGCACCCCCTTTTCCATCAAGATTAGCAAAGTCCAAGAAAATAGAGGAGGAAAAGGAAATTCTTGATACATTTCGCAAAGTTGAGGTAAATATTCCCTTACTTGATGCTATTAAGCAAGTACCTCGATATGCTAAGTTTTTGAAGGAATTGTGCACTAATAAGAAGAAGCTTAAGGGGAATGAAAAGATAAGTGTAGGGGAAAATATTTCCGCTATACTTCAAAGAAAACTCCCACCTAAATGCAAGGATCCAGGTATGTTTACAATCCCTTGCAAGATAGGTAATTTTGGAATTGCTAAGGCCATGTGTGATTTAGGTGCTTCTATTAATGTGATGCCTTTGTCAGTCTATCAATCTTTGAATGTTGGACCATTAAAAGAAACTGGTGTAATTGTTCAACTTGCTGATAGGTCCAATGTATATCCTGAAGGTGTATTAGAGGATGTTTTGGTGCAAGTAAATGGGTTGGTTTTTCCTGCAGATTTTTATGTTCTTAATATGGAAAATGATGATTCTGCAAACTCATCCTTAATTTTGTTAGGAAGACCATTCTTGAAAACATCTAGAACAAAGATTGATGTACATGATGGTACACTCACTATGGAGTTCGATGGGGAAATTATAAAATTTAACATTTATGATGCCATGAAATATCCTAGTGATACTTCTTCTGTTTTTGTAATAGATGTTTTTGACCCATTAGCACAGGAAACGTTTGATTTGAATGATGAATAGGTTGAAGGTCGCACTTGAAAAGAGTCTCACCATTGAGAAATTGAGGAAGATTGCAAGGAAGTTAGTACTTCCTTCTGATTTGGAAGACACCGTACATGAATTGGAGTCGTTGCAACCCCTAAGGTATGGTTTATCTTACATTGATCTGCCTTCATCTAACCCAAAACTCCTTCCTTCTATCGTGCAGGCACCAAAGTTGGAGTTAAAGCCTTTACCAGACCACCTGAAGTACATATTTCTTGGAGAGCAAGATACCCTTGCAGTCATAATTTCCAACAAATTAAGTGCTTTAGAAGAGGAGAAGCTGATTCGGTACTCAGAGAATACAAGGAAGCTATTGGATGGACCATTGCTGACATTAAAGGTCTGAGCCCTTCCACCTGCATGCATAAAATCCTGTTAGAAGACAACTGCAAACCGTCAAGAGAGGTTCAGCGTCGACTAAATCCACCTATGATGGAAGTGGTAAAGAAAGAGATCTTGAAACTTCTTGATGCAGGTATGATCTACCCAATTTCTGATAGCAAATGGGTGAGTCCAATTCAAGTCGTTCCTAAGAAAACAGGTATAACAGTTCTTGAAAACTCTGAAGGTGAGATGGTACCAACTCGTGTTCAAAACGGATGGAGGGTTTGTATTGATTATAGGAAGTTAAATGCATCCACTAGAAAAGATCATTTCCCTCTTCCCTTTATTGATCAAATGCTCGAAAGGTTGGCTGGTCATTCTCACTACTGTTGTCTTGATGGTTATTCAGGTTTTCATCAAATTCCAGTTGCACCGGAAGATCAAGAGAAGACCACGTTCACATGTCCATTTGGAACGTTTGCTTATAGGAGGATGCCGTTTGGACTTTGTAATGCTCCCGCCACATTCCAAAGGTGTATGGTTAGTATATTCTCAGATTATGTAGAAAACATCATAGAAGTCTTCATGGATGACTTTACTGTATATGGTGATACATTTGATACATGTCTTGCTAACCTTACAAAAGTACTTAAAAGATGTATAGAAGCGAACCTTGTGTTAAATTATGAAAAATGCCATTTTATGGTTGATCAAGGTTTAATCCTAGGGCATATTGTGTCCTCTAAAGGCCTTGAGGTTGATAAGGCCAAGATTGAAGTGATTAAATCCTTACCTTACCCCGTGAGTGTCCGGGAAGTTCGTTCTTTTCTTGGAAGTGCAGGTTTTTACAGGCGCTTCATTAAGGATTTTTCCAAGATCACTCAACCCCTGTGCAAATTATTGCAAAAGGATATGGTGTTCGAATTTGATGATGCTTGCAAAGAGGCTTTTGATAAATTAAAGGAGAAGTTAACTTCTGCCCCAATTATCAAACCACCCGATTGGAATCTTCCTTTCGAAATCATGTGTGATGCGAGCAACTATGCAATCGGTGCTATCCTTGGACAGAGAGTCGGAAGAGATCCACATGTCATCTGCTACTCCTCAAAGACACTTGATAGTGCCCAAGCCAACTATTCAACAACGGAAAAAGAACTTTTAGCTGTTGTTTTTGCTTTAGAGAAATTCCGTTCTTATTTGTTAGGTACTAAAGTAATTGTTTTTTCTGATCATGCAGCCTTAAAGTATCTACTTGCCAAGAAAGAAGCTAAGCCTAGGCTCATCAGATGGATACTCTTACTACAAGAGTTCGACTTGGAGATACGAGATAGGAAAGGCACCGAAAACGTGGTGGCCGACCACCTCAGTAGAATACCTGGTAGTGACGACCTGACTCCACTGCAAGACGACTTTCCAGATGAGCATCTATTTTATCCAAAAGACAATTCCTTGGTACGCGGATATTGTTAATTATCTAGTTACCAAAACTTTACCAAGTGATTTGTCTAGAGCTCAAAAGGATAAAATCAAAAGTGATGCTAAATATTATGCATGGGATGATCCCTATTTATGGAAACACTGCTCCGATCAAATCATTAGGAGATGTATTTCTCAAGAGGAAATTCCTTCTGTTTTGCAATTTTGTCACAATTATGCATGTGGAGGACACTTTGGTCCTAAAAGAACAGCTCACAAGGTATTAGAGTGTGGTTTATTTTGGCCCACAATGTTTCGTGATGCATACTTATTCTGTAAGTCTTGTGAACGATGCCAAAAGGTTGGAAATCTAGGACATAGAGATCAAATGCCCCTCACCCCTATTCTTGTTTGTGAGATCTTTGATATATGGGGTATAGATTTCATGGGTCCTTTTACCCCCTCCTTTGGCAATGTTTATATTATACTGGCTGTTGATTATGTCTCGAAGTGGGTAGAAGCTAAAGCTACCCGAACTAACGATGCTAAAGTTGTTGTAGATTTTGTTAGATCTCATATCTTTGCTAGGTTCGGGACACCAAGGGCTCTCATCAGTGATCGTGGTACACACTTTTGCAATAGAGTGGTGGAAGCTCTATTTAAGAAATACAACGTCACTCACCGTACTTCCACGGCATATCATCCACAAACGAATGGATTGGCCGAAGTTTCAAATCGAGAAATCAAGTCTATTCTGGAAAAGACTGTCAATTTGAATCTAAAAGACTGGAGCACGAGACTTGAGGATGCATTATGGGCATATCGCACAGCCTACAAGACACCTATCGGTATGTCTCCATACAGGTTAGTATTCGGTAAGCCTTGTCACCTCCCTGTTGAGTTAGAGCACAGAGCTTATTGGGCTATTAAACAGTGCAACATGAGTTATAATGAGGCAGGTAAACTTAGAAAACTTCAATTGCAAGAGCTCGAGGAGATCCGCAACGATGCCTATGAGAACTCTAGGATTTACAAGGATAAAACAAAAGCTTTTCATGACCAGACAATTTCAAGAAAACAATTTCCGTTGGTCAAAAAGTTTTACTTTTTCATTCTAGATTAAAGTTATTTCCTGGTAAATTGAGATCTAGATGGGTAGGACCTTTCGTTGTTACTAACGTATTTACTCATGGTGCAGTTGAAATCCAAAGTCCTGAAACGGGAAAAATTTTTAAAGTGAATGGTCATCGTTTGAAACCATTTTATGAAGGTTTTCAGGTATGCAATATTGAAGAACTCAGTTTAGAACCACCGATATATACTGAAATCGATACGTCTAGCTAAAAGACGTTAAAGAAAGCGCTTCATAGGAGGCAACCTATGTATCGTATTCTTATTTTTGTAAAAAAAAAATATATATATATATATATATATATATTTGAAAGCCACGGCTGGTAGCCAAGATTTCATGACAGCCAGCCATTATAATTCTGGGAATTCCCAGACGAAGCATAGCCGCCGGCCAACTCACCATGGCCGCCCGCCATGAAGCTAAGCGGAATGCCCAGACCACCCATGGCCGCCAGCCATGAAGTCGCACAGATTTTCCAATAGGTCTATTCTATTAAAAAAAAAATAATAATAATAAATAAATAATTATTTTAAAGCTAGCAGCTAACATCACAACACTGCCAACTACAAGCCCACTGTGAACTTCATCGAAGGACCCCCAAATCAAGCATGGCCGCCAGCCAACACTTCATGGCCGCCGGCCATGAAGGTTCTGGAGACATCATTCGTCAATGATGGCCGACGGCAACATTAAAAGCCGCCAGCCGTGGATTAGTGAGGACGCGCCCAGAACACTTACGGCCGGCAGCCATTCCAAGATGGCCGGCAGCCATCATCATGCTGTTTATAGGACGCACTAAGGCCGGCATTAATGGCCGGCGGCCATAACTTTTAAGTGCCAGCCAATCTTGCCCTGTCACGCATGTCCATATATTGAAGCTCTGTAAGTTTTTTTTTTCACATCCTATTCATATTCTCTTTCAACAAATCTCTCCACACCTCTCACCCACCCACACCAAGCTACTCCCATACGCATCCATCACATCACTCGAGGATCACCATCATCATCGCAAGTAAGTTTCCTAACTCCATTTGATCCTCAAATTGTTTTGTTCTTCATTTTCCCATTGATGTGGACGGTGTGGTGGCTGCTACGTTTGATTTCGAAGCGGTGGTTGCGAAATGGGTTTAAGATGAGGGGATTAGAATGAATGGGTTAGGAATGATGGTGCATGTTGGAATCATAACCACAATCTGGGGTTGTTGCATGTCAATTTCGACTTAGACCAAATCTGGAATTTTTTTTTTCATGCCAATCCTATCACGAAATTTTTTTTGGATCGTGGTCGACCTTGCCTGATCCCTTGCATGCATGAGTTGTTTTGGCTTGAGTCTTTATCTACTTGTGTAGTCTTCGAATCCATTCCACTTACTCCGATTTGATTCTTGAATGTATTGAATTTCTTTGCGAATTTTTTTTTAGGGTTCTAAGTAGAGTCAAATTGGGGCTTTTCTGATTTTGATACACAAACATGGTTTCTGAATGGTTCCAACATAGAGGATCGCGTGTGGATTCCATTAGCTTGTACAAATTCATGTCTTGAATCATATGTGGTTGGAATCCATTATGTTTAATGATGTTGATGAGTTTACATATCACTTATGGACTACTTTGAGTTCAATATTATGATCCATGTTGTTAGTTAACACCATTTCCATGATTATTTCATGATCTTGATAGTGACAGTTTGGACTTGCAAATTTGAAAAATCCTCCTCTAACGGTCAAATACTCAGCTTAGTCTAGGCTGCCAGCCTTGAGATTGTATTGCCAGTGTAAATCATTGTTCCTTCAGTTACTATTCATGGATGATGATTTGTTCTGAATTACTTAGCAAACCTATTGCAAGACCTGCTTTGAGATCACATGTTATCATTGATATTGCTGTGTGTGATTATGAATTGCCATGAACTATCCATTGTTCCTGTCCTGGTTCTTAGTTTGTTCTATTAATCTATTTTCACAATGGACACTATCACACACCGAACAGTAACCTATATCTGCATCTACTTTACATTCCCTTTATACTAAACTCAAACATTTGATGTAGGGATGCCGCCAAAAAAGCTTCCACCTCAGAAAAAGAAGTCAAGACCGCTGAAGCATCTTCCTCTAGAGCACCACAACCAGAACTCATCTCGAATAAGGACTTTGCCAAGGCAAGAAAGAAGAAGTTAAGGGGTATGGAACTCACGAATATCCAATATTTAGACTGGACTGTACTGGATCTTTATGGCTGTAGATTTGCTACACAAACTGTCCAAGATCGCACTTGGTTCACACTTTTCTCAATCCAAGAACCAGCCTAGGGATATAACATAGAGTTCCTGTCAACTATGACGATGGAGAAAGAGGACCATGCCACTTTTATGCAATTTCAGGTATATGGAGAATCCATAGGGTTGATGTGAAGCATGTGGGATACCTGCTAGGACTCTATGATGATCCACAAACTGCCATGGCATTACCAACTCCTGGCCCGCTGATATGGATCCTTCAAATTCTGGCTTCACTTACAGCCCTAGCACCAAGCCATTTGAACCGTCCAAATCTCATGCCACTGACTTCCCAGCTACGGAACACAAATTACTTCATCACATATTAGCTCATACCATCAGCGGTAAGAAAACCAGCCACAGTAAGGTCACCAACTCTGATATGTTTTATCTTTATAGCTTGACCTCTAGCACAGAATTGACTTGGCGTGGAGGTCGCCAATTATTTGGATAAACAAAGCACGGATACAAGGACCAAAGTCATCCTTTGTGGGGGCTATATCAGCTCTACTGAAAGGGATGGGTATCTTCCGAGCCTGAGGGAGATGAGGGCATCCCTTGCAAAATGATATCTGATGCCCCTTTCAGATTATGGGGATTATCAAAGGGATCCAACAGGACTGATCAAGCCGAAGAATCGAGGCCCTGAGATGGCTCCCGCCAATAGGCCATCCACACCGGACTACCCTCCTGCGAGTTCACATGACCAGTTGTTGCAAGAAATCAAGGAACTCAAAGAGGAAAACAAAAAAGAGAGAGAACGGAACAGGACAGAGCGGAAAAAGAACAAGAAGTTTCGAACCACCCTTTCCAGATGCTGAAGTCCGCTTTTGCCTGCAATACATCCACAGATGTCTCGGAGTTTCAGTACCAGACATCCAGTGAGGAGGACAGCGACCCTGAGGCTGATAGCTAGAGTTCATGCTAGCTGCTTTATCTTCTGCTGACTTTGATTTTGTCTTGCCTACATTTTATATCCGTTTAAGCACCCAAACCTTTGGGTAGACTTATGATGACTTGTTTCTACAATTTGACCTTGCTTTTGCTATCTCTTTGTTTTTGTATCCGCTTGATCACAGGATCCATAGCACTCGATCTGAATTGCCAAAGGAACTCGCAATTGCACCTATATTGTGCAACAATCCAGGGAAGAATCGTTACTCCTTTTTCCTTTTTTTTGTGTGCAATTGAGATGAATTCAGAACAGTGCGGACACTATTCAGACTAGGTGTGGGGGAGGGAATAAACATGAGGGAATTGAATATTACTGCTTGCTGAAATCTGAAATTTGACTATACTTTGCATATACAGGATATCTGAATTGATCTGAAATGTTTGCACCCACACTATGAACTGTTAGATTGTTGTCCTCAAGCACTATATGGCAATTTCAGGCCAAATTTTTCAAAATTTATGAAATCTGGAGATTGTGATGAATATTCGTGATAGCATCTATATAAATATGGAAATTGACTTGTTAAAATGCCTTACTCACCTACTGTTGTGATCATAATACTTGGTTAAAAATTGAGTAGCAAAATCTTTATTGAATAAACTTACCTTGTATTTAGTTTTAGAATCGGAAATTTAAGAGTAGGTCGAGTTCTTAAGTGAAAAATAAACAAGTCTACTTCTAGGAATAAATTAGCATGTATATACTCCTCTTGAATTCTTTTTAAAACAAGAATTTTTCAACAAATAGTAAAAGAGGTAAATGACACTTTTTACTTAGTGATCCATGATAAAAAGTCTTTTATGTGTGTTGCATTCAAAGTAAAGAAACAAGCATAGCCACTACTCCGCTGACTTGAGCATTTGAGTTATGAGTATCCAAACTTGAATGTTAGAGTGAGAGAGAGTTCTTAGGGGTCCCTTTAAAACCCGGTCACTTGGGTGATGAGCCCGGGATGTATCGACTCGATGAACTCACTATAACGATAAGGGAGGAAAGGCAAAAGTTCACTATATGAGCTTTGAAAAAAAAAAAAAGAGCTGAAAAGAAGCGGGCAAAAACCCGTCCAGAGAATACTCTCTGAAGGCTCAATACATGCTTGAATAAATCAAAAAGAAATGAATGCTAAAGCATCATTGAAATAAGACTTACAATGAATATGGAGAAAATCTAGGGAATGGTTGATATCATATGCTTTTACTTTATGTTGTGAGGAGTATATATCTGTTAAATATCCAATGAAGTCCAAATGGGTGTTTTTCCTTACTGAACTGAGAATTTACTTTTGAATGGAAGAATCTTTTGCTAAACATATGGATTAAAGTTTGTTTTGTTTAGATTAGCTTTTGAATTTTGATTGAAGTATTTTAATTGCATGGAATCAGTTTGGTTAGAGCGGTAGGCACTTAAACTACATGTCAAGAATAATCAAAGAAAGATGCTTGGAATTTTAAAAGTGAAAGTTAGCACTCTCTATGATAGATTTCAATTGTGGTTCTAATTGTTTTGCTTGAGGACAAGCAATGGTTCAGGTGTGGGGGAATTTGTTAAGACGGAATATACTCATTTTTATTGAGTAAAATATGTTAATTATATTATTAATTTTATAGAAATCCAAAAGAATTGATACTTAATCGAGTTTAATGTCGTGTTTCAGGTTTTATAAAGTAAATGGAACGGTTTGGCGAAATTGGGCATGAGTTTGTAACAAGCTTCAAGGATCAATATCACTTTCAATGGAATGCATAAGTACTCACAATTTCATTCCAAACTCGGGATGATTTGCTATCATTACTATTAGTTTTCTCATGAACTATAGCAATAGCAAACACATTTGGAGGATATACAAGGTTCGAAACTCGTCCAGAACATCCAAAAGCCGCCAGCCATCATGGAAAAGCCGCCGGCCAACATTCATGGCCGGCACTGGGAGATTCATGGCTGCCGGCCATGGAGCCGGCCATCAAGAGTGCGCCAATTGTTTCGCGAATAAAGCTGCCAGCCTTGTTGCGACAGCTCCAGCCATCTTTCATGCGAAAAACACTCTTTATATCTGATGTTTATCTCACATATATAAAGAAATAGGAGAGAGAAAAAGAATTTCATTATTCTTTCATTGTTTGTTCTTGTTATTGATGCTCTCAAGAAACCCTAGTTTTATTTTCTTGATCATGAGTAACTAATTACTCAATCTAGCCGAGGATTATTACGGGATCAATTCATCAAAGATTGTGAGATCCAATTGAACTATTGAGTTTATTTTGTTTATGAATATTCATACTTCATCTATTTGAATTATTAGAATTGTTTTGATTGATCATTACGAATTAGGCCTATTTGTTTGGTTGTCAAAGCGATTATTGTTATTTGGAATGTCAAATCCGTAATTGTTTGATTGTTCCAATATAAGTAATACGATAACATGATTGTTGCAGAATAAGTGATTGATTTATGTTATGGTGATTTATGATCTAATTTAAATAGTTCATGCTTTTGATCTGTTGATTAGAATTGGTAGTCTCTCTAATTAGTAATGCTATTGATAGATTAAATCTTAAGAGCTTATTTAGGGTTGTCTAATCAATAAGGGAATAATTAAAGATCGTATCTTGATTATCGATATTCTAAGGAGAGATAGATCTTCAGAGCTTGTTGAAGGTTATAACCAATTTATTCATGAATTAGAATAACAATCCTTGCATCAATGATCATCTTTATGAATTGAATCGTGATAATTCCTTGGTTAGAATTCTTTGCTATTGAATTTACGTTAATAAACACGTTTTCTAGTTAACACGTTTTCTAGTTTTAGAAACAAATAATTTTTCAATCAATCGTTTATATAAAACCCCTAAATTATTCTTCTCTTTTTCTGATAGTTAAAATAGAAATAGATTTTCACTGATCCCTGTGGAGACGATCCTGCTCACTACTATTTACAAATTTTAGAGTAGGTCTTTTATTTTTGTTGGATTCGACACCTACCAGCATCCCACATCCTGGCTCGGTCCAAAGATAACCCCGCAATAATAATTCACTGTTGGGGGGGTAAGCTACAACCAGTTTAGTGAGCAATTTCCTCATATTACACCTTTCAAGCATGTTTCCAAGCAAATTAATTAGCACTCAAATGCAATGCAAAACAACCATATGATCCAAATACATGCAGTCATCCGGAAACTGCACATAGTATAGATTTGCACCCTCCGTTACCTGGGTTGGGAAATAATCTCCATTACACATCAGCTCCAGAAACCAATCACCCTAGGTCCTAGTAATAACTATCCAATCCATATGTTTATAATAAATAGTTCATTTATTCAAATAAAATGGCGATATACAATTATATTCCCAAGGGTGTGGTTATAATCCCCTAAGTGGTGGCGTACTGGCAAGGCTCTAATCAAAAGGGATGCATTTCCCGGTGCAAGGTAGTTCCCCAAAGTTCAGAGTAGGGCCCATAGTCTCACGACTTCGATTGGCCATACCAGGTCCACGGCGTGATGCTGACGGCCTTCTTCATGCAAGTGTGATCCATTTATTTGTTTAAAATCATCTATAATTAATGTTCGTTTAAGGAATCAACCAATATCACAGTCATGCTGAATACAATTACTTCTGCTAACGCAACATACTGAATCAATTATTGAATAATTAAGAATTTTTCTCACAATCAATACATAACTCCATTTCACATGCACAAACCCATTCCCCATACATTTCATTTTATAACAATATATTATTTTTATCATGCAACTAATTACAAGCACAATGAAATGTAATACTCATAGGAAAAATACTCACTGTGCCATGTTCACTGATCGTTGTAGTTGTCTGGGTAATCAACGTGTGACTCGGAATCACCTAAAATAAAAAGGACAACATATTTAATAATAGTGGGGTTTCATTTTATTAGATACCTTAGTAGGTTCTACTGATTTTTGTTACTTCCTATTATTTCAATATTGCTTCTTGTTTTATGATATCTCCCTCATTTTAAATCTGTTTCCGACGATCTTGTAGTTGTTTTCATAGGTTTTCGAATGTACTTTCTAATGGTGTAATTAGATTTAACGTTTAAGTTGATTTTCTATGTGAAAGAAAATATGATTTGGTCCCAGAATGTGATTGAGATCTATATTTTGGATTGCTTGTAGTTTAGATAATTTCATTTAACTATTCAATGGTTCACATGTCTTCCAAAAACTTAATTATCATCCTCATTGTTTGCGGTATAGGGAAAGGGAATTATGTATATATATATATATATATACACGTATAATATAACTTTCCATCCATAGACAAAGTCTCATGCGTAAAGATATTTTACTTAGGTCATTATCACGATATGCCATCCTTATTCATTCTTTATGAAGGTGATACCATAAAAAAAATAAATCAATACATGTTTTCCTTACATTCCTCAAACTATGGATTAATTGTTCTTTGGCTAATATTCATACGTATATACATTTTACCATATAATATTTTGTATGAGTATTTTGTGTACGTGCTATTATTTCCACATTATCATGTATTTATATAGTTATATGTATTTGTGTGCGTGGACATGTGTACGATATAACTATATTATCCTCCGTAACAGTTAATTCTCGCTGTACAGATATTAATAACAATATATTTTATATGCAATTCTTATTAATAAAGTTTTATTTTCATATCATGCTCCTTTTAGTGTTATAGAGGGAATTTTTATGTACATGTTCGTAGGTGTGATAATATATACATACATTTCTATTATGAAGATTCGGATATATGGAGAAATAGTCGTTTCTCTTTTTTTTTTTTCTAATTCTTTACGGTATCCTTTATTTTCTTGGCCATTCCTAGTGACTAATTCATCATCTTCCTCCTCGTATTACATTTGTCGAAAGTGGCATCGACTTTACAATGCCCTGGTTCAAGTTCTACTATTTGTATAAAATAGTCACATTTGCAAACTATGGCATATCTAACTTATACACACACACACACACACACACACACACACACACACACACACACACACACACACATTTATATATAATATATATATATAAAGTTACTTAAACTTTAATATCACTAGAATAAGCCTATTGCAACTATAAACAACACATACCAGCTTGGAAAATTGTCTCGGTTTGTATAGTAAACTCGTTCCTTTCGTCCAACCTCCCAACTATAGACAATTTATGCAGTGTTTGTTAGCTCATGACGGGTCTTGCGATCCGTTCTTTTGAAGAAAAGCAAATTTGGTGATGATGAGATTTTCAAGTTTGAAAGGGAAGGAGATGGTACGACATAGAAATGGAACTTTTGTCAAATATGGATATATATATTTATATTAGCGAATGATTCGTTGTACCTACTGCTAAGAATAGATAAGATTAATTCCTTTGCTTGTTTCCACTGTTCGCTAGTTTCCTCAATGAGTTCAATCGAGTTTCTGAAGCAAGTCCAAGCGGTGGCAAGGGTTGTTAATTGTTTGGTGACAAGGAATAGGAGAATATAGTAGTATAAGTTGCTATATGGGTTGTCTCAAATTTGTCCTTTGTCACTCCTTTATGCTAAGGGAGTACAGACATTGGAAGGAGAACGATCGAGTGTGAGAGCTGTCTTGAGCTGTTTCTTTTCCATTTTTTCCAATGCTTTTTACTCATGCATGAAACAGTTTCATGATGAGAAGCTCGAGATGGAAAGAGCTCATCTTGACTTCCTCATTTGGTATTTGTAGCTGACTCTACTCCAGGTAAGGTGATGGCTACGGAAAGTTAAAGGATTAGACTTTATTAATTTTTTATTTTTATTTTTATAACAATGATACAGAACAAGGGAGGGACTTTAGTGTCTGGTTCCAAGTCAAAGTATCTAGTTTGGTAAGCAAAAAGAAGTATTCCTAATTTAGTGTAAGTGTGTAGCTAAATCATGGAGTTAGAATTTAGTTGTATTCTCATATAGGTTAAGTATATACATACATTATTTTACCTTGCTATTATTATTTTGTCTTATTTTATATATATATATATATATATATTTAACTCTCATTTAACAATCATGCTTTATTTCCTAATTTTTATGGGGTTTACAACTTCACAAGTGTTATTAGTAAACACAATTGATATTCCGTGTGAGTCAAAATGGATGTCCGATGAAACATTCTCACTGCTAACCATTTTCGTTATATTAATCTTGTACTGGTGTTTGACAAATGACTTAGTACAGTTGTACAAGACCTTGCATCTTTTGAGAGTGTTTGGTGGTACAATGTAAGATCTAAAATTTATTGAACACTTTCATTTCTTTCTATGTTATTTGGCGTGATTTTAACCTATTTTGTTATCATAATCTTATAATTTAAAATTAAATATTATTTAAATTAATACAATATTTTATTATTTTAGTTTTGAATGTTATCATGGTTCTAGTTTATTTGTTAAAGAGTTTAAATTTCTCATTATTTTAACTTTTCAAGAGTGTACTTGCTATTAATCAGCAAGTTCCTATTTCTTCATAACTTTATCTTTTATTATTAGGAAATTTCTGGATTTCATACCCTACATAGCATAAATCAGAAGTAGATAAAACTTAAAATTTATATTCTATATCTGATCAAACTTCAATCGAGTTTTCTCTAATAGCATTCCTCTTTGAGTTTTGGCGCGGGTCTATTTGTCAGGGTCGTTAGCGCGATGTATCTTTTTACTTTTTAGGTCTTCGTCAAAAATCCAACAGGTAAGGTGATTTATATTATATATAAGAAGGGTTGATGATAAAAATGGTACTTAAATTTGTAAAATATTTAATGTACTTGAAGTTTCATTTTAAATAATTTGGTATTCAACAAAGTTTTTATTAACCTTTTTTTCTACCTAAAATTTAGTTTTGAAGTGATTATTATGTCTTGTATTATTTTAAAATTTATTTATTTATTTTTCACATGTGATAGGTATTTATTTACAAGAAC
Organism: Combretum micranthum; assembly: GCA_024138025.1. Taxonomy (NCBI): domain Eukaryota; kingdom Viridiplantae; phylum Streptophyta; class Magnoliopsida; order Myrtales; family Combretaceae; genus Combretum; species Combretum micranthum. Next base: position 1,723,405 of record JAMXBD010000137.1, read on the forward strand.
ATGGGAGGAGAGAACATCTCTGCCAGAGTAAATTTTCATCTCCTTATTGTTTGGTCATATTAAAAAATGGTTTTTCCCTTTCAAATAATATGAGTAATTGGAATCTTCCTCTCCCTTTATATTAAAAAGAAAAAAAGATAAAAAAAAAAAAGAAAAAAGTTGACCGGCAGCGCAAAATATTTGGGTACCTAGACCAGTTATACCATAATATATATGTCACAAATAACTTGTACTGCACGTTGCATATTTTGATGTGTTTAGTATGAAGTAATATCTAAGTTTATTGAATAAATTCAGTTTTTATATACTATTTGGTGTGATTTTATATTAGTCTATTTTATTATCATAAGGTTTTAATTGATTATCCTATTGTTTTTAATGAAGTTAAGACAAAATATTATTTAAACTGATGCTGTATTTTATTATTTTAATTCTTCAAAGGTTATGATTTCTTTTCTTTTTTTTTTTTTGGTTAAAAGTTTAAATTTCCCTTTATCTTAATAGTTCGTGTGTGTAATTAGACATTAAACGAACGGTTCCTATTTGATATAACTTTATCTTTAATTATTGGATTTTTTCTGGTTTTCACAGGTTGATAGCATGGAGTTGCTCTAAGCCTGAAGTAGACAAAACATCAAAACTGATATTCTACATCTGATGTGACTTCTATGGAAGAGTTGACTTCTATGGAAGAGTTTTGAAGGAAATTCGGAGAAATTACAAACATGTGGAGGGTCATGCATTGTCTATATCGATCAAATGAAAACAAGTATGTGAAAAAGGAATATTTTGGGCATCAAGACATTGAATTATTAACCCATTTGGACCCTATAATGATAGCATACAGCTAAGAAGATTGAACCGAAAAGAAAATAAATTATAACGAAAGATTGAATAAGGACTGAACAAAATTTTTTGGACCACATTATTTAAGTCAAACGAATGGTGGATTGATATCTTTTTTTCTATTTCCATCAAATGCCCCTAAAGATATCATAGAAAAACTTATTAAAACATATCTTATTATAATTTAACTTAATATTGACAAGGGTAAGATGGTAACTTTACCAAATACTATGTGCCCTCTTCGATATACACTGTGTTATAAAAGTAAATTCGGTTGATTGTTTTTATTTTCTTTTCAATTTGAACACATCTCACATTTTTATATACTATAATTGTGTGATCAAACATTCTCTCATTTCTCCTCCTTTTGATAATTAGATTATTATGAATTTCTTAAACCTTAGTTTTCAAATCACTGATTCTCCATTAAGGTAAAAATCAAATTGAGTTGAAATAAAATGGTATTAAACTAAGTTGAACTTAAATTTTGAAGTTTGAAATTAATTAAAGCATTAAAACATTTGGAAACAAGAATTTTTAAAGAAAGAAAGTGGCATCAGAATGGTAGATTACCGGTCACATGGACATGGACTCCCTGCCACAACATGGAAAAAATGACATGTATGGTTGAACCAGACCATATGTCTTTTGAGAGTGTCTAATACAAAGTGATAGCTAAAGCACAATGTACTGTCTTTGCATGCTTACAAGTTACAACCATATATCTCATATTTGATGTTTGAAGTTTATTGAATTTTAAAATTAATCTTATAAATTTTAAAGATATATTAAAACATAAAATTTGTTAATTTTTACTATTTAAACTTGAATTTGTTTTAAACTTTGCATTTAACTATCCCAATTTTAATTAATTTTATGATTAACTATCTAATTCAGATATTATAAATGACTACAAAAAATTTATAGACAAGAAAATTGATATTTTAGATAATTAATTATAAAAATTAATAAAATTGAAATACTAACTATGATATTTATCATGCTTATAAGAGGAGAACTTTAGTAAGTATGGTAGAGTCGAAAGAGAGATGATGAAAAGTGGGCTATTACTAATTTTTTTACTCTATTTGTCTGCTTGATAGATAGCACAGAGTTGCTCTAGCCCGAAGTAGACAAAACGTTAAAATTAATATCAAATATCTGATGTAACTCTACTGAACAGTTGTACTAAGAAATTTCAGAGAAATCACGAACATGGAGGGACAAGTCAACTGGATCATGTATTGTTTATATCATATGAAAACAAATATGAGAAAAAAGGAATCTAGCTGATCAATTTTTCAACAAAAATTAAAAGGAAAAAGAAAAAGGGAAAACCAGGACATTATATATATATATATATATATCAAATTTATTAACATTTGCTATTTTTTTTAATGGACTGGTTTAGTTGGTTATTTAATAATTTAGATTCTTACCAATTGTAATCGCACTTGATATATTAATTATTATATTTAATTTTAGAATTAGATAAATGATGGATTATTTATTTTGAATAATCTGATACCCAAAGCAAGTTTTCGTATACATTTCTCATACCTAAAGTAAGTTTGTAGAAAAAATATATCAGAAAACTTACTTTATATATCAAATTGTTCAAAAATAAATTTCAAGTACTTGATTGAACTTTTTACAAAAGTTCAAGTACTGTTTTTTACATTAGCCCGTCATTTCGCCTCCTTTTAATAATAAGAAAAGTCATGAATAATTTCTTATTGAAAACAATATCTCATAGCATTTTTTATTTACTACATTATATTCATTTAAATTATTATGAATTTTTTAAATCTTGGTTTTTCAATCACTAGTTATCCACATGATACTATTATCATGAATTGTATAACTATGAGAAGCATCATTCTATTGAATAATGGGTACTTTTATTTGTACATGCAGTAGTTATTTGTTACAATATCATGTTGTGGTTTTTGCTTCTTCTTTATTTTCTTCCAATATGAAACAGCGACAACATTGAATTTGCAAAGCTAAAATGGGTGAGTTTATGACTCTTGTAAAAGCTCTTAGATTGGATGGGAAAAAAGAAAAGCTTCTAATATAATCTCTGTGAACTCCTTGCAACTATCTCAAAAAGTGATACATTATATCTTTTGGTTACCAGGTTATGGAAGGAAAAAAAAAAAAAAAAGAATCCTCAAAGTTGTTAATGACGAGCTACTCGATTGATGTTAAAAGAGGATTAATCATGTATTACACTCATGATAATACAAATTTTGGTGCAAATTTTTTTTTTCCCTATGTAGGTGAAACGACCTAGCCCATAGGATGCTTAAGGGCATGGTTGTTTTGCCGCACACAATGTCTCCAAGTGATATGTCCAAGTCTTTCGTTATTTGGGTGGGTTTCTAGTAAGGTTTTAATTTGGGAAATCATTATAAATCTTTATAAAAATTTTGGTAGAATACCGTCTGTTTATTCATGGTTCGGGATTATAAAAAAAAAAACTATAAATTCACTTTGTTCAGAAAATGAATATCACAAACAATTATTTATGAATATTGCCCATCGGGCTACCGAGAAATTTCAACTTAAAGACAAAATCTTCAGACTTAAAATCTATATTAAATCGAATGAAAATATTTGTTATTTAATTGATTACGATCATTCAAGTTTATAAATCATGATTACAATAAAAACTCTTTCGGAAAACTAATAGGGTCCATGTCTCATACATCACCATCTAATCGGGTTATCTCGTATGTTTCTCATTCTCCATTGAATCACCAATAAGACCTAAAAAGTTAATAAAATGAGTTGTGAAGCTCAGTACATAGTAATAAAAGCATATACTACATGTCATACGCTCCTAATTTAATGCATCGACCACAGTTTAGAATATTTTATTTAAAGTCCACAAATAAGGTATCTTAACATCCAAGAAATACCAACACGCACAAGAGTATTCATGACTCTCGCCAAACAAAAAGGGTAGAGTTCCCTCAATAGATCACGCATCGAAGAGAGGGGTTCGATAAATCCCTAGTACTTAACTGAAAGAAAATAAGGAAAATAATTTCGATTAATGAATACAAATTATAGGGTACATGGACCAATTACAACAAAAAGGCACAGATAACTTGTACAGTTGAACATCATCACGCATCTTCGGAAAGCATCTTGTACGAAGTAATATCTAAGTTTATTGAATACTTTCGGATCTTTATACTTGGTGGGTGTAATTAGATATTGAACAAATGGTTCCTATTTGATATAACTTTACATTTTATTAGTGGATATTTTCTAGGTTTCACACCTTGATAGCTATGATACCCTTCAAATATAGATAGTAGAATTCTAATCATAGAGATGTTTATTGGTGTAATGGCTTGGAGTTCATTAGAACTCTAAAGTTAAGTGTGCTCTGGGTAGAGTAAAAATGGGTGATCTTTTGGAAAGCGTTAACACTAAATGCAGCAGAAAATCTTAATTAAAGCCAGCATTTATTATTAATAGTTTCAACTTTTGAGTTTTTGAAACCGCCAATATTAATATAGACTACCACTTTTGTTCCTATGTTAATAGTCGGTTACATAATTTATTTGTATATTATTTGTTTTTATGGTTTCCTCATGTAATAATATAAATAGGCCCTTAGGATTGTCTTTGTATTAACAACTGATATTTGACATATTTGATTTTGAATTGAGAATGTTTTATTGAAATTTGCAATTTGTTTAGCAATTGTTGATTAAGTTTCACATTTTGAAATCATCCGAGATTGATTTCTGTTCTAATGCTTTCATGCTGTGTCAGATTGGTATCAGAGTAAGGTGAGTTCCTGCAAAGATGACAATTAACGTCAGTGTTGATGGTGGTCACGTCTTTGACAGTGTTCAAGATGTGAAAGTCTTATGAACCAAGCCACAGGTTCAAAGGGCGATTTTGGATATCATGGATCAAAGATTCCAGTATTACGAGCAACACTTTGATGATCTGATCAAGCGATCTAATACCAACAGAAACAAGAACGGTTATGGGAGACAAGCAAGGGTAGAGTATACTCGCGACAATCTTGTTGTCAAACCTGTTGTTGCAAATCGTAGGTATCAATACAAAGGTAAGTATCATAATTTTAATGATTATTACAAATATGATTTTGAGGAAGAAGATGAATTGATAGAGGAAGAGGAACAGCCACGAAAACATAGTGGTGATGGCAGATTTGGAAGAGATATTCCATCTTTTAGAGGAAAATTAAGGATTAAGAATTTTGTGAATTAGATTGCTAAGGTTGAACGGCTTTTTGATATTATGGCGATGCTAGAGGAAAAGAGGGTAAGATTGGTAGCATGTATGCTTAAAGGCTATGCATATGTTTATTGGGAAATGTTACAAAAAAAGTTGAGTTGTGAAGGAAAAACACCTATTAGGACATCATATCTCAACAGGACCAAAAGTGTCATCACCAAAAGAAATCGATGTACGAATATCCTGCAGAGTTTATGACATCGACGCAAAGTAATGATTTGAAAGAGGAAAATGTTCCTAACACAAAAGAAAACGAAAAAGAATACATAAAAGAGACTTTTGCAGTAGAAGGAAGACCTATGGTTGAGAAAATTGAACATCCATCAGTTATTTCCATTGAGCCTGATAAAAGGATACTTGTTCCTAATGTATTGCCTGAAATTACCAGGAAAGATACTAAGACACTTGAAGTTATTGAAAGTAAACTATGAAAACATTGGCTCAGGAGGAGAAAGCAAATGAATCAACTACTCTTGAGCCAAAGGAAAAGCTGATTGAAGAAGTTGAAGATAAAGAAAAGAAAATAGATGAAGGGTTGAAAAGGAAGCAAAGGAGGAGCCTGAAAGTAAACAAGTTGAGATTGAAAATAAGAAGAAAATAGATAAGGAAGAGAAGGCTGATCTTTTGGTAACTTTAGATGCTGAGGTTGTAGGATTCGAGCCATTAAAGAATTATATGAAGCTAATGCAGGTGTCAAAGAGATTTAGACTGATATATTTCCTTTCTACCTGGATGATTCACTATTATATTCAAATGAGAACTCAGGGTCAAGTTCTTTGCAGGTGGAAGAGAATAATGCAGCAGCAGAATCTCAATTAAAACATTTATTATTAACGGTTTCAAGTTTTTAAAATTGTCAATATTAATTATAGGTTGCTAGCTTTTATTTCCTGTGTTAATAGTCGGTTACACAATTTATTTGTATTTATTATCTGTCTTAGGATTTCCTCATATAATAATATAAATAGGTTTTTAGGCTTGTTTTTGTATTAACAACTGATATTTGACATATTTGACTTTGAATTGAGAATGTTTTTTCTGAAATTTGCAATTGTTTAGTAATTGTGTGATTAAGTTCAAGTTTTGAAATCATTCCGTGGGATTGATTTCTGTTCTAACGCTTTCACGCTGCGTCAGCACCAAAGGACAAAATTGTAGAGCATGTGTTCAAAACAGACAATATCAGTGGGTAGAGTTCTTGAGCGTTATAGGATGGTATTAGGGTAGTTCACTAGTCGAAAGTGGAGTGTCCTCCTTGCCTAGTGTGGTTCTAAACCTATATCACGAAACTGACGAGGATGTCAATTCTATAAGTGGAGAATTATGTGATACTCCTCAAATATAGATAGTAGAACTCTAATCATAGTGGCATCTTTTGGTGTAATGACTTGGAGTTCATCGACGAACTCCAAAATTAAGTGTGCTCTAAGCAAAGTAATTCTAGGATAAGTGACCTCCTAGAAAGTGCTAATACTAAAAGACAAAACTGTGCAGAGTTGCTCTATGCTTAAAGTAGACAAAACATCAAAACTAATATTTTGCATTTAAACTGACTTCTGAGAAATAATATAAATGGGTTAAGATGGACCCACTATTCATTAACATTGGTTTTTCATTTAGGTTTTCTTAAGCATTCTGAGAAATAATATAAATGGGTCATAGATATAATTACTTTAAAAAGTACAACAGAAAAATCATAGAAGAAAATAAATTATAAAAGGAAAAATGAAAAAGAACTGAGCAAAACTTCACAAGTGTTATTAGTAAACACAATGGATATTCCATGTGAGTCGAAATGGATCTCCGATGAACTATTCTCACTGATAAATGACATAGTACAGTTGTACACTATCTTGCATCTTTTGAGTGTTTGGTGGTACAAAATAATATATGAAGTTTATTGAACACTTTCATTTCTTTTTATGTTCTTTGGCTTGATTTTAACCTATTTTGTTATGGTGGGGTTTTAGTTGATTGTCTTATTACTTTTTATCTGAATTTAAAATTAAATATTAGTAAAACTAATACTATATTTTATTATTTTAGTTTTTGAAGGTTATAGTTTATTTGTTAAAGAGTTTAAATTTCTTTTTATTTTAATCTTCCGAGTTTGTAACTTGCTTTTTATTAATCAGCAAGTTCCTAACTTTATCTATTATTAGTAGGAAATTTTTGGATTTCACACCCTACATAGTATAAGATTGCTCTAGCCAGATTCCGACAAAACGTTAAAATTTATCGATTTTTGGCACAGGTTCTTGTATCGAGTTTTCCTATTTGAGCTTTTGGCACAGGTTCTTGTTTCGTAGGTCCTTACCAAAAATTTAAAAAGTAAGATCTTTTGCATTTTATATTTATATATATATTTCGTTAAATATTATATAAAAATATATAGAATTCATAAAATTTTAAAAAAAGATATAAAAGAGCAGACCTTACAGATAAAATAATAATTTTTTTAAAAAATTCTTATAATATTAATATCACACGTTGAGAATCTTGTATGCTTAAGAAATTTCGGAAAAATCACAACTAAGGAGTGACAAGTCAATTGCGTCATGTATTGTCAATTGCCTATTTGGACCCACTATATTTTTTTTCCTTTTTTATTTTATTTATTTTTTTTTTTTTGGTTTGTGAAGTTGAACCCAATATAATACATTATTTTTTTCAAGATATTGGCTCAAGAAACGATGTGAAACAAACAAATAAGGCATTTTTGTCTTGTTGTAATGGCAAATATATGGACCACAAATAAAATGCAGAAAAAACAAACAGCTTTTTTCGCGTATGTATAAACAATAAACTCTTTTGACTTGTGTGTGCCAGGGATATGGTCTCAGCGATAGGTGAGCTTGCCGTAACAAAGACAACATCACAGGACAAAGGCATTTTGATTAAAAAAAAAAAAAAAAAGAACTTGGCCAAGACTTTGCATCCACTTCATCTTTATAAACCAACAAGTTGTTCTTTTTTATTACAACCAAGCAAACTTTCGCTATTGAAACATAACCTGATACTACTGTTCCTCTCTAAAATTTCTCTTTCTAAATGGAAATTCTTGTAAATACTGCTGCTTCTGTTGCTGCTAACCTGTTTGAAGTAGCGTCTCGTCTTTTGTGTCGTCCATGTTATGAAGAGATTGAAAACTCAATGCAGGCTCTGACTGAGCCTAACTCCCTTCTGAATTATTTACAACAGCTAAGCATTATGGAAGACCAAATTAGGGGAATGAGCAGCTCGAATGAGATCGACAATTGGATTTCAGAAGCAGCCAAAATTTTGCAGAAAGGTAACTCTCTAAATCCTAATGCTGATCAACAGTCTTGCTGCTTCGCGGGTAATGCATTCTTGCGGTGCAAGTTGCAGAAAAAGATGAAGAAAATGATAGATCAAGGGAAAGAATTCATAATATGTGCCGATTTGCAACCAAGAACGGTTGAGCAAATCCATGGAGTCCCCAGCATCAAGGATGGCTCGACTGCGGGAAGTAACTTGAGACGAGTGATGAACATGTTGACAAATAATGACGTATGGATGATTGGCATTTGGGGACCTGGAGGAGTGGGTAAGACCACCCTTACAAAAGCCTTAAACAACAAGTTGGAAGGCACTTCTTTCTTTAGTAGGGTCATATTTATCCAATTGACTAAGGATGTCGATGTAAAAGGAATACAGAAAGAGATAGCTAAAAAGCTGGGTATAGATATAGAAGAAGGGGTAGACAACAGAGATATTGCAGGACAAATTCACAATAGACTTCAAAGGGAGAAGTTTCTCCTTATTTTGGACAATGTTTGGGAATGTATTGATTTGACAAGCATAGGCATTCCTAAAAAACAAGCAGGTTCTAAGATTGTCCTAACTACACGGCTTTTAGACGTGTGGAGGAAAATGGGAGCAGTACCTCTTGAAATTGAATACCTTACAGATGAAGAAGCTTGGCAATTATTCGCTGAAAAAGTTGGAGATGTTGTAGATAAAACAGAAATTAGATCTCTAGCCAAAATCGTTTGCCAAGAGTGTGGTTGTTTGCCTCTAGCTCTTGTTGCAGTGGGTTCAGCCATGAGTGGAGAGAAGGATATTCGTTTATGGGAGAGTGCCATATATAAACTACAACGTTCGATTCCCATCGATGGTGCTGATTCTCAAGTGTATCGTGCATTGGGGTTGAGCTATGAGTGGCTAGAGAACGATACTCTCAGTTCTTGCTTCTTGTATTGTTCTTTATATCCTGAAGGCCACTGGATTCAAGTAGATGAACTTGTTGAATGTTGGTTAGCAGAGGAGAAGATGATTGATGAGCAACTATACTATGATCATGCGTTTACCGAAGGCCTAGATTTGATCACGAATTGGTTAACTCTTGCCTATTAGAATTCGATCATAGGTGGGACGGGGCAGTGAAGATGCATGATATTGTTAGGGATTTCGCAAGATGGACTGCAAAGTCGAATGGTAAATATATTTTTTTCTCGGGACATGGAATTTCAAGGAATCCAATGGTCATATTACCAAAGGAAGCCAACAATTTGGAGGGGATTTCTTTTGTAGACAATAAGGAAATTGAGCTACCACAACATAGCCAGGATTTTCCTAAAATAACTACCATGCTGCTTCATGGAGGCGTTAATCATACAGTAAAAGTGTCCCATGAGTTTTTTAAAGGATTCCAATCGCTTAGAGTCCTGAATATGGGGGACCTGCAGTCATTTCTAGGTTCTTGGCTTTGCAATCCTGAACTCCGTGCTTTCATTCTAAGGCAGAGCAATCAAGTTGAGGGAATTCCGTGCATGCCTAAACTTATGATACTTGACCTTTTTGGTTCCTGTCTTGATAAAATCCCAATAGGAGTAAGGCATCTTACCCACTTAAAGGTATTGAATTTGTCATGCACTTACCTAATAAAAAGAGTAGAAGCAGATATCATAAGCAATTTAAAATTTTTGGAGTCTCTTGACATGAGAGGAAGCAAATATAAATGGCCAACCAAGAGAATATCCAACTCAGAAGTGGCAACACTACAAGACCTCTCAGAATTAAAGAATTTGAGGTCGTTGTATATTGATTTAGCTGACCTGGGATGTAGTTATGAAGACTGCAACTGGATGAAAAGGTTGGTCAATTTTGATTACGCTTATTATTATATTCGTCGTCCAATAATGCACAAACACAAATTAAGAGGAATTAGCATCGTTGGACATGAGCAAAAGAAGGTTGAAGTCGGATCTCTCATCTTACATGCAGAATCTTTGCTTCTATATAATGTTGAAAATGCAAACAAGATATTTGTTGATTTCAACTTGATTGATCATTCCAACTCCAAAATAAAGGAATTACATATAAGTGAATGTTCATTTTCCAAAGAATCGATTAGTCATAGTCCCAACCATTTTGTCTTCTCGAACTTGGAGAAGCTAACTCTTGCCTATGCAAGAAATTTCAATTTTCCTCGTGTGGCTAATGCCCTTGGAGCAACATTCCCTAAATTAAGTGTACTTATAATTGATGGTTTGGGAAGTAATGGCAGATTGAATGACCTCTTCTCTTCTAATGATCTATGCGTGGAATTCCCCAAATTAGAAACGATCCATATGAATAATCTTCATGGAATGATAGAGGTGTTCCATTATGATCCAACAAAATACCAAGTTGTTGCTCCTGACCTGAGGGAATTGGTGATCTTTAATCTGCCAAACTTGCAAAGACTCTGCAACTACGAGTTGATCGAGCAGTGGAAATCTCTAGAGATCCTTGAAGTGTGCAAATGCCCTAACCTAAAGACGTTGCCTGAAATGACTTCCATAAAAGAGATAAGAGGAGAAGAAGAATGGTTTAACAACCTAGAGTGGGATAGCCCAAAGACCAAGTCCGACATGGAACAATTTTTTAAGGTAAAGTAAGGGATATACTCAGAACACACAATACAGTACAAGGAATATGCGTAAGATATTTAGCCTTTGATCGTGTCTTTTTCAGTATTTCTGAATATATTTTGAGTACCTATTCTTAATAACTTGTTATTTTTGGAGTCATGTTTTCATGGAGATGCAAAATAATGTTTTGTTTGGTTGAACTGCTTGCTTATTAAAGTTTTTCAATAAAATAGTTTGCTGCCATTTTTCTTTTTATATTTTTTTATTTTATTTTTATAGTTTTGATGTAATAGCAATTTCTAGTTGAGTATTGTGATGGCAGTCAAAAGGAAATTGTCTAGGTCGACAGCAACCCATTTTTAGAGTTAATGATTTGGTGAAATATGCCATTAAGAATTTGGAGGATGATTTGATAAATAGATAACCATCAGTATCACTTAAATCAAGCTGAGTTTATGATGAGGAAGAAAAAGAATCAGGAATAGTTTGTGCAACATGAATTATAGAAGAGTACTCTTGGAATTTCGTGTTACGATTGAACACAAGAACACTCCTCTAGTGCGTTTTTTTTTTTTTTTTTTTTAAGACATTAACTTGATTACTAAAGGTGGCTTCTCAGGCAAAGGAATCCCGTGGATTGTCAACGGACCAACGATCGGTCGAACCTCGACACTTCATCCCTCCTCCGGGTAAGATTTTAGTTTTGTCTCGTTGGCTTGCTTTTGATTGTTTTGTTCCCTTCCTTTTTTTTTTTTTTTTTTTTTTCAAGAAGTCTAAATCCCACAATCACCGTCGGGTTGAGCGATCAGTAGAAGTGTTGGTCAAGAGGATCTTTTTTTTTTTTTTTCTTTTTAAATATTTTTCGAGTATGAATGAGGTTGACGAGGGGTTCAAGTGCGCCGTGATAAACCGTTAGGTTTCGAGATTACAACTTTCAAATGATTTTCCTCAAAACCTCTTGAAGATTTCCATCTCTTTGTCGGATGGAGTTTCTATTTGATATCTTAATTTTTTAAATAATTTAATTTTAGGGATTGTTGTTATTATTATTATTATTATTTGATATTTTGGTTTTGGTGTAGGGTTTTAGCTTTTTTGAAAAATAATATTGTTATTATTGGGTGATTGGATTGATTAAGTTTGCTTTAGTTTTTTTTTTTTTTGGTATTATTTAATGCTTTGTTTTTTGAAAATATGTTTAGGAATTATTTAACTTTTTCATAATTATTATCTCTTTTTTTCAGTTAATCTTTATGAGAATCTGAAAACCCTATCTTTGGGGTTGATGTGGTTTGTATTAATGGACTAGTTTAGGATTTTTTTTATGTTGCTGGTTAAATAACATAATTTGGAGAATTTTGTCAATTAGAATTCTTGCAAGGTTGATTTTCTTGCATATGTAGTTTTTAGAATATGGTTTAGTTTATACTATGAAATGTAATGTGTAGTCTATATATTTATTTTTTAACGAGTGCACTTTTTTTTATATTAGACATATATGCTAGAATGATCTAGTTTATGAATGGAAATTGCGGTTGTACTATTTGTGCATGCACAATATCATGATTCCTTGTTGTGCGTCATTCATGTCCGTGGCCAGGGAATAGTGAAATCGTGACCATGCTTATAAACTTATTTAGTGACCCAAATACAAGCTTAGTGGCCTTATTAGGTAGCAAACCTCCAATGAATTTTGACCTTCATGAAAAATCAAGAGCTTTTCGAAGTAAAATTAGACTCATGCAAGTAGGCTATAGATAAGTTTTAGTGGTCTCTAGATATGATTTGAATTCAAGCAATGTTTTTATGTTGTATTGTCTTACAAGAGATTTATCGAAACGTGTTAATTTTTTATTCGTTAGATATCAAAGTTTTTCAAGGTGTTTGTTTCCATCCTCCAAACCTAATGGATGCATTCCATTATTTGATCATGCTCCCATGGGTGACTATTAGAGCTTTGTGAGTGCCTGTAGGTATGCAATCGGATATCTTCACATATATGAGGGAAGCATATGGAGATGAAGAAATTGATGGTGATATAGACGAGCAAGACCCTACGGTACGTATTTCACATATCATAAGGCTCTAAACAGCCAACATCATTAGCTATTGTAGTTTGTCAAACTCTTTTGGATCTTTGTTTTAGATGACATTTTGTTATTTTGATTTCCTATTCCTTTAGAGCAATGAATCACTGGATATCACTACTGAGCAAGCACGGAGAGGAAAAGACATCCAGGGAATCCCCTGGGAAAGGCTCAGTATCAGTAGGGATGAGTACCGAAAAATTAGACTAGAACAATATAAGAACACTGAAGACGTGCCACGATCTGGAGAGAAGTCGGGAAAGGTAAAAAAAATTGGGTTATCCGCATCCCAATTATCATTTTTTTTTCTCCTATTATGAATTTTTGGACCGATTGGAGAATCTGCATCTCAATTATCTTTTTTATGCTGTTATGCAGGATGCCAAAATAACTCAAAAAGGGTGTTCATTTTATGAGTTCATAAGAAATGCAAGATCGGTGAAATCTACCATTCCCCACGTTCAGGTCAGATAACGGTACTTAGATGACAGTCATCATTGAATCTGTAAAATTGACAAGTGATACAATCATTGTCTTTTGTGTATATAACTTGACACCCAAAGAAAATTTTTTTGCTGGAAATAGTTGGTTCATGAAATTTTATCATTTTCCTTTGACGTATGTATGTGAATTCTAGTTGCTGAAAATAACTGTACAAGCCCATTAAACTTCTTTTTATAAGTGCCATCATTGGTAGGTTAAATACGTTTCATGGGAATTATGAAATTACCAGTTAAAGCAATTTGATATTCAAGAGACTTCTCTCTAACCCAACTAGTTACCATGGGTATGTCAGAACCATTGAGTTCTAACATGGGTTGTCTAATAATTTCTCCTTTTGTGTTAGTGTAGGCGAGAAATTCTGTGTGCGCCACATCTAAGCACGATGTGTACCTAGTGTCACAATTTTCGGTTATTCATTGGTCATCATTAAAGGGCAACAAGTCCGAAGTCCTTGATCTATCCGGGAATGAAGCTCCAACAGAGGTAAACATATATGTTTGTGAAACAAGCAGTCAACTTGGATCTTGTTTCAATGATTTTTTGGTAAATAAGAAAATAAAGTTGGAGTGTTTTGTTTTTTGCTGTATCAAAACACACAGGAACATCCTGAGAGCTCTTTGGAAGGATTAACAGAGACTCGAGTTAGTACGCTTGCTGTAAAGGACAGGTTGTTAGTTGTTGGTGGATTTGAAGGGGAACTTATATGCAAGGTGAGGGGCATGGCATTTTGTTTTGATCCTCCATTAATATGTGAATAAATATTAGTGTTTACTGTGTGACTTGAACATCTTTTCAGTGTTGCTGTTACTCGCATAAACCATTGACTTCTTTTTGTATGCAAAATGTTTGAAACAGAAATGTAGATGCTTCTTGTTATCAGATTGCTGCTTGTCTCATGCTGGTTGTGGTTCTCCAGCATAGTCAACTGTTTTCCTGCTAGTTAGTTGTTAATACGTCTTTTGATTGTCTATTGTTGTAGTTATAATGATAAATACGAGTATGTTTATTATCAGGAGCTAGGTGACTTCTCTTATTATTATTATTATTATTTTGCCTGCAGTTTTTGGATCGTCCTGGAATTAGCCATTGTTGCAGGACAACTTATGATAATAATGCATGTACAAATGCTGTAGAAATATGTGCAAATTCCTGGTAAGACTTCCTTCCAGCATTTTTTTTTAAAATAATTTACTTTCAGATTTGGCACTAATTTGCCTTGATTAATTAATCCTCAGCGGATCGATCCACCTTATAGTCTCAAACAATGATAGAGGAGTAAGAGATTTTGACATGGAAAGCTTTCAACTTGTAAAGCATTTCCATTTTGACTGGCCTGTAAATGTAAGGCTTTGATTCACCAGTAGCTTTTAAGATAGTTCCTTTTGTTGCATGCAAATGCACTTGAAACATTGTGGTAACTGAGTATGTGTGTGTGTGTGTATATATATTCATAAGATACTGTGTGTAATGTTTATTTAGTCAATGTAGTGTTTATGTAACATCTAATAGAATTATAAGATGATTATACATATGAACATTACGTAAAAGTCACAACTCCTTCATGAGGCAAATTCTTTTGCATCATGTCATGCCTTTCGATACAAATTCGGACAGATGTGATTTATGCATGTAGCAATTAATGTTATAACTACTCAAGGGATTCTCTCTTTTTAGACTAGGTCATGCCTTTTGAATAAATATAATCATTGATTGCTTTATATTATTGTTTGATTTTCATCTATTTCTATATCTATATCTATGTCTGGTCTGTATTTGATCTATTTATGAATAAAAATATCTGAATTTCATATATATATATATATATTATAAATAGTCTGTTTGAAAAATGACCCCTATTTATATAAAGATTTATAATGTGCTCCTGGAATTTATTTGTTTGCCTTACCTTTTGTGGGCAGCATACATCATTAAGTCCGGATGGTAGACTTCTTATCATTGTTGGTGATAATCCTGATGGCTTATTGGTTGACGCAGAATCTGGCAAGGTAATCTTACTTTTTTAATTGTGTTTGTGATGTCCAATAATGAAAGTTGCATGCTGATTACCTTAATTTTTCTCGGTAGACTATAATGTCTTTGACAGGGCATCTAGATTATTCAATGGCATCAGCATGGCATCCAAATGGAGTCACCTTTGCTACTGGAAACCAGGATAAAACTACTCGAATATGGGATGTGCGCAATTTGTCCAAGTCTGTTGCCATTTTTAAGGGAAACCTTGGTGCTATTCAATCAATTCGCTACACATCGGACGGTCAGTACTTGGCAATGGCAGAGGTTGCTGACTTTGTCCACATTTATGATATCAAAGCCGGATATGAGAAAGAGCAAGAAATTGATCTCTTCGGTGAAATATCCGGAATGTCCTTCAGTCCAGATGCAGAATCTCTCTTTATTGGAGTGTCAGATCGGACATACGGTAGCCTCCTTGAGTATGGTCGGGTCAAAGGCAGAATTTGAATTGAATTTGCGTTTAATTATTTTATTTTAAATTTATTATATTTTTGGCAGGTTGAATTGTCCATCTGATTATAATTATGACTTGTGACATGATCCTAAACCCTACAGCGTTGTAAAAAATTTCCTAAATCTTTCTTAAAACCCTATAGGATCAAAACTACTCTAATATAGTTTGTTGAGTGAAAGTTGTGCCTAGTGTTTATTGTGATTCTTTTAAAAAACACAAAAGTGATATTTGAATTGTGAGATCTTTTTGGTATGGCTCTTTTGGAGCATTAACTTGTATTGAATAAAGTGTAGAGTGAAGTCCTCCATTAAGACGCATTTGTATGACCAGAAAGATTAGGGGACTAGACCAAGCTCATCAACTTTGATTGCACTTGCATGGTAATCATCAACACCTATCACATCATCCTCGAATTATTGTTTAAATCAAGACAATACAACTACTACTCTATAGCCTCCACTTCGGGTACATTGGTATACTAGTACTCAGCCTAGTTACAAGTACACACATAATAATAGTCGAGAGATAATATATAATCTCCAAGTTTTTCCTTAAATTAAGTTTAGAAATTAGAATTAAAAATCAATATGGATTTAATATAAAAGTTAGAATGAATAGCCTAATTAGTAGATTTATTTATATTATTAAGTATAAATGAGTTAAATAAGAATAAAGACTCGAAATCTTAATAGATTTATTTCAAAAATTGTTTATCAATTTAAACTATTTTCAAATTCTCTTATGAACTTATAATAAAAGCTTAAGCCCTAAGTTATAAGAAATTTGTTATAATTTATTTAAAGAAAATTCTATTTAATTAAATTTCTAATTTAAATTGATCAAACTTTGCATTGATTTTAATTAATTTTCTTTTGGTGCTTTAAGCTTAAAGAAACCCAAAATTTTTTTGGCATGAAAACCAAGGCCCATAGCCCATTTTCTTCACATTTGCCTGCACCAAACACACACAATAATTCTTTTAATGCCCCTAAAGTCAAAGCTACTTTATCAATTATAAGCATAATCAGCAAGTAAATTGGACACAAATATCTACCATAAAGTAAGCTAAAACAGGCGCCATTTCCTCCCTTAAACACCACATTTACTACATCAAATTTTCTTTCTAAAACTCTCCAAAATTTCATTTCATGCTCCATCATCAAGTCAAGACTAAATTGGCTAAGTTATAAACTTACTTTTTCTTTGTTAATTTTGTAAGATAGATAGGTTTAGTTAGTGTTCATGTTGACTAATGTTGAATATAAGGTTGTTAAAGATACTAATGTTAGATAGGTGAAGATAAGGATGAAATTGATAGTTTAAAACTCAAAACAAAGAGATAATAGACCTTTGTTGGGTTGATAAATTTAATGTTAGAATAAGCAAGTGTAGTAGAAGCGTGTATATGTAATGTCAAAAACGAAGGTGTAGGGGATGCCTATGAACCTTTTATGTTGATGTCGAAGCATTTTTTTGTTGGAGATAAGGTCATAAAAATCAGTTAGAAAGTATAAAGTTTTGAAGTTGTGGATATACAACTTAGGGTTTAGCTTATCACAAGCATGACGGAAAGTGTGGTAGCCTTGGACGTTTAGATTTGGATTATACTTGATCGTGATCTACCCAATGATCATCTTAAATCTAAAATGTTTTTGTTGATCACAAATGTGATCAAGACCTTAGAAGCCTCGAGTGTTTGAGTTTTAGTTGATCACGGGCATGATCCAAACCTTAGTAGTCTCAAGTGCTTTAACTTTACACAATCACAAGCATGATTGTGCCCGTGAATGGGAATCATGACCTTGAACACAGTCGAGATCCATTAATTCCCTGTTTTGCTCTGTTTATAAAAAGAAAAATATATAATAATAATAATACACTAGTTTAAAATCTTATATAGAATCTTAATCAAGTTAGATCATATAATTATAGAAAAGAGGGTATGATAAGTGTTATGATACTTTAACTTAATTAGTTAGTTAAGTTTAAGCAGTTGAAGAGTACTGATGTTATCACCTTATAAATTCTTAAAGGCCAATGGATTAGAGATATGAAAATATGAATTTAGGGCACTTAAGCACTAATAGAAATTCCTATTTAGTTATATATCTAGTAGTACATGTTTGTTATCTTATAGGAACCATAGGTCAAAATCCGGACTTTCCAATATACTATTACGATGAGTAAACCAAGATGCACAAGTAAGTAACTCAAATTTTCTCACATTGTTTATGATTGTAATGTAGTGGCATATACTCCTAAATGTAACTAAAATTGATTATAGGCATGGGGAATAACTTTTCCTCTCGCTTTAAATTTAATCTCTTCGCACTTTCGACAATAGCCCCATTTTCTATCATAAATGAGGACATAACTGTGATCTTACAAATGCCAAAAGTTAAAACTGCAAGAATGTAACTTGTATAATCTTAATGATGATCAGCAATCTTGTTGCTTCTTAGGTAATGCAAGCTTGCAGTGCAAGTCGGAAAAAAAGGTCAAGAAAATGATAATCCAAGGGAACAATATCATAAAACTTCTCCAATTTTCAGCTAAAAATGGTTAAGTAGTTCCATGGAGTCCCTCCTATTGAAGATGACTCAGTTGCAGGAAGAAACTTGAAACGAGCAATGTACATGTTGAGGGATGATGATGTATAGATGATTGGCATTTGGGGACTTGGATGAGTGGGTAAGACTACCCTTACAAAAGCCTTAAACAACAAGTTGGAAGACACTTCTTTCCTTAGCATGGTTATATTTATCTCAATGACAAAGTGACAATGAAAAAAGAATACAAAAGGACCTTGCTCGAAGGTTAGGTCAAAATGTGGAAGAAGGGATGGACATCAAGATGTTGTGGAACAAATTTGTAATAAACTTAGGAGAGAGAAGTTTCACCTTATTTTAGATAATGTTTGGAAAAACATAGATTTAGTAAGCATAGGCATCCCTCAAAAGCAAGCAAATTCTAAGATTAGCCTCACTACACGGCTTTTAGATGTGTAGAAGAAAATGAAGCGAAACCACTTATAATTGAATGCCTATCAGATGATGAAGCTTGGCAATTATTTGTTGCAAAAGCTGGAGATGTTGTTAATAAAAAACAAATTATGACTCTAGCTGAAACCATTTGCAAAGAGTGCGGTGGTTTACCTCTAGCTCTCATTGTAGTTGGTTTAACCATGAAAGGAAATACCGATACTTATCTAGGGCAGAGTGCCATTAATAACCTACAACGTTCGATTCCCATCAGTGAAGATGATGCTCAATTCTATAGTTGACACAACAAAAGCAATTAAATTTAATCACAACTATGTTGATTCTTAAAATACCTGGAATAGTAATATTCAAAAGCCTATTGATTATAGGAATACCTAGGATAATGGCATCAAAAATCGAAATATAATCCAATTTCGAGATTTAGGAAAAAGAGCAACGATGGCTATGTAAAGTTTTTCTAAAAAAATTGTAACTAAATAATTCATTATCCTAGGGCATACATTTATAGGCAAACTTGAAAGTTGCCAAAAAGGAAATAAAACTAAAAAAAGGCTAAAAAAATTCCTATTAAAAGACATTAAATAATATTCAAAAGATATTATTTTGAATGTTAACTAAAAAAGAAAATGCTATTAAAAGACATCAATTCATAGTCAAATTCTTTTGAATATTTACGAAAAAGGAAAATACTATTAGAATACATTAATAAAAACTATTAAATATCCAATTAAAAACTATTAAATATCCAATTAAAAACTATTAAAAGAAATTGAAAAAACATTGACAACATTATTATTGACCATTGCATCATTCCCCTCATGTTGGAAAAAATTTGCCCTCAAAGTTTCACCATGTCATTCAAGAATTCCTTAAAATCAACTGTACAAATACACCATGTGAAATCCTTCTTAGAAAGAGCAGGAACACCATAAAGACCCATATCCTCTTGAATAAAAATTTAACCAATAACTCCTCTTGTTGTCACTTTGGCTCCTCCACAACAAGAACTATCATCTTAGGTACTGATACCCACTGGGCAAAAGCAACATCTAAATAATGCATCTCTTCTTCAACATACTTAGTGTCGAAAATTGGTTACCATCACTAACAACCTTAAAAACATTCTCTTCTTCATCATCATAAATATCAAAAACCAGTTCATAATCGGTCTTAAAAACAATTTCATCTTCCTCCTCTTCGTCCTTAAAAACTAGGGTTTCATAAAAATGAAATTTAGGAATTCCCAATTTTATCTCAAAAACTGGGTTAATGTTCCTTTGGTGTCCCATCAGCATACCTAACCTCTCCATAACTCGATCTACCACCAAATCAAATCGATGCTCCAAATTTGCTACCTCGCTTGTCGATCATCTGTTCAATCCTTCAATCCAGATCATCATGATCATAGATCTCATTCACTGCTTGTTGTTGATTTGGTCTGTCTACAAGGTGCCATGACAATCTAAGAGTAAACGTGGCTCTGATATCAAACTGACACAGCAAAAACAATTAAATTTAATCATAAGTCCATTAATTCTTAGAATACCCAAAATAGTGATCTTCAAAAGCCTAATAATTCTAGGAATACCTAGGCTAATGGCATCAAAAATCAAAATATAATATAATTTCAAGATTTGGAAAAAAAGAGCAATGATGGCTCTAAAAAATTTTTCTAAAAGATGATGATTAAATAATTCATTGCCCTTTAACATACATTTAGAGGCAAGCCTAAGAGTTGCTACAAGGAAATAAAACTAAAAAAGGATAAAGAAATTCCTATCAAAGGACATTGAATAATATTCAAAAGATATTCTTTTGAATGTTGACTAAAAAAAGAAAATCCTATTAAAAGACATTAATTCATATTCAAATTCTTCTGAATATTTACTAAAAAGGAAAATACTATAAGAATACATTAGTAAAATGCTATTAAATATCCAATTAAAAACTATTAAAAGAAAATGAAAAAACATTGATCTCATTATTATTGACCACTACATCAACAGTTTATTGAAGTTAAGCTATGACAAGCTAGAAAATGATACTCTCAGGACTTGCTTCTTGTATTATCCTTTATGTCATGAGAGATACTGGATTGAAGTAAAGGAACTTGTTCAATGCTAGTTAGTTGAGGAGGAGATGATTGATGAGCTACTATACTATGGGCATGCAATTGTTGAGGGCTTGAACTTGATTACACAATTAACAAATGCTTGCTTACTAGAATTCAACATAATGATTTTCTAGGGTTGAATTAGTGAAGATGCATGATGTGGTTAGGGATTTCGCAAGATGGACTGCAGAGTCAAATGGTAAAATATTATTTTCTCGGAACATGGAATTTCAAGGAATGCAATGGTTACATTGCTAAAGGAGGTGAATAATTTCGAGTGGATTTCTTTTGTAGACAATAAGGGCAGTGAACTACCACAACAAGGTCAAGATTTTCCAAAAATAACTATCCTCTTACTACGTAGAACCTATGCACATAAGGTAGAAGTGTCCCATGAGTTTTTGAATGGGTTTCAATTGCTTAGAGTCCTAAATATGAGCTACCTGCAGGCATTTCCAGTTACTTCGCTTTGCTATCCTAAACTACTTGCTTTTATTCTATGTGATTGCACTCATGTTGATGAAATTCCATCGATGCCTAAACTTATTATTCTTGACCTTTTCAATTTTCATCTTGATAAAATATCGATTGAAGTAAGGCATCTTATTCACTTAAAGGTGTTGAATTTAATGGAAACTAACCAAATAAAAAGAGGGGAAGTTGATATCATAAGGAATTTAAAAGTTTTGGAGGTTCTAAAAATGAGAGGAAGTGGTTATATGTGTCCAACCAAGAGAACATCCAACTCATAAGAGGCAACGTTGCAAGACCTGTCAGGATTAAATGGGGTTGAAGTCAATATATTTTGATTTAACTAATGTAGGATGCAGTTATGAAGACGGTTGCTGGATAGAAAGGTTGGAATATTTCATATTTAATTATAATTTTCATTATATATCATTCACGTGCAAATCAAGGGAATTTCGCATTATTAGAGATCGATAAGTTAATGTCGAGGTCGGGTCTTTCATTGTGCATGCAAAATGATCTTGACGGTGTTAAAAATGCAAACAACATATTTATTTATTTTAACTTGATTTATCACTTCAAATCCAAAATAAAGGAATTAGATATTGAAAATTGTTCGTTTTCTGAAGAATCAACCAGTTTTACTCCCAATTATATTACCTTATCAAGCTTGGAGAGGCTTACACTTCCATATACAAAAAGCTTTCTTTGAGTGGCAAAAGCCCTAGGAGCAACATTCCCTATATTAAGCCTATTAATAATTGATGGTTCACATTTTATCTAGGAATTGAAAAATCTCTTGTCTTTTGATGATGCATAAGTAGAATTCCCCAAAGTAGAAAAGATTTGTATTTATCATTGTTGTGAGTTAATAGAAGTCTTCCATTATGATCCAACAAAATACCAAGTTGTAGCTCTTAACATAAAGGAATTGACTATCTATGACCTACCATGCTTGCAAAGACTTTGTAATTGAAAGTTGATTGAGCAGTAACAATCTCTAGAGATTCTCAAAGTGTATGGATGCCCTAACCTGAAGAAGTTTCCTAGAAACCAAGTCCTGCATGAATTGATTCTTCAAGGTAAAATAAGGGGATATACCCAAAACCCAAGTTACAATACAAGGAATATGTGTAATTGTGTCTTTTTTAGTACCTCTGAATTTATTTTGAGTGCCTATTTGCAACTGCTTGTTATTTTTGGAGTCATGTTTTCATGAAGATCCAAAATAGCGTTTTGTTCAGTTGAATTGCTTGCTTGTTAAAGCTTTTCCGTTAGGTGTTATTTGTTTTCAATAAAATACTTTATTGCCCGTTTTTTTCTTTTTCTTTTCCTTTTTTAGTATTAATAGAATATAGCAATTTCTAGTTGAATGATGTGATGGCAGTCCAAGGAAATAGTCTAGGTCGATAGCAATGACCCATTTTTAGAGTTGATGTTTTGGTGAATGATGCCATTACGAAGTTAGAGGATGATTTGATAAATTGTCTCACATCATCATCACCTAAATCAAGCTAAAAGTTTATGATGAAGAAGAAAAAGAAATAATCACGGATAATTTTCTAGAAGATAAGTTGGATTTGATGATTAGAATTAGGTTGTGGAATTTAAATTATGACAGAGTACAAGTGGGATTCAAGAGTGTGAAATAACGGATTTTGAATATGTCCATTCCTTTTAATTACTTCTTTGTTGTATTTCAAAACTTTGATAACATCTTTTTCCATATTGACTTTTTTCATTATTTTGGATCTTGTAAAGTAATATCATGCTTGCTTAGTCACCACCATCATTGTCATTGTCATCATCATCATATATATACATACATATATATTAAATGAATACTCTTGAATTTGGACTCCAAAAATAAAATTTTTATTAAATGACCAAAGAGTGCTTAATGTTTATTTTTATTTTTATTTCATTTTTACCATGTTAGTTATTATATAAATAAATGGTAGTGTTTATATAATTTTCATATTATTGCATTCTTTTTGTTTCCTCATTTCTTTTTCCGTTTTTAGATCCATTATACGCTATTTGGACTACAAAAAAAAAAAAAAGTTTATTAAATGACCAAAAAATACTAAATTTTTATATTTGTTCCACTGTTACAATGTTAAACATTTATTAAATACCAAAAACTCCCTGGTTTATTTTTATTTCACCCTTTCCATGTTAGTTACTGTATAAATAAGCAATATTTACGATTCTACTAACTAATCTCCTTTATATCTCTCTCTTTCTCTCTCTGCATGTTTGTAATTTTAATAGAGATTAGACTTTTTGCCTTTATGAACAAATATAAATATATTTTTTTCTTCTTAAATTGTTGGATGTTTCAATTTATGCACCGTCTTCCTCCCAATTATGTTCACACAATAATTGCTATCAATAATTACACCAAACACCTTGTCATCAATAGTGCATCTAATTCTGAACAACTAGTGGCGCTAGGTATGATCTTCACTTTTCGGGGTCAACATCAACCCCTAAATAACATACACCCCTTCATCTTCTTCTTCATATTCCTCCTCCTCATCTACATCGGCTTCACAACAAATCCTCTCATCATCTTCTTCTCTTTCCACAATATTAATGGTCTTCCTCTTAGGACACTTATTGGATCTATGCCTCAGTTAACCACATCGGAAACACTTCCCAACAATTGGTTTTGCATAAGGATTATTTGCCTCTTACCCTCTTTATGTAGTCCCTCATTCATTGGACGTTTCCTATAATTTCTTAGCATTGTATCCACGATTTGACTGTTCCTCCACCTCTTTAGTTTTCTCCTTTGACCATGTAGTGGACACATATCCCCTAAAACTTCTGTTTCAATGTTCTTACTGCATCAACTCGGCTTTCAAGGCTAGATTTTTCACCTCACTCAAATTGCAAATAACTTGTACCTCGATTTTGTCTCGTAAGGTTGCTTTCAACCCTTCTAAATACCGAGCCACCTACTAACCTTCAAGCTTCAAGATATTATTCCATTCTACTAACCTCATGAACTCGGTAGTAAATTCATGAACAGATCTACTTCCTTTCTAGCATCATTGATATTGTTGGAATAGAATCTATTCGTAATCTGGCGGTAGGAATTCCATTTTCATCAGATACTTCATCTAGTACCAAGTACAAACTAGACCCTTTCCTTCCTGCTCAATCCTATATTGAATCCACTCCCACTATACAGAAGCCATCCCCTTTAAAACGACACGCCACCAATCTCATTCGTCTATCTGGAGGAGTTTCTGCATAATCGAAGAATCAGTCAACATCTGCAACCCAATTTAAAAATTCTTCAATTCCTAGATTCCAGTTAAAATATGGGATGTCAACCTTCAATCGAAAGTCTCCACTATCCCTATTATCATATCCATCTCTTCTATACCCGCTATATCACTAATAGCAAAAATTCTTGACGTCTCTATCATCAAAATCATTCCTTCTTCGACCACCATATGATGGATTGCGAGTGAACTGAGGTAGTTCCACATCACTTTCTTCAGAGTCCACTTCATAGACTGCTTGCCTAAGTGTAGGAATCGATCTGTCAATAGGTTTACCATGAGCAACATCATCCCCTAGTCTTCTATTGCAATTCCTTCTCTTGTTTGCATCGATCCCACATCAAATGATCCACAATCTCCTCAAAACTTTCCTCAAAACGTTGGAACATGTGATGCATCTATTTCTCTAGATGTCGCTCTAATTGTTGCAATGCTACGTCCCCCTGAGAGGCTCCACTCCCCTGAACATCATCACTGAGAACATCACTATCGCCATCAGTAGCCATCTTACTCTGATACCACCTGACGCAGCGTAAAGTGTTCAAAGATCATAATTTGTAATGGAAATTGAAACTTTGTGAGAGAATTCTTCAATTAGAGTTTTCAAAATGTAAAAATAATGTCTAATCTCTAAAAATATGGTTTCCAAGACTATATATATGAATATATAAATCCCTAAAACAAAATAACAATAACTAAGTCGGTTAAATATGCACTTGTGCAAAGCTGGCGATGTTGGAACACTAACATCGGATGGTGTACATTATACACTAGTAAATTTGGGTTCAACGCTGGCGGCGTATAGCCAACGTTTCCTTACACCATGCCCATGACAATGCCCATGCAACGATCTGGCCAAACAACAAATATCCTACGTCGGCTTAACACCAGTGGCCTTCCTTTTAGCACCGTCGGCATATCCTTCAACACTAGTGGCGTTCTTTAACTGTTGCTTCATCTTCCTTCGTTTCCTTCTTAGATGACTCTGTTTTGTCCAAATAAACATCCGCTATCTCGTCCATGCCAAAAGGGAAGTGAACCTAATCCATTTTATTAGAAAATTAGTATTCATACTACCAGAATATAAATGGAAAAAAAAAAAAAGACAAGAATACTACTAAAATATAAAACGTTAGCTATTCTTTTGAGATTACTACAGCTAATTTTGACCGATGAAAGTTTGTCGTCTTATCCCTATCACCACTGCCACCACAACCGTCATTATTAAATAAAGGTAACAATCACAAGTGATAATAGCTATGGTTACTAAGGCTAATAAATCAATTGAAATGGTATCTAGCGGTTTACTCCATCTTCAATTTAACCTAATGGTGACAAGAATACAGAACAACAAATTCTCATATGTTTTTTTACTATGCTATTACTGCTACTACCGCCACCACCACCACCGTCATTATTAGATAAAGGTAACGATCACAAGTTATAATAACAATAATTGCTTAGGCTAATAAATCAATAAAAATGGAATCCAATGGTTTACTCCATCTTCAATTTAACGTAATTAGAATTTACACCGAAACCCTTCTAACCTGGAGCTATATGTTTTCAGCTAGCACCTTTGTGGCTAGATGGTTCAGAGAATCAATTCAGTTTTAATCTATCTATCTACATATATATATATATATATATGTCACGATTTTCATAAAATGTTTTTGTTCAAATAACTTTTGTCAGGAAAGAACCTATGTTATATCCACCGATAGGGAAGGATGATAACCACTTTTCTTTACGTTAAAAAAAAGGTGTTACATGAGTCAGCATGGCAAATAAAAGATCGGTACGGCAAATTTAATTTTCTTTGACGTTGTTCTGACCAAAAGCATCATTTGCAGCAGAAAGATACCCTCTTTAATTTTGAATTTCTTTTTGGGCCGACACTAATCTTAAATTAGTCCTTCTTTAATTTTGAATTTTCTTTGTCCGACTCTTCAATTTTATATTAATCCTTCTTTAATTTTGAATTTTCATTGGCCGACTCGTTAATCTTAAATTAATCCATCACCTATGGGAAAGCACGACTCTAAATGAAAAAATAATTCGGATGGCGCCAAACATTTTATTGCACCAACACCAAGCCACCATCATACGACTGAAGCACATTGATTAGAAAAAAGACCACGCCAAGACAGAGACTTTTGTCTTTTGCATCCATATCAACTTCATCCGCCACGGCACGTTTACATTACTAAAACCCACCCCTTTCTTAGATTTTTCTTTTCAAACGGTTTTCCTCATGGAATCGTATGAGTCGACTCACGATTTAACAACATATACTTGCTAATTCATGACTAAAAATAACAACTGATTGAGTTTCATAGAATTTGTTATGAGTTTTAATTTTTATTTATTTTTTTTCCTTTTTTCTTTCCACAACCATGTACTTATTGATATCTGACTAAGAATTACAGTAGGTCAAATACGATAGAATTTGATTACATTGAATAAGTAAAAACAAGAAGCGATGTTCCTGCAGAAAATGAGGCAAGATTTTGATAATGGTTGTACGGCTTTAGTTTGTTATAGAATTGAAAGATTTTAATATTTCGTAGGAAGTTTATTTGAAGTCTCAATATTTTGAGTGGTTCAAAAAGGTTTCAACGTTTGGAGAAATAGGTCAAGTATGATCCCAACATTTTTTAGTGGTTCAAAAAGTGGTCCCAACATTTGAAAAGTGAGTCAATTAAGGTCTTTATTGTTATTTATAAACAAAAGAAATTTTAATTAAAATTCAAAAAACCTTTCTTCTAAGATCTTCATTAATATATATCAATAGAAAAAATATTTAACTAAAACTCAAACAATATTTTTCTAAACATTGAAACCTTAAATGAATTTATCGAAACGTTGCGAGCTTAAATGAACTTTATCCTTAGACATTGGAATCTTTTAGTATAATTTACCCAATAAGCAAAGGTTTTTTCGGGCACATGATGCTAAACTTTGTAAAGAAAACTCGTTAAGCGGACTCAACATTTGGAATGCCCAAGAAAAAAAGGGAAAAAAATCTATTGATACTAATATTTCATGTGTTTAGATGAGAAGTGAATAAATATTATTGTATCTTGACGGATGGTGCACGTGATATGTTAATAGCCTTGAAACTTTCTCCTAACACTATTTTGGAAAAAGAAGTCCTCCGCATTCCATATCGTGTGGCCATCCATCTAAAGAGAATTCGAGTAAAGGTCGAAAAACACAAACACAAATAATATTATTGAAGTTTGCTTGGACAGGTGGTGCAATAGTAGAACCGATAAAGCACTAACATGGAATAATAGTAACCATCATTCAAGTTAATACCATAACCATTTAACATAAATAAAATTTATTTTAATCTTAGTTTATTTAAGAAAATTAGTTTTATTTTAAGTTCGAATTTAGCTTACTTACTAATTGAGTTTAAGCCAATCCGAACTCAAATACCTAACAAACAATTTGACTCATTTACAGTGCTCTTGACAAGTTTCATGTTGTTTTATAATGCTTGATCATAGAAAATGACAAGGAATGGAGGAGAGAGAAAGAGATAGTTTTGCTTTCACACTTTCATTTCTTTTTTCCGTAATTTTCCTTTTCCGACAAATGTTATGATTTTTTTTCTATATTTCCATTTTTTCCCCTAATTCACTAATAATTAAAAGAAATTAAAAAAATTTAGACTATTGATGGAATTTTAAAACTTCAACCATAGTGGACTCAATTCATTTGTTGATTTTAGGTTCAACCAAAGCACCAAACTAAAGGTTCAGAATCCCAACAATAAGTCATTTGGAATTGCATGATTGTTGAAGGGTTATTCTTCAGAGTACCAAAAATGCAATTCATTCAGTTAGTTTAGTTGCATGATTGTGATGTCCGTCATCGAAATTTCATAACTCTGATATACGCATTTATACTTAAAACCTTATTTCATTGGTTATATATGGTGAATTGGTTTAAATTCTTGTACCAAGCAATCCATCAAAGATGTCCTAACAAATTACGGAGAAATTAACATCAAGGAGGGACAAATCAATTGGAACGTTATTGTTTTATCATATGAAAATGTGTCTAAACAAAAAGAATCGAATTGAATAAATTTCTAAGAAAATTCAAAAGGGCAAAAGGAAAAATGAAAAGCCAGGTTATATAAATTATTTCCTGCCAAGCAATTACGGAAAAATTAATATCAAGGAGGGACAACTCAACTGGATCGTGTATTGTCTACATATGGAGACGTGTCTGAAAAAAAGGAATCTAATTGAATAAATT
Source organism: Combretum micranthum (assembly GCA_024138025.1). NCBI lineage: Eukaryota > Viridiplantae > Streptophyta > Magnoliopsida > Myrtales > Combretaceae > Combretum > Combretum micranthum. The sequence goes on from JAMXBD010000137.1 coordinate 1,752,644, forward strand.
TCTAAGAAAATTCAAAAGGAAAAATAAGCAGCAAAAGCCAGGTTAATATTCTCACTGCTAACCATTTCCAATATGTTAATCTTGGACTAGTGAGCTTAAATTTCATTACCTGTACAAACAGAGTGTAAATATATATATATATATATAACAATTATGTTTTACAATGACTTACAATATACAGTATATACTAGCAAAATTTCTGGTCAGCTACCCCGTTTTCAGAGAATAGGAACGGAACTTTGTTTCTATCTGAAAAGCAACTTTTGTAGCAAAAGATTCCCTCTTATCTTAACATAATAATCTTTCACCTGGTGGTGGGGTGGCTTTGTGTCTTGATAGAAAGAAAATACCGACGGCACCATGGTGAGATGCTGCCCTCACCACATCAATTGAAAGAAGACTTTGGCAAGATTTTGCATCTTGATGAAGCTCATCATCCCCAAGGTTTTACATGCCATATAGAGTTCTTAATTACAGTCAAATGAACTTTCATTATTGAAACTCACTCCCCGACTACACTAACACTATTCCTATTTTAAAATTTCTGTTTTTCAAATGGCATTTCTCGCAGATTTCATCACTTCCCTAGCTGCTTCACTGTTTGAAGTAGTAGCTCGCCTTTTTTGTCGTCCATGTTATGAAGAGATTCAAAATTCAATGCAGGTTCTAACGGCAAAAAAATAAAAAAATAAAAAATTGCAGTTCTAGCTAAGCCGGAACCCCTTCTAGATTATTTATAACAGCTAAGAGATATGGTGAACTAAGTCCAAAAAAAAAAAAAAAAAAAAAAGAGATATGGTGAACCAGATTAATGCAATGAGCAGCTTAAACGAGATTGACAATTGGATTTTAGAAGCAGACAAGATTTTGCAGGAATGTAACTTGTCTAATTTAAATGATCAGTCATGCCACTAAAATAATTCTATGATTATCAATCCTCAAATAAAAATTATACAAATACTAATTACATACAATTAATTATCAAATACTAATATAAATGGCATTTTCAAGACGATTCATATATTAAAACATGAATTGCATCTTATCAATGTTATTAATGTACAAATATTAGTGAATCATACTTTACATATGTGATTCACTTCTAAAAATAGTGGAATATGTGATTCAACACTGTATGACTTTGCTGAATAGCATCTTCATAGGCAATTATTTTGTAAATATATTTTACATAATCAACATCCGATTTAGTATTGGTACTTTTATAATTAATTTCATCTTGTTTGTATTCAGGTAATTTTTCTTTAAACGTTGATAGACATGTGCCTCCCCCCGTATTGCTTCTCAAGCGATGCATGCTTGTGGTGCAAGTTGCAGGAAAAGATCTAGAAAATGATGTCCAAGTAACAAAATCATAAAACTTGCCAATTTGCAATGAAAATAGAGATTATTTTATGTTTAATCCATTATTTAAAAAAATTATATAAATACAACTTGAATAATATAATTATATAATTATCATTATTGTATCGCATGTTGAACATGCAATATAGCATCATTTATGTATTGCACGCTGAAATTTTATAAAAAGGGAAGAGGTAATTTGTGAAATTTTAGCTCTTTCTCGAACCTATCAATCATGATTTTTTTGTATTTTCCCTTTCAAAAAAACTTCATAGTATTTTTAATTTTGATCACCTACTTTTATTTTCTCTTTAGGATTATCCATTTCCATAAGCCAACTAACTTATAGATACATATATTTCTATATGGATGCCTTTTATATATTTGCATTTTTCACGGAGAAAGTTATGAGTGTTATACGACTGTATAACTCTCATTTATTGAATTTCTATTAAAAAAATTATATATATACGAAAATATATATTGTTTTCAATAAGTACCAGTATCTTTTGTCCATTATTGATTCAACAGCTAAAAATAAATATTTATAACCGTAACCTCAATCTAAGAAAAATAATAAAAACAATCCAAAACACTCACAATTTTTAGCAAAAATTCAAATGGAAAAAAAAAAAGAAAAATGTTTCAAAATCAAGAACATCTTTTAAATTAATTTCTTTTGAAGGAAAAAAAGGGTGGATGAATACACATTCCATTAACAATTCCATGTTGCGAGACTACAGGCTTTTAAAAGTGAGAAGGAAAAAAATAATTTATCCATAGACAACAAACTCTAACTGCCATCAAAACACATTGCAAGTATTAATATCACAATGACATGGGATTTCTTTACGTGAATTGTTTTGACCTCAATTAATTATAGTCTATATTATATATTAATACCTATCAAATCATTATTGGACATTCAGCCTATCCAATGTGAAATGTATATTTAACAGGCCACCGTTCATGAAAATTAATAATAAATAAAATGGCTAGAATTGAAGATGTAGTGATACGTGATAATATAACGAGTGGAGAAGAACAGATGCCAAACATGTGGCAGATGGCGAAACCAAGTATAGGTGCCAACACAAATTAGATAACTGAAAAGAAAGATAAAAAAAAAAAGAAAAAAAAAGATATGTTGATAAATAAATGGGCCATCAACACGACACACAATGATTAAACTGGTAATTTTTTTTTTTTTTTTTTTGCAAATCTAAAAATCCTCAATTCCCAGATTCTTGTTAAAATATGAGATGTCAAACTTGAATCGAAAGTCTCCACCATCCCTCTTCATATCCATCTCTTTTATACCCATTATATCGCTGATAGCGAAAATTCTCGGTGTCTCTATCATCAAAACCATTCCTTCTTCGACCATCATATGGTGGATTGCGAGCAAACTGAAGGTAGTTCCACATTGCTTTCTTCAGAGTTGTCTTCATAGATTGGTTGCCTACGTACAAGAATCGGTCTGTCAATAGGTTTACCTTGAGCTACATTGTCCCTAGTCTTCTATTGCCATTCCTTCTCTTGTTTGCATCAATCCCACAAGCATTCAGCCGATCCACAATCTCCTCAAAACTTTCCTCGAAACATTAGAACATGTGATCCATCTATTGCTCTAGATGTCGCTCCAATCGTTGCAATACCTCATCCCCCTAAGGCTCCACTCCCTGAACATCATCATGGAGAGCACTATCACTATCAGTAGCCATCTTACTCTAATACCACTGACGCAGCGTAAAGTGTTCAAAGATCACAATTTGCAATAGAAATGCAAACTTTGTGAGAGAATTCTTCAATTAGGGTTTTCAAATGTAAAAATAATGCCTAATCTCTGAAAATAGGGTTCCAAGACTATATATACGAATACATAAATTCCTAAAACAAAATAACAATAACTAAGTCGGTTAAATATGCACTGACAAAGCTGGCTGTTAGAATGCTAACATCGGATGGTATACATTGCACACCGACAAATTTGGGTTCAACGCCAGCGGTGTATAGCCGCGTTTCCTTACATCACACTTGTTACAATGCCCATGCAATGATCTGGTCAAACAACAAACATCCTACGCTGGCTTAACACTGCAGCCTTCCTTTGAGCACTGCTCATATCTTTCAACACTTGCGACCTTCTTCGACTGCTGTTTCATCTTCCTTCATTCCTTCTTGGACAACTCCATTTTGTCCAAATAAACATCCGCTATCTCATCCATGTCAAGAGGGAAGTGAACCTAATCCATTTTAATAGAAAATTAGTATTCATACTACTAGAATATAAATGGCCAAAAAAAAAAAAAAGAAGAAGAAAAAAAAATCCTATTAAAATATGAAACCTTAGCTATTCTTTTGAGATTACTACAGCTGATTTTGATGGATGAAAGTTTGTTGTCTTATCCCCATCACCACTGCCACCACCACCATCATTATTAAATAAAGGTAACAATCATAAGTGATAATAGCTATGGTTGTTGAGGCTAATAAATCAATTGAAATGGTATCTAGCGGTTTACTCCATCTCCAATTTAACCTAATGGTGACAAGAACAAGAAACAATAAATTCTCATATGTTTTTTTACTATACTATTACCGCCATCGCCACCACCACCATCATATTTATTAAATAAAGGTAACAACCACAAGTTATAATAGCAATAGTTGCTTAGGCTAATAAATCTATAAAAATGGAATCCAGTGTTAACTTCATCTCCAATTTAACGTAATTAGAATTTCACCAAACCTTCTAACCCGGAGCTATATGTTTTCCTCAGGAATCCTATGAGTCGACTCACGATTTAACAACATATACTTGCTAATTCATGACTAAAAATAACAATTGATTGAGTTTCATAGAATTTGTTAAAGGTTTTAATCTGACTAAGAATTACAATAGGTCAATACCATAGAATTTGATTACATTGAATAAGTAAAAACAAGAAGAGATGTGTCCTGCAGAAAAAGAGGCAAGATTTTGATAATGGTTGTACGGCTTTTGTTTGTTATACAAGCAAAGGTAAATTACATTTAAAAGGTTTTAATATTTAGTAAAAAATTCATTTGAGGTTTCAATATTGTGATCACATTACATTTATTTTCTCTTTAAAATAGTGAGGGACAGGCTTTTTGAAAAAAAAAAAAAAAAAAAAACAGGATGACTGGCGTCACGTCAGACGCTAAATTATTAGGTTATATGCCCACCGCCACGATAAGACACAGAAGACTTAGTACAGTTTTATAAGATCTTGCAATTTTTTGAAATCATCCTAATCCTTTAATATTTTTTTGCTAAATTATTTGGTACAATGTAATATCTGAAGTTTATTGAAAACTCTCATTTCTTTCTCTGTTATTTGACGTGATTTTAATCTAGTTTTAATTTATTATTTTTCATTTGAATTTAAGATTAAATATCATTTAAACTAATACCATATTTTATTATTTTTAGTTTTTTAAGATTAGCGCTTTTTATAGTTTATTTTTAAAAAGTTCAAATTCTCGTTATTTTAATCTTCCGTGAGTTAAATGAGTCTATCACCTAGTGGGAAAGCTCGACTCTCAATAAAAAGAAAATGCAGAAGGTGCCATCAACTTGCTGTGCCCTTGTCCACCACCAAGACACCATCACATGACTTCGATTGAAATAAAACTTGACCAAGACTTTGCATCCACTTCCATCTTTATAAACCAACAAGCTGCTCTTCTTGATTACAACCAAGCAAACTTTCACCACTGAAACATACCCCATACACTATTGTTCCTTCTCTCAATTTCTCTTTCTAAATGGCATTTCTTGCAGATACCGCTGCTTCTTTAGCTGCTTCATTGCTGGGAGCAGTAGCTCGGCTTCTATGCCGTCCATGTTATGAAAATATTCAAAACACATGCAGGTTCTGTCTTCGCCTGAATCCATTGTTAATTACTTAGAGGAGCTAAGTAAGATTGCAGACCAGATTAAGGCAATGAGCTCCTCGGACGAGATAAACAAATGGATTTTAGAAGCAGACAAGATCTTGCAGGACAGTAGATCATTTAATCTTAATGATGATCAGCAGTCTTGCTGCTTCATGGGAGATGCATGCTTGCGGTGCAAGTTACAGAAAAAAACCAAGAAAATGATTGCCAAAGGGAATGGGATCATAAAACTCGCCAAGTTGCAGCCAAAAATGGTTGAGCAAATCCATGGAGTCCCTAGCATCAAGGATGACTCGGTTGCAGGAAGAAACTTGGAACGAGTGATGGACATGTTGAAGAGTGATGATGTATGGATGGTTGGCATTTGGGGACCTGGAGGAGTAGGTAAGACCACCCTTGCAAAAGCCTTAAACAACAAGTTGGAGGGCACATCTTTCTTTACGAGGGTCATCTTTGTCCAATTGACTAAGGATGTCGATGGAAAAAGCATACAGAAAGACATTGCTAAAAGGCTAAGTCAAAACGTAGAAGAAGGGGTGGACAGCAGAGAAGTTGCAGAACAAATTCGTAACAGACTTCAAAGAGAGAGGTTTCTCCTTATCTTGGACAATGCTTGGGAATGTATTGATTTGCCAAGCATAGGCATCCCTGAAAAACAAGCAGGTTCTAAGATTGTCCTAACTACACGGCTTTTAGATGTGTGAGGAGGATGAAAGCGGTACCTTTGGAAATTGAATACCTTACAGATGAAGAAGCTTGGCAATTATTCGCTGGGAAATTGGAGATGCTGTGGATAAAGCAGAAATTAGATCTCTAGCTAAAATCGTTTGCCAAGAGTGTGGTCGTTTACCTTTAGCTCTCGTTGCGGTAGGTTCAGCCATGAGTGGAGAGGAGGACACTCGTTTATGGGAGAGTGCCATATATAAACTACAACATTCGATTCCCATCAGTAGTGCTGATTCTCAAGTGTATAGTGCATTGAGGTTGAGCTATGAGTGGCTAGAGAACGATACTCTCAGGTCTTGCTTTTGTATTGTTTTTATATCCTGAAGGCCACTGGATCAAGCAGATGAACTTGTTAAATGCTGGTTGGCAGAGGAGGAGATGATTGATGGGCAACTATACTATGAGCTTGCATCTAATGAGGGCTTAGATTTGATCACGAAATTGGTGAACTCTTGCTTGTTAGAATGCGATCATCCTTCCGGTTGGGATGGGAAAGTGAAGTTGCATGATGTGGTTAGGGATTTTGCGAGATGGACTGGAGAGTCGAGCGGTAAATATATTATTTTCTCGGGACATGGAATTTCAAGGAATCTAATAATTACATTGCCAAAGGAAGTCAATAGTTTGGAGTGGATTTCTTTTGTAGACAATAAGGGAATTAAGCTACCACAACATAGTCAAGATTTTCCTAAAACAACTACCCTCCTGCTTTGTGGAACCTATGAACATAAGGAAGAAGTGTCCCACGAGTTTTTGGAAGGATTTCAATCGCTTAGAGTCCTGAATATGAGTGACGTGCAGTCTTTCCAGGTTCTTCGATTTCCCTTCCTGAACTCCGTGCTTTTATTGTAAGCAATTGCAATCATGTTGAGGAAATTCCATGCATGCCTAAACTTATGATACTTGACCTTTATACTTGTACTCTTCATAAAATGCCGACAGGAGTAAAGCATCATACTCACTTAAAGGTGTTGGATTTGTGGAACTTTCGGAATAGAAAGAGTGGAAAGTGATGATAAGTAATTTAATTTTTGGAATTTCTAGACATGACATGAGTGGCTATTATTGGCCAACCAAGAGAAGACCCAACTCAAAACAGGCAACCCTGGAGGACCTCTCAGGATTAAAGGAGTTGAAGTCGCTATATATTGATTTAGCTGACGTTGGATGCAGTTATGGTGACTGCTCTTGGATGGAAAGGTTGCAATATTTTCATTATTATACAATGATGATGGAATCCATTCACGTAAACAAGGCTAATTTACATTGGTGGAGATTACAAATGAGGTTGGGTTTTATCTTACATGCGGAATCTCTGTATCTTAATGGCGTTGAAAATCCAATATTTGTTGATTTCAACTTGATCGATCGATCCAAATCCAAAATAAAGAAATTATGTATTAGAGAATGTTTGTTTTCTGAAGAAGCAACTGGTTTTACTCCCAACTGTGTCGTCGCTAAAGCCCTTGGAGTAACATTCCCAGATTAAGTGTACTAATATAATGGTCTATCTTATACGGGAAAATGGAAAAATCTCTTCTCTTTTGATGATGCACAAGTGGAATTACCCAACCTAGAAAAGATTCGTATTTGTTGTTGTCCTGTGATAACAGAGGTTTTCCAGTATGGTCCAACAAATTACCAAGTTGTTGCTCCCAACCTAAAGGAATTGAAGATCTACGATCTACCAAGCTTGCAAAGACTTTGCAACTGTGAGTCAATTGAGCAATGGAAATCTCTAGAGATCCTCCAAGTGTTCGAATGCCCTAACCTAAAGAAGTTGCCTCACATGACGTCCATAAAAGAGATAAGAGGTGAAGAAGAATGGTGGAACAATCTAGAGTGGGATAGTCCAGAAACCAAGTCATACATGAATCGATTCTTCAAGGTAAAATAAAGGGATACATATAGACTCCATAATTAGCTTTCGATCATATCTTTTTTAGTATTTTTGAATTTATTTTGAGTACCTCTTCTTGATCATTCGTTATTTTTGGAGTCATGCTTTCATGAAGATGCAAAATAATGTTTTTGTTTGATTGAATTGCTTGCCTGTTAAGAGTTTTACAACTAAGTGTTATTTGTTTTTAACAAAATACTTTGTTGCCCTTTTCATTTTTTTTTTTTTAATTTTGAAGAAGAATATAGCAATTTCTATTTAAGTATTGTCATGACAGTCAAACGATCGGTCTCGGATCAATAGTAACCACCCATTTTAATAGTTAATGGTCTGGTGAATTATGCCGTTGAGAAGTTTGAGGATGATTTGATAAATAGTATCATCATCATTACCACTAAAATCAATTTAGGAGTTTATATCTTTTCTTTTTAATTACTTCCCATAATGATTTCTTTTTTTTTTTAATTTTTGGACCTTGTAAGGTTAAATTGTGCTTGCTTACTTATAACTTATCAAACTCTTTGTGAGTAAAGGTGTTGCTTTAAAACATAATAAAAGTAGGCAGAAACACAAAACACATTGTCGATTATTTTTATTAATTTCATAATCTATGTTTTTGGTGTTTTCATTTTAGAACTTGAGTTATTAAAAACGAGCCAATAAGAACTTTTGTTAACGTATCTTTTAATTTTTCATTTTAAATTTTTTCTCTCTTTTTTTAAGAGTAGTAATTTGGTTAGATGAGATTGTACTCACATCATATGCATTATCTTGGTTGGTCTTCGCTTGTGTATCAGTAAGTTATAGACTCGTAAATATGGAAAATAAAGGGGTGGTCTCATAAATATGGGCGACAAAAGATTGCACTTACGCTCCTTTTGTGATTTCCCTGCAGAGATAATGAGTGTTTCGAATAACACAAGATGTTTACTGGGATGATTAGGATCTCAAGATTTCTCTTGGTAGGGATATGATGTTGACAGCAGAGAACAAAGATAATTCTCACCCGGATAGGGATCTTAATGAAGAAGCTCATGCCCCCGACAAAGTTGCAAAACAGGCGGCAGATTAGAAAATTTCCTATTCTATCCTTTCAATTCTCTTATTCTAGGATTACCTACTTCTTGTTTATCTTTCTGTGTAGAAAACTTTTCCAAAAGGCACAGCCTAGATGTCAGATCTTCTTTTAATTTTTTTAAGTCCCATTTCCCTGTTATGGCCGATTTGATACCTCCACTTTTTTGTCTTGTTGTTTGTTTTTGATGGTGGAGGATAGCTTATGTATTTTGAACTACTATGTTTTTGTTTTTCTGTGTTAATGAAGACTACTATTTTCCTAATGAAAAAAAAAAAAGAAATTATAGTTTGATTCGATCACCTCTTCTATCTATTTTATTAAACCTATACAACCTTATTTTATTTTCATAATCTTTTTCTTATATTTCCTTTAATTATTTTGAGCTAATGTTCTAATTTGTAATAATTATTGGATGTTGAGTGTAGCCACCTCATTTTTGTGTCCTTTTGATTTTTCATATTTTTCTAGGTTTGCGCTTAAAGTATAAAAAAAATTATAAAATTGAAAATCCCTAAAAAACATTAAGAAAATTGAAAAAAATTAGAATTTGAAAAAGGAAAAAAATAATAAAAGTGGAATAGGTCTCAAGAATGTTAGGGCATTTTACAATGAATAGGTTATTTGGACTCTTTATATCTAAAATAAATGATTAGCTTGGAGTTGAATGGGAAAAAATTCGGCCCAAGATGTTATTGGATAAAAATTTGCAAGGCATTTAAACTTCATAAGTGGAGTATGCATAGTGATTGAAGTGTACATCTGTATGGGAAGAGACTCAAGTTAAAAGCCTTGTTATAATGAAAAACATTATGATCATACGAAACATGTCTAGTATTTGGCCGCTAACTCGGTGTCTAAACACTATTTGTTGTTCACATCAAATTTTTAGTCATGTTAGCATTCAAATACCTTGTACTAAGGTATATTTAGCTTTTGGACACTAGCTATAGTGCAACTAGATGTTACAACCTCATAGACAAATACAAAAACGATGCAAAACTTGAACAAACACAATCATATCACATTACACATAAATTATGCCAACTCAATGTAACTTAATTCTAATAAGTGAGCAATTGCACAATATATTTCTTCATCAAAATTCACATCAAACCCACCAATTTAACACACATTTTCCTTGCCACCCATAATAACTTACTTAGGCTTAGAAGAAGGTCTAACTCTTTTACTACCTTACCTTATGGATCTAACTCCCTCATTCTTCTCCGTACATTCCTCATGAGTATTGTTTTGCATGGTAATTGCATGAAGAACATTGTTGGCCTTCTCATGTACATCATTTTCCTTTTTCAACTTGAACTTCTCAGTTATCATCTTCCATATCCACTACAATATGAAACACATTTTAAATTGCAATTTTTGGTCAAATTGTGGATTCTTGGAGGCACCAACATTCCTGCCTCTATTATTTTCTTGCTTCTTCCTTTTTGTTGCATAAATCTTGGGACCTAGCAAATCTTCCTTTCTTTTTAAAAATTCCCTAGACTTACATCATCGATTGGAGCAACACCACCATCCATCGAAGCCATCTCAACAAATTTCTCCTTCCATGAATAAGTCTCGTTAATATGCTCATATGAACCACATTTGTAGCAGATAAATGGCAAAACCTCATACTCAATATTTGCAATCTCCCTTCAATCAAGATTTTTGAAATTATAAGTTTCTATAGGTCTAGTTTCATAGCCATCTTATCAAGCTTCACCCTTTGAGAGGCCTTGGTGTTATAATATATTTTAATAAAATTGCCTAAAATGTTGGCAAATTTGGCATGTAAAACACCTTCATCTTAACACAAAATTGGCAACCTAAGGAATATTACCCAAGTCATAATTATAGTCAAATTTTCATCGTTTAAACTAAAAGCCAGCGTCCTTGGTTGAATAATAAGATAGTGCCACAACACCATTCAAGGTCCTCTCAAGATAATCATGTTGTAATCCTTAATTATAGAAAAGCACATAGATAACAACCATTATCAGATCCAATACCTTCACATCACCTTGAGACTTCAAAAGATTCATTATCTTGTCGTTATAAAACCCTGTACCAATACCTTTCCCAAGGAGATGAACTACCAAAAATTTTTTCTTAGATTCCTCATCATCACTTGATCCTTTCTAGTCATAGTAGACCTGCTTTCATTGAAAAAGTATACTAAATGATGTCTTTTTTTCCCCCCTTCAAATACTAATGTCCGTATAATTTATATAAAAAAAATTCATATATCAAAATTCGAATAGTATTTTAAATACAATCTATAGTTTTGCATTTAAAAAAGTCGGAATTTTAAAATTTTTCAAACATTCATTATTTTTTCTTTTATTCCTTTTCCATGATTTCATCTTATTTTAAATACTAAGGGGAAAAAAAGAGTGAGAGTGATTTCTATGTTATTAAATTTGATGCTTTTTTCTAAAAACATATAAATGCAAAAAATGAAAAGTTTTTCTTTTATCTATTGACTCTATGCAATCATTAATGGAACCATTTTCTAAATTAGTGATGTAGTGAAGAAGCGTAAATGATAGAAATCAAACCACCAGATGATTTCTAAAACATACTCAATTGCAAAAACATGCAATCTCCTAGAGAAAACTCTCTCAATTAGTGTTTCAAAAGTGTATAAAATGTTCTAAATCACAAAGATAAACCTAAAGGCTATTTATACTTTTACATAAAGAATTCTAAAAGACAAAAAATTAAACAAATGAAAGTTAGCTAGCTTCAAGGCATGCAGCTTAAATGTCAAGGCCGACGGTATACATTGTCAAGGCCGGTGGCTTAGGGGAGGCGATGTAGATTTCCGAGGCTAATGCCGTTTAGGCAGCCTAGTACACTTCCTCCTCTTCTTCTTGAATGACTCCTCTTGTTAAAATATATGTCTTTTAGGTTATCCGCACAATCTCTTCCACATGAGAAGAACTCGATCCCGAGTCTCTCTAGACATGCGATTATTGTATGGTAGAAAGAGAAAAAATTAGCTCCTACTCAGCGCATCGACTACTTTGTTTTTGCACCCCACTTATGTTCACCATTAGTGCGTGCACAACTCTACACTTCCTCATGGCCTCCCCCATCTTTGTTTATAATACGTGTTAGTCACAAAGAGCATCCTTCGTCATTGACAATTTAGGACAATATTTTACCTTAAAAGGTAGCAAAGTATACTTCACACCCCCCGTCTCTAATATGTATACATTTCTCTTTTCCTGCATGTTAGCCATTCACATCATATTGCCATGGTCTTTTAAATAGCAGATACACGCATCCATATACGTTATATCATAATAATTTTGTCTTTATATTTTTCACGAAGAATGGCACTATACCTCTCCCTCACATCATCTCTCAAGCTGTTTTTTAATCTACCCTATCGTGTATGGGTTAAGGTGTTTCTTCATTGATAACTGCAATTGCTTCATAATCGCTCTACTACCAATGATGTTTTTGTAGCTTTCACCATCAAATATTAGGTCACATACCTTCCTCTATCGTACACTTAGTGGAAAACAACTGGGGTCATTATAGTCTCCTTCTACTTAGGTGCCAACATCAACTTCTTAATAACACATGTCTGCTTGATCTCCTCCTCTTTCTCAGCATAGTACTCATCATCTCCATCAGGCTTATAGCAAATCTCTTAATTTCTCAACAATATTCACACTTTCCTATTAGGATAATCATTCGACCAATGCCCTAGCTGGTTAAAACCGGTAATACTTGTCCAAATATAGGCTTTGCATATGGATTGTTCTGCCTTAACATACTTAATCTCCACTAGCTTCATGCCTATGCTTTATCTTCCTTTTTATCATTAACTCCTCCTTTATCTCTGGGATGGTTTTACACTCCTCAAACTATAGGATCTACTTGAATTTGTCAGCCTCGAATCTCTTAGTACACCATATCAATCAACTATTTACCTCCTGCAACGTCAATTCTGCTCTAAGAGCCATGTTTTTTAACTCATTCATTTTGAAGACATGGAAGTCTGATTTATCCTTAATGTATGATTTTAACTCATTCAAGTATCTAGCACCTATTGACCTTCACTCTCCCTCAAGTCATTCCTCTCTGCTAATTACATATATTATGTGATATATTCATACACGGTCTTCTGCTCTGGCAGCACAACTATATTGCTGAAAGAGGATCCGCTCTAATCAGGAGTAGGAAATCCTACTATGCAACTACTTCATCCTTACCAGGTTCTCACTAATTATCTG